>SADC01000292.1:0-104919 GCA_004194705.1 Ditylenchus dipsaci | reverse complement strand
AAAATCCACAGGATTTTAAATGGTTATAACTTTTTTTTCGAGACCGAATTTCTAATTTATGTTTCCTTCATCCATTTTCTCTTGACGGGCAATTCATTGGTGTTATAATGTCGAAAATGACGATTTTCGATTGGTCCCTTTGTGGTCCTGGTCTGTGGGTTGCCTCCTAGATGGCTTAAACTCGAAACAACAGGGAGACCAAGCGAAAATTATACTTTGAATTATACATTTAACGAAATTGCCCGTCAAGAAGAAAACGATTAGTAAAAAACAGAATTCGTTCTAGAAAAAGGTTATAGCCATCTCAAATTCTGCGGATTTTTTAAAACACCCTGTATTTTTCAAAATTCACTTATCATGAGGAACTAATAGAGCAAATATAAACGGTATGCGGCTAATCGATATAGATAGCAAATATTATTATCACTTTCACTGTAAAAAACATATTGTTGAAAAAAATAGGAATTTTTCATGAAATTTACAGCAAAAGCAAAATTATCAGCCGGCGCCGGCGTCGGTGCTGCCATGAACGCCGGCGCTGGCGCTGGGGCATTTTTTCAAAAGAGGCCGGCGCTGGCGCCTTTTCTCAGAAAGGGTCGGCGCTGGCGCCGGCGCCGATCCCGGCGCTGGAACAACACTGATTGTAACCATTTCCAACACTGCTTTGTCGTCAAGAAAGTGCCTCAATTTAGCGATTTTGAGCAAATGACCACTAAAATTAAAGGAAGCCCGACCATTTTGAGTCGACCTGCGTTTTGCAGAATTTTGGAATTCCATATACAAAAAAGTTATGGTGTTTGGAAGGTAAAATTGCGACTAGCTACATTTTTTTTCTCGACCCCCAACTTCTAAATAAAGGAAGATAAAAAACAAAGTTTGCACCCAGTGGTAACGGAACCTGTGACTTAGGCGATTCGTTTATGAAGTTTCATCCCGTCGTGCCTGGCGTCATAAAAGGTTACTACTCATTTGGGCGCATCGCATTTGGCACCCGCATTTGGGCACATCGCATTTGGCACCCGCATTTGGGCACACTGCATTTGGGCCCTGCATTTGGGCCCCGATTTCAAATTCAATATATATCAATATATTTAATTATAAATAGAAATTTATCAATATTTTACTGTTTTATAATAAATTTAAATTTATTTCAGGTCCCATAGGATGCCTCATTAAATTTTCAACTGAAAATGTGTAAAGGTTTAGTTCAAGTAGGGTTGTCGATTCGATTAATCGAAATTGATTAATCGCACTCATTAATCGAAAAATTTCGATTATCGATTCGATTCGATAATCGAAAATTATCGATTATCGATTCGATTAATCGAAATTTTGATTATCGATTCGATTCCATTATTAATGGAATCTTCTGTAGTCTTAAGGTAGCCTTTTATATCACACGGAGAATGTGTACACATGGAAAAGCCAAAGTCTGAAGTAATTGCTGAAAAGAAAAGTCTGAAATAATTTCCAGAAAACACAAGCCTAAAGTAATTTTTGAAAGCCAAAAAAAGTCTTAAGTAATTTTTGGAAGCCAAAGTCCGAAATGATATGTAAAACACGAGTGTTTTACATATGTCTAGGCATGTCTAGGACCATTTCATGATTAAAATAGAGGTTTTCGAAAACTGGCTTGTAATGAGAAAATCCAAAATGCTCTGGTAAATTGAAATCACTCAGATACAAGTTTGCGAACAATAGATAGCCCTGATTACGCCCCTCTGTTCTGGTATATTACACATCTAAGTGCTTCTTTAATTTGAGCGAGTACCGCCGATTTTTCGCACAAATTCCAGGTGGTAGGAGTAGGTGAAAGTGACCTATTTTTAGGAGCTATTTTACCCATTCCACTCATACCTTTTCACGAAATTTTTCGGGTTTTTCGATTCGATTCATTGAAAATTTCGATTATCGATTCGATTAATCGAAAATTTCGATTTTCGATTATCGATTCGATTCGATTAATCGAAAATTTCGATTATCGATTATCGATTCGATTAATCGAAAATTTCGATGCATCGACAACCTATTTCAAGGTATTCTATCCTGTTTTGGTCACTGGAGCTAGGCAAAAATAGCGTTATATGCATTTGCGATCAATCGTCTTATCAGAAGCTTACCGCTTCGGGTCGCAGGATGCTTGGTGGATTTGGATCGCAATGCGCACAAATACATACTTGAGATTTAAATTAGTCAAAAGTATCTCCACAACTCGCTACAGTCGACCCTAGTAGCGATTACCACCGCTTAACTTACGCTTTTTAACTTAAGGGATCACCAAGCGCTAAAATTATAATAAACAACGTCATATTACTTTATTGACGGGAAAACGACACATTGATCAATATTTAAGTGCGCAAATTTTTTAAAAGTCAAAGTTTTTCTCAATAACACCACGTCTGGAGAAATGTGTTCAATTTCCCAATAGCTGGACGTTTCATCTCCACTGTTACTATAGCGCAAGAGTGCATCCACAGTTTTCCCTACATTGCAATTTGTTTCGCGCCTTGCCCATAGAACCCGCCCAGAAACATCAGACTTAAGAACTTGACGGCGAGCTGCATCAATTTTTAATGGAAAGGTTACGGAACATTGGACCTTAAACCACACAAAGTCTTATATTAGCATCTAACGAGAAAAATCGAGGCTGACCATTAGGACATCTGAAGGAGAACAGTATGGAAACAAGGCTCAATTTCGACGTATGTGATTATTTCAAAGAGGCCTTCCTCGGGACTGGTGTCTGAAATGAGAAAAGTTTGTGATAGCCTAGTATTTCAAGAGAAAGACACACGCAACAAACTCGACCCACTGGCCAAGAGGCACAGAACCCTAGAATCAGACAATTTTAATTCCAGATCGAATTGGCGGCTGTAGACAAGGCAGTCATCTTTTCGAATGGCACAAACCACACCTCGACTGACCTTCAGAATAGTTTTAGGCACTTTTCACTTTCTAACTCATTCAATGAAGATGGAACTTGATTTTGCTTCAGGTCTATGGTTTCAGCAGAGTCATCAGCTTTAAAGGAACATCAGGAGGCGGAACGTCGAATTTTAGCTTAGACATCCTTTCGACTCCCTCTACGGTTATTCTGAACTTCACATGTGAGATAGATTTTCAAGATACCAATAAGAAATTAACTTGGTAACGCTAGTGTCTTTCTCAGAATGCAAATCATGCTCGATTTCCCAAACCCACAGATTTCACCCTCGTAGAAGCGATAGCGAAGTTTCACCAGTAGTTTTTTCTCTCGACCACCAGCTTGCTCACTTAAATAGGTCTGATTTTTACCGACTAGAACTTGTTCCGAATTTCCGATTTGACCGTCAAGCAATTTCTTATGTCGATTTTAGCTGGCACATGAACAAGACAGTCAAGCTCAAAAAATTAACCGATAAATTGACATATTAGATCAGCAGAACTCACAGTGACCACACCAAGTATAGCTTGAGTCGGAAACTTAGGAGCATCTTGTTCACCAAAAAGTACTCAAAGGTTTCATCTACATTTTGTTTCCTAGAAAAAAAACTGATTGAGATGAGTAATTCACAATAATTTAAGGTCATACGCTTTAAATGAAATCCATTGCCCCGGAGAAAAATCGAATTGTTGGCGAGGGAAAGTACTTTCAGAGTCATAGTCGTGGCACCAGACGTAGTAATTGAGCTCATCGATTGCACAAACCACACCTTCAGCATCCAAAACGGCAGGAGAAGACGGTGAATCAATAACTGCTGGAATGACTGCAACTGACTCCTCTTCTTGATTGTTGTTGGTTTCGGCAGGCGATTGAGACGAATTTGGCTTCTTTGCTTCTAGTGATTTGCAGAACATACAATTTGCACACCTCAAGATATTTAATCTCTATATCCACATTGAGCTACGAAAAAGTAATAAAACTACCGCGCCGACAACTCAGTTGATAAAATATTCGGGTTCGCCACTGGCTTATACTTGGTATATTTTCGGGATGAATTACCGAGACAAGTAGCTTTGCGAAGTGACTAGTCGATCTGCAACTACCAGCAATATTAACATTGTTCCAAATAGCTAAATTCTGGTATACTTCCAGCACTCCAATTCGGGTATACCCCAGCACTAAATTCTGGTATATCCCCAACACTTTACATCACAATTGAAAGCTGAGGATGTTAGCTACACGATGGTGTAACAATTTTCTTAGTTTAGTTCACAAAATGCACATCTTTTAATTAAAATAGAATTGAATCATTTTTGAGCGTTCAATTTTCACTCGAAAAGATTCAATTCAATTTTAATTAAAAGGTATACATTTTTATGAACTAAACCAAGAAATTTTTACACCATCGTGTAGCTACATCTTCAGCTTTCATTGTGGGGGTAAGTGTTGGGTATACCAGGATCGAGTGCTGGGGGTATACCAGAATTGAGTGCTGGGGGTATACCAGAATTGTACCGTTCCAAATAGTGTACCCAAAAAAACTAACGTGTCCACGGCACTTGACGGTTGATAGAAAAGAGGCGATTGTGAAAAGAGTCATTTTTTGACTACATCGAAAAACTCCATGCTTTGCACTGATGTCTAAATTTCCAGTAATCAGAAAAAAGGCTCATGATTATGACAGGGTCAATTATAATCAAAATTGGTAAAATAAAGCTTAAAATCTAGTTTAATTTTTATTTTTTTCAAATTTTTGACTGACTTTTTCAAATATTAAGCTACAGTCGAGTCTCGATTTAACGTACCCCCGATTAACGTACTCTAGGGTTGGTCTTCCAATAATAAACTCCGTCAAATTAACCCCGATTTAACGTACCCCTCGATTTAACGTACCCCTAGGGCCGGTCCCCAGGGGTACGTTAAATCGAGACTCGACTGTAGTAACACTTTATTTGTCCTTTTATTTGTCTTTAACAATAAATAGACGTTCAAAACTCACATAAAAGGCGCGAGCCGAACCATTCGTTTTTGTTTGCGAGCCAAATGGTTCGCGAGGCTAGGGGAAACTTGCCAAAACGAAATTCGCCAAACGTTTTTTGGCTGTACGAGCTTTCGTAAGAAGACAATTTCGTAAGAGCGAATTTTCGTAAGAGCGAAATTTCGTAAGAAACATTTCGTAAGAACATTTTCGTAACAGCGAAAATTCGTAAGAAAATTTCGTAAGAGCGAATTTTCGTAAGAACTTTTTCGTAAAAGCGAATTTTCGTAAGAAACTTTTTCGTAAGAGCGAAAATTCGTAAGAAAGATTTTCGTAAGAGCGAATTTTCGTAACGAATTTCTTTCGTAAGAAGAAATAATCGAAATTTTTTCACTCTTATTCAATTTTTCTAATTCAGGTTTCATCTGATTCATTTGTTTTGGCCTTTCTGTCACTGTTTGACACTTCGAACAGTTAATTATATGACTATTAACTGTATGAGCACAAAAGTCGGTAAGCATAGGTCATATGACTGAAAATTTCAATAATTAGCTGACCCCGGATTTTTCATCCATTAGAGACCAGCAGAAATACCCAAAAGCATGGTGAAAAACTCCGAGCTAGAATTCATATATTATATTACTACACATAGCTATTTCCCATTAGTGCATGTATGGTGCAGTAGGTAAGTTGATGGAATGAATTTTTTTCACCAGTGGTTCGATTCCACCCTCTGACTGTTTCATTTTTTCTTGACTATTTTTGGTCAAAACATCACAGAAGCTATAAGAAACATCAAAGGAGGATCAAAAAGCAAAAAAGCAACTTAAAATATCACTAATGTTACTGAAAACCGCGTTACGAAAAAGTTTCTTACGAAAATTCGCTCTTACGAAAAAGTTTCTTACGAAATCGCTCTTACGAAAAAGTTTCTTACGAAATTCGCTCTTACGAAAAGTTTCTTACGAAAATTCGCTCTTACGAAAAAGTTTCTTACGAATTTTCGCTCTTACGAAAAAAATTTCTTACGAAAATTCGCTTTTACGAAAATTCGCTCTTACGAAATTGTCTTCTTACGAAAGCTCGTACAGCCGTTTTTTTCGCCAAAACGAAATTCGCCAAATCGAAATGCGCCAAAACAAATATGCCAATACAGTCGAGTCTCGATTTAACGTACCCCCGATTTAACGTACCCTTCGATTTAACGTACCCCTAGGGCCGGTCCCTCCAATAATAAACTCCGTCAAATTTACCCTCGATATAACGTACCCTCGATTTAACGTACCCCTAGGGCCGGTCCCCAGGGTACGTTAAATCGAGACTCGACTGTACGAAATTTACCGAAACGAAATTTGGCTAACGAACCAACAGAGAGGACCAAGGCAGTTTTACATTTTTTTCAAATTTTCGAAATTGTGTCCTACCACCTAAAACCACCCCAAACCAGCGAAAACTATCCAAAATCACGCAAAACCACCCAAAATCACACCAACCACCCAGAACACCAAAAACCATTCGAAACTTCACCAAACAAAATTTAAATTTATAAATTTAATTTAAATTTTTAGTCTGAACCAACCAAACCAAGTGGTCGTCCACTTGGGTCAAAATTTTTTTTTTCACGTTTTGGGTTTCAAAACCTATTTTCTGAACTAATTCGTGCACGCTGAACATGGTTTGACAATGATAAAATCACGTTTCATGAAGAAATTTTTGAGTTTTGGGAATAATTGATTTTGGTAAAATCAATTATTTGCCAAAACTCAAAAATAACTGAGAAAACGGCATTTTGCCACTATCAAACCATGTTAAGCGTGCACGAATTAGTCTAGAAAACTGATTTTAGAACCCAAAAACGTAAAAAAAAATTTTTGATCCAAGTGGACGACCACTTGGTTTGGTTGGTTCAGAATAAAAATTCAAATTCCCGCAAAATTTTTGTTTGTGTGTTTTGGATGGTTTCGGGCGGTTTGGGGTGTTTTGGGTTGTTTAGTGTGATTTTGGCTGGTTTTTGCTGTTTTGGTGGTTTTGGTGTTTTATTTTTGTTGTTGGGGTGGTTACACACAGTTTCGAAAATTTCGAAAAAACGTAAAAACTGCCTTGGTCCCCCTGTCGGTTCGTTGGCCAAATTTCGTTTCGGCAAATTTTCTTTTGGCATATTTCGTTTTGGAGCCAGGGTCGCCAGATATCCTGCTTTAGCAGGAATTTCCTGCTTTTCGGTTTTGAAATCTGCTTTTTGACAGTGAAAAGCAGGAATTTTCGCACATTTTTGCATGTGTTATTAAGTCAACCAGTCAATGTAAATTTCTCTGAATACGAAAGGGACGCGAGCTACTCGCTCGCAAACGAGCCAAACGCACAACTTTGATAATAAGTAATCAAAAGCACTTCCATTGTTCAATAGTATCTGTAGCACAATGGTAAAGCCATGGCGTACTGTCAAAGTCAGTCGTCGGTTCGATTCCCACTGGAGGTATAGTTTTTCCTCGACTTTACCGAATTGCGTCAAATTAACTCTCGTTTGAATTTCGTTGGTACCCGCCTCTCAAAATATGCAACTTTAAGGTGAATATTTCAACCTCACCCTGGACACCTTCGATTTTTGTGCAAATTTGTTTATCAGTCATTTGAACTAAAATCGAATCAATCTTCAACTTTTCATAAAAATTTTAGTACAGGTCCAACGAAAGTCTGTAATTCACGTCAAATAGAATTAACTAGTTAAAAAATAATAATTTCCTGGTATAAAATGCTGGTATAAAAACTGGTATAAAAATTTAAAACACCCTATATCGACTCAAAATTGCCTCAGGAGTTCAAAAAAGACATTATTTTAAGTTCTGGTCGATAAAAAATTGAGTTTTGGGCACTTTTGAATTTCGACTTTTTACCTGTTTTGTCATGTTTTGGTTACTGGAGCTGGGCAAAAAGAGCCTCTAAATGCATTTTTCAGAGTCTTGCTCGGAATTATGTCTAAGGTAAGTGTGTGCGCGCATCTCTAACAACCAAGCCCCTGCGCCCCGAAGGGGCGCAGGGGCTTGGTTGCTGGGGTTGAGATGCGCACACCCACATACCTTAGACGCAAATCACTCGTAAGTAACTCTGGATGCATAAAAATTTATGCATACCAGAGTTTATTTATGCGGTAGGCCCCAGTCAACAAAACTATGTTCAACATCTTCCTTTTTGTTCAAAATTGGCCCCTTTTTGGTCTATTTCCACCCTAATACAGCCTTAAATCCCTTCGAAAATGGTCAAAATGGGTGCTTTTTGGTGGTCCAGAAACTCGATTTTTTATTGACCAGAACTCAAAATAATGTCTTTTTTTGAGCTTCTGAGGCAATTTTAGGTCGATATAGGGTGTTTGGGAACATTTTAAAAAAAGTTGATTTGGGAAAGAAACATCGCGACAAAAATTTAACAAAAAACAACATAAAAAATCCAGTGAAAATTTCAAACAAAATTTTCAACTTTCTTTCAATATTTCCGTACTCTTGGTCCAAGCTTCTCCCTTGCACCTCAATGCAGCGGCGAAACAGCATTCGTAGAAATTGATTGACCGGTGAATTATAACCACGGAAATTTTTTAAAAACCTTTCCGTGTCCTGATGAAATGGCTATGAATTGGTCAAAGTCCGGGTTTGCTTGAAAAAAAAGCAAATGGTTACAAATCCATCTTGACTCAATTTTTACCAAAAAAAATCAAAGGCTAAAGTGATTATTCGGTGTCCTCCCTAAAGGTGTCCTCCCCCTATTCGGTGTTTAAAAATTGGCAGAAAATCAAACTTGAACACAAAAGTGGCGCCCACCCACACACCCACACATGCCAAATACTATTAGAGATTTGCCTTGGTCCCGCAAGGCAAAAAGTCAAGCTTTGATCAAAAAAATTTTCAAATAATTTTGACCATTTTTTGTGTAAAAAATATGTTAGAAAATAACTTTTTTATCGTTTTAAGCATATAAAAATGGATGATATTTTTTTCGTACCGCAAAACACTTGAAAATTACCGCAAATCATTTTTTTATTACCGCAATTTGATTTTCCGCAAAATACTTTTTCTCACCGCAAAAATACTTTTTTCTTACCGCAAAAAATTTTACTAAAAGGGGCGGGGTGGATTTTTTGCGAAAAAATCGATTGAGCGGATCAGATTTCGGGTCCGATGGGCTTAATCGCTCAAAATTACACCTGAACCATTCTCAACCATCTTAAGCCTAAGCCTAAGCCTAAGCACGGATTTAGGGGATTTAGATACTGGTTTGGATGGTTTAGAGTGGTTTGAGATGGTTGAGAATGGTTTAGGTGGAATTCCGAGCGATTAAGCCCATCGGACCCGAAATCTGATCCGTTCAATCGATTTTTTGCAAAAAGTTTACCCCCCCCCTTAGTAAACCCCCAAAAAACCAACTTTCAGGGGCTTCTGACCACTCCGGGCTGGGATTCTGAGGGATCCAAGTTATTTCCTGACTGAAAAATTCAAATTCCCGCAAAATTTTGACTATAAACGACGAGAAAATTTTTGCGGTAAGAAAAAAGTATTTGCGGGAAAATCAAATTGCGGTAATAAAAAAATGATTTGCGTAATTTTAAAGTGTTTGCGTAAGAAAAAAGTACCATCATAAAAAATGATTTGCGGTAATTTTCAAGTGTTTTGCGGTAAGAAGAAAGTACCATCCTATAAAAATTACTTAGGAGTCGTTTAAACACTATTTTTAAATAAGTGAAAACAGAATTAATAAAAGACTTTATAAATTGGGTTAGAAAAAGCGTCAGACCCTAGGCGGGTACGAACTTTTGGGGTGCCACTATAGCGAGGTTGGACTATAACCCTAGATTTAAGCCAAAGTTCAGGCTTAAACTCATGCAGTTTTACAGTCAAAAAATTCACACTTTGTTTATGATTGAATAGAATTATCAGCACATATATATGGCAATGAGTATTTTCTGAAAACATAATTCTTGCACGAGCACACAAACACTATCTAATCACAATTTATTCTTCTTTGCTACTACTACATCCATCTCTTAGGCTTATTCTGTTCACTGGACGTGGAGCCTGTTTTGATCAATGCTGGTCGACTGCTTGTGCTCACTGAACTGCTTGGAGTCATCATCACCTGGCGCTTTTCACTAGCAGTCAGTGGAGCGCTTTTCCTCGCTTCTGCCACCACCTTGGTCCTACTCGGACTTGGAGAATTCATAGCAACTCTGGTAGCAGTGGCACTAGTATTTTGTTTTTGCTGGATTCGCTGAAGGACTCCATCTGTTCCTGCTTGCTTTAATCTGGCTATTTCTGGTGGCTACTCTCAGCAGTGGGGCCACATTACCACTCACTTTCTTCACCAATTTATTAGGATTTTCAGTGGCCGACTCGACTGAATTATTCCTTGAGCCACTTAGGGAAGAACTTTTCCTGACTGTGGACGGGAAGACCACCCCTTTGTGCCCAATGGAGAGGTAGTGAACTATTTTTAGGCATGCATTTCCACAATGCCGGTGTGACTGGACAAGTGGCTGTGGTAGGTGACCCTCTCTGAGCTGCTTTCAACTGAGATGGTTTGAGTTGGACCACTGGATTGGAGGTGGTCTTCTCTGCGATGGAGGGTACCACCACTCCAGAAGAGTTGTGGGCTGTGCGAATACCTTGGAGCATGCTGTTTCTTGCGGGTCACTCCTAGTCTGGAAACAGTCTCTCCATAACCTTTTTGCATACTGGAAGGGGATGAGGAGTTTTTCTGAGTATTGGATGGGTCCTGCAAGGCTCAGTGCTGGATTTGGTCGAACTGATGTGGTCTTTGGCAGGTCTTCTGGGGAAATGGAATGCTGAGAATTGAAGTCTTTTTGCATAGTTTAGCAGCATCTTTAAGCTCTTTGGCAGGAACTTTGGATTCTTGGTGCTTTTTCTCGGGCACTTTGCAGGTTTTATTGTCGCTGTAGAGCTGGTGGTGATAGGCTCGGTTGGACGCACAGGGAAGCGCTGAAAATAAATTCAAATTTACGTGTAAACTATTTTTCTAATGACCTAAGCAGCTAAAATTTTGTCACGGATTTGAATTTAAAAAAACTCGATTTTTAAAATATTTGAGCTGTCAGTTCGGTTGACCTCTTTTGATCTTTTACAATGATATATTTTATCTTCGGTTCGGTTAACCAGACTGAAAATTTCGGTTGACTGAAAACCCTAAAAGATGCTTATTGCTGAGGAGGCTATGGCCACCTCGTCAGATTTTTTTGAAAAAAAATGTTTTTAAAAAAATTATAAAACTCAAAAACGGTGTAGATCGAATGGCTTAGGTTTAGGATTTTTCTGCCAGGTATGATATCGAATGGCTGTAACTAATTTCACCCGTCAAATTACTGATTTACCCCGTCAAATCAAAAAATTTGTTCTTTTTAATATTTTTTTAAAAAGATTTTGTTAAATTTTTTTATCGAATTTTTACCAGCATGTAGCCCTGGATCTCAGCTTTCTAACAAGCCATCAATTGACTTGATGAAATTTTGAAAAGTTACAGAAAAAGGTCTTTGTATAACCCTATTTTTTGAACAATTTGCTTTATCAAAGACCTTATTCTGCATTTTTTGAATTTATGAATTCAGTTAATAACTAGTTAGAGAAGCTAAGATTCAGGGCTACAATTTGGTGTATAAATCGAAAAAACATGAAAATATTTATAAGAAAACAATTAAGTTCAAAGATTTGACGGGATAAATAAGTAATTTGACGGGGCAAAACAATTTGAGCCATATCGAATAGGATGGCCATCGTATTTTTTCGCGATTATAAAATGCTAGATAGTGTCACTAGCATTTTTAAAACTTTGAAAATGCTAGTGATTTAACTGTCATTTTGACTTGGTTTTCACTAGCATTTTTCAAAATTTTGAAAATGCTAGTAAGGAGCTTCTTGTCATACTGTACGTTTCTGTAATCGGAACATGGAATTAATCGGAAGTAAAAGGAAGTAATTGGAACATAATTTTCTTTATTTATTCTCTACAGCTGTTCAGTTAATTTGGTTCACTAATTTAATGGATAACTTCTAAAATGAAGGCGCAAGTTCACTATTTAAAATCCCAACAAATTTACTCACCGTAATTTGAGTGGACTCCAGCGCCTTGTCCATGAAAGACTCCAGATGGTTGTTGGGCTGGCTGCTTTTCTCACTTTCAATCTCCTCCTTGATAGATGATTTGAATAGAGAAGGCGCATTGTCGCCAGCTGGCAAGCCAGCACTGCTGGGTCTAGTAACTGAATGGGCACTCCTTCTTCTGGCTGTACCAATGCCCAACTGCCTGTCCCTGTCCTGAATCCAACACAACTATGGAGCGTCGAGGAGAGATTGGTGCTGGTTGCAGAAGTGATTGCTGAGGAATGCTAATAGAGTGTCTGCAAATTTATTTTGAAAATTTTCCAAGGACACGTTATAGGGTTCTCAATCACCCAAAATTTGAATTGAGTATCCCGACTCGAATCTCGAAATTTTACTGTTTTCGAGTCTAATTACAGGGTTTGTCAAAATTATACCACCCAAATGGTTTTGAGTATACAGCCCTTTGCCCAGTCGATTTACGAATTTTGGGCTGTATCCCTCGGAATCTCCAACTTCACTTAGGATGCTGTGCAAGAGTAGTGAAAAATATAAAAGAGACCTCAAAAATATCACAATGCTAGTTACAGAAATCAATCAGGCAAGAACTACATAACCAAATTTTTTAGAGGTGGCAGCGTAATTTTGACGCTCCCTGTATGTTAGAAAGGGTACTCTACTCGATACCCTAAACTTCAGAACTTTAATTTTATAAAATTAACTAGCCTTGGCCTCTTGGATGTAGGAGTATAAGGGTCGGAGCTGAGCAAAGTTTGCTCAAGGAGTCTTCCTTGATTGGGTTTGATGATTTTCGGTGGCTTGCTGCTTGACTTCTTCGCTTTTGCGAGCAGCAAATTCGCTCTCTGGTTATTTTCTGTAAAATATGCAATTAGGACCATTCAGGGGTGGGGAGCGCCTCGTGATCAGATCAGTAATTTTTAGTTTTACATATTCTTGTAATATTTCTGTCTCACCTTTTTAAGATTGTCGGGTTTTTCATAAATTTGACATTATTTTGATCAAAATAAAGATACTGAAAAGGTCTCAAAACTTGCAAAAAACCCAGTGGTTACGTGTAATTTTAAAAAGTTTTGGAATTGGAAGATGCCCACTTACATGAGAAGCAACTTTAAAACGGTTGACAAATGCGTGGAATATCTTGAAACACTCTTCCATGGAAAAAGTCTTCTCATTTTCACAGAAATATATGGCTAACTCTCGCCGCTGCTCTTCGATCTGTTTTAGCAGGCTAGTGGCTGTGCTCAAGCGGGACTTGGAGCTCTGAATAAAAAAAGACTATTACTGTTTTTCACATCATTAATTAGTTAAATACCCTGGAGAAAGAGTCGAATTGCTGGAAAAAAGCGTCTTGACAGTGATTTTGCTGGAACTTTTTTCAAGATTCTGTATCCTCTGCTGGAGACCATTTAAATCGCTCTGAAGGGTCTCAAAGGAGAGTCTGAAAATGTTTTTGTTCATAGGTTGTTAATGTTTCTAAAAAGAAATTACTTGGCAGCATCTTGGATATGTGCCAGCTCCTTCTCCAACTCCTCCCAACAATTGTTGACTTGCTGTGCAACAAAATGGAGTAGAGTGCGTCCATTCCCTTTGGTGGCTCTCACATCATTTATTTTCCAGAGAGAGTTGAGTTTGAAACTTAAAATTAAGGTTGGATTCGGTCGGTTTTTTTTGAGATCGGTCGGTTAAAAAAACGGTTTTTTTCAAACCCGGTTTTCGGTTACGGTTTTTTCAAAAATTTTCGGTCGGTTAACCAACGTGTGCCTTATTTTTCAGTTAATTTTGACTTAAATAAACCGGTATTTCGCTCTGGTTTTCGGTTTTCCCGCATTTGTTCGGTCTGTTTTTCGGTTTCGCTTAATTGACCAAGAAACCCGATTTTCGGTTAACCGACCGAATCCAACCCTACTTAAAATCTTGAAATTAAAGAAGTTTCAAAATTTAATATGAGGAAATGTTTACCCAACAGCGTTCCTAGAACAGCGCCATGATTCAAATAGTTGCCCATGTGGAGAAGGACTGTAAATGAAAATGTTTGGATTAAAAATAACAAAGATGGTAAACTTACCAAATAGAATCCTTTGAAGACATGAACTCGACTTCACTTCTAATAATTATTGTGAATTTATTTTTGCAGGCGGCAAAAGAAACGAACCTTTACAAGCTTGAATCAGAGTATCCAAATCGGGTTCAATGTCTGTCATCAGCGCATCAAATTCCTGCAATTGGAAAAAGACTGGGTTTGCGAAAATTAATGACGTTTGATCTATAGTGAAAAATGATGATTGTATTTTTTGTGTAAAGGACCAGTTCCGATGAAATCACGTCGACTAGTGAAACAAAAGTCAAAAAAAGACCCCAGTCACCACTGTCAGTAGCAGCTGATAGCCATTTGCTAAGCCAATCACGAGACTTGGTCGACAATCGCCACAGTTAAATGTGTCTAGCAGGATTCGTCGAAACTAAAAAATCGAAAACCAAAATCGAAGTCGAAACTCCGAGATTTTCAAAATCAAAATCGTAAATCGAGAGAGAAAAAGTGGGGAGGAGAGGATTGGGGTATTTCAAACTCGGCTAACTTGTGGACACCTTTTTCATTGATATTTCACTCAAAATCGTGGCCCAGTTCGCATGGGCCCAATTCGAAATTGGCCCAATTAGAATTTGGCCCATTTTGAAATGGCTCAGTTTGCATTGGCCAAATTCGAATTGGCCCAATTTTCTCCTCCCCGAAAAATGGGAAACGGTAAATTCGCCCACAGTAAATTCGCCCACAGTAAATTCGCCCACAGTAAATTCGCCCACGGTAATTCGCCCACAGGTGAATTCGCCCACAGGTAAATTCGCCACAGGTAAATTCGCCCACAAAAGTTGTCCCGATACGAAATGTTTTGTTACTGCTCGGTCCACACTTTTGAAATTCATGCGTTTTAGAGGAGGCCAACCCTATTCAGCATGTCTGAGTTAGTCCAGAAAACAGGTTTTAGAATGTGAAAAACGTAAAAGAAAAATTCGCACCAAGTGGACGACCACTTGGTTTCAATGGTGTAAATTACAACTTCGGTACTGCCAACTGAGTACTATGACTAAGATACCACTGCCTAGAAACTGTATTCCTCTACTACCGAGTACCACTTTCTAACCACTTCCACCTAAGTACCGATAGCTCGTCAATAACTTGGTACAGTCGACGCTCGATATAACGTCCCTCAAGGGACCGGCCAAAATGGGACGTTATATCAAACGGACGTTATATCGAGCGTTCATTTGACTAATTTTAGTCAAAGCTGACCAAATTCGTGATTTTTTTGGGACGTTATATCGAGCGGACGTTATATGGGGAGTCGTTATATCGAGCGTCGACTGTATAACCACCTGGATACCACTTCTTGGTACTACCACCTGAGAACCACTTTCCTGTTTCTACCACCTCCATGCACCTGGATACCCTACGGGATACGAACTACTCCAAAACTAGGCTTCCTGTAGGTTTTTAAATCTTTCTATAATACAACTTAAGGTTTACTGGGTAACTCATCTACCAACTAACCAAGGTCGTGGTCGTCCACTTCGATCAAAAAAAAATTACATTTTTCATGTTCCAAACATGTTTTCTGAACTAACTCGGACATGCAGAAGGCGGTTTGATAATAGTAAAATTAGTTTTCTCTGGTATTTTTTTTGAGTATTGGAAAATAATTGATTTTAAGGAAATCAATTATTGCACAAAACTCGTAAATACCCGAGAAAACGGCATTTCGCCACTGTCAAACCATCTTCAGCATGTCCGAGTTGGTCCAGAAAACAGATTTTGGAACATGAAAAACGTAAAATTGCACCGAGTGGACGACCACTTGTTTGGTTGATTCTAAAAAATTTAAATTCCCGCAAAATTTTTCAAAATGCATGAATTTCAAAAGTGTGGACTAAGCAGTAACAAAAAATTTCGTGTCGGGACAAATTTTGTGGCGAATTTACCTGTGGGCGAATTTACCTGTGGGCGAATTTACCTGTGGGCGAATTTACCGTGGGCGAATTTACTGTGGGCGAATTACCTAGAGCCCGAAAAATACCAAAATTCAAAAAAATTAAAAAAAATCTTTTGAAAATTTTTATTTTTGGCCAATTTTTTGCGAAAATCATAAGTCAAAAGGAAAAGGTAATGAAAATCGAAATTTCGACCCACCCCTGGTGCATAGGATGGGATTCGCTGCAGATAATTGCTTCAGTTAATCACCATTCGCTAAAGCGGTTTATGTGACAATCAATTGCTATTGAATTGCTCGCAATGGCTCCGAGTATTTTTTCAACCTTTTAACAAGATTCAAATATCATTTGCAAAGCCCAGCCCTAGTCACACTTTGAAAATATTGAAAGCTAACCTCCCTAAATGTCATGGCCTCTATCCTTAATTTGAAGTCAGCTATTTTGATCAGCTGCAACAAAAATTTCTCCGCTTGTCCCAAAGCATTAGAGTCTCCGGTGTAGTGGTTCAATGTGTTTTGCTTAACCGTATTAAAATTTAACAAGTACGCTCAATTACTCACCTCCTCATCTGTGGGCAACAACTGCAACAGCATTTTCAGCCTTTCCAGTCCCACCAATTCTGACTGCCCATCATTCAGATTTTCGATGAGTTTATCCACATCTTTGTACATCTTCAGGAATATATTCACACTCAAGTTCCTCTTGCCACTTATCAAACTAACAACTACAGGTTGTGATTGGTCTGGTTGGAAAGCTGGTTGAAATTGAGCGAGGCAGTGGCAGATTGACCAGATGCAGCTGGGTTGTTGCAGAAGTTGTGGTCCAATTCGGAGAAGTCAAGCCTTTCTTCTGTAAAAAGCAAATTTGGATATTATTGACAGTCATTTTTCCATTCAACTTTCTTGCAAATATATTGACTCTGTAGTATTGTACTTTGGCTTATCTTTGAGCATTAAAATTATTATAATTTTTAGACAGATCAGGAAAAAAGGCTAATACTTGGGTAAATAGTCAGAAATTTAGGTCACAAGATATCTCGAAAATGGACTAAACATGAACTTAGTGATTTCTGGTGACTTAGGGACCAAACAAATAGGAAGCCTTGGGAATTTCAATTTTTCCGAATTATTTAGTTATCATGTTTTTCAGGCTGCCATTTATATCAAAACATAACACATTTTATAAAGTTGTAGCCGATGTTCAATTTTTTGGAATGATTTTAATAATTCGCTGTAAATTTATTTTCTTATTAACTCACTCAGAAGCATCACATTCATATGACTCATCCTTTGCCAAATGTTGTTGTTCAATTGTGTCTGCCCATCTTTCAAGCCTGATCCTGATGCTACAGTTTGTACTATAGCGTTTAGTGGGATTTTCGTCCTACAAATTAGAAATTGTAAATGGGATCAAACAGACTTTTGATTAAAATTTTCAACAGCAAGAGCCCTAATTCAAATCTGTTGTATTTTTGGCGAGGGTCCCCTTACTGTACTCGGCTGCACCGAGAAAGGTAAAGAAATATTTGGTAAAAGGCACATTTGGTAAAAAAACTGGCACAGGTAACGAACAAGCACCCTAAAAAAATCAATAGGGGGGACCAAGACAAAAAAATTTAAAAAATAAAAACAATCAACAGGGGGACCAAGGCACCTTTTTTTTTTGCCTTGGTCCCCCTATTGATTTTTGGGGTGCTTGTTCTTTACTCGAGTGGGGTGCTTGTTCTTAACCTTGGCCAAAAAACTTTTTGGTAAAAAAAAATTTTGGTAAAGACACATTTGGTAGAGGCACATTTGGTAAAAATTTTTTTGGTAAAGGCACATTTGGTAAGAAAGCTTTTTGGTAAAGAACTTTTTCCGTGGATATTTTTGGGTGGTATATCTTTTTGGTCATAGAGTTCTTGTTTTGGCCATAAATCTTATTTCGACGCGGAATTGGCTGTTTTAGTCACAGAGACACCGTTTTCGGAGGGCATCTAAAAGCACTTTATGGTCTCCGAACCCCGTTAAGCACCTAGTGACCAGGACATGAATCGAGGTCCTCTATTCAGGACTGATTGCATCAAGAAGGGGTTGGAACCAGCTACCTTGTCGATGAGTGTATGGACTTCTACACCACTCAAATACTCAAAATCATGATAAAAAAATAAGGTACCGTATTTCCTGTAATAAGGCGGCACCCTCTAATAAGGCGGCACCCCAACTTCGAGGGTCTATATCTCGAAGCAGAGTAAATATTTGGTTATCTGTTTGATGCGTTTTCTTAACTCCCACGAGCTCTACCGATTCTAATTTTTAGATTTTGGTTAAGCACCCGAAAATCTCGAGATTGAATTCAAATTTTTCGAATTTCAGAGGTTTGAAAAATAAGCCGGCATGCCGCCTTATTACAGGAAATACGGTATGCGCCCAGGTGGATTCGAACCAGCAAGCTCTACATCACCACTTATAATCGCTCAGAACTCCATCCAGAGGGACGAACCAAACTCTTCAATTTTTTGATAACTTTTTTTCTTAAATCTTGATGGGGATCAATCTTCACAGGTGTAGTGACCGACTTAGTAAGAATAACGTAGACAACATGGTTTCCATACCAAAAAATTGTCAAGCAGGGAAGATATTTAAAAAAACTTATCAATACAACAAAATGTAACTTTATTTGATCACAATACATAACGTGAGATTTACATACCACAACAAATCAATAAACTCTTGAATTTCCCCGCAAATCGCTCCTGTCTGAGAGATGTCGACAATCGCACTGGTACTGACAGGTAAATACTCCTGAAACACTGCTTTCAACATACTTGGTTACGGTTGCTTGCCCTGGATATATAGCTCTGTCCCTTGTGAAGAAGATGTGAACCGCAGCCAGGGACGACTTGTGCCCAATAATCAGAATATTGGAACCTGCAGGACGAACAGGGAATAAGAAGTAATCAAAAGAGAAAATCACAAACCTTCCTTGCACATTTTAAGAATTTTACTCATCGTATCGAATACCCGCTTCTTGCATCCCAGATTCCCCCACTGTTCTTCTTCTTGACTCACATCAGCATGGACGGGCTTGTAGCTTGCATCGATCAGACCAGGAAAACGGCGCTCAGTATCTTCTACACTCTCGAATCCGGTAATAGCTTCACTGATAACAGCTGACGACTAAAAAGTGATGGTTCGCCAGAATTAATCGAAACCAATTGGTGAAAACCTCGAGGAAGCCAGGCTCGATAAAACCTTCGTCTTGTCGCCCTTCAGGATGGCGCTGGCCTGAAGACATACAAAAGTTTATGAAATATTCAAGGAAAAAATAACCGTCTGTACTGCTCTGCAATAAGGAGATGAGAATACATAGTCCTTCCTGAAATCTCTGAATCTGAAAAAAAAAATTTCCTGTCATCAGAGTGTGCCGTCAGAAACTACCGTTCGTGCAGTTCTTTGGCTTGCAGAAGACCTCTTTCAGATAAAGGTGTGTTGTCCTTCGTGAAAATACTGTTGTAGAACCAAAAGGATTGATGTTATCTTCCCTAAAGGTCGGAAGATAAGTTTTTAATTTCGAAATTCAGAGATGACCTCTCAGCGTGTCGAATGGCATAGACCTGTCGTCTTTTCTTCGAACTCATCTGAAAATATATGTCGAAAAATACACATTCTTAGAAAATCACTTATTCTAGCTAATTGAAAAACGGTAGTACAGAACCAAGTGCGGAAAAAATGTTGTTAATGCAAGTTTTTCTCTCGCTATTACAGACCTGCTCTCAAATTTTAGTTTGCTACACAAGTCTAATGATCAGGGTTGACGAGCGATTAATTTTAAAAAAAAATAGCTCGAGCTTGGCTGTTCGACCTGCCAACTATACTAATAATGCCTTTCTCATGATAGAGGATTGAGAATTTCCATGAGACCTTTTATAAGAAGTTCCTCAATTTCTAATCTGCCACCTCAACTTCCAAATTTCGTTGTGCACAGTTGAAGTTGCAGTCTATTATTCTCATAGAAAAAGCAGCAAAAATAAATTTTCGAATCCCCGCAAAAACGTTAAATTGGTTTATTTGGACGCTTTGAAACGCTTTGTGACACTCGTTTCATTTCAACTGATCTCTCTCGTGCAAAATGACTGACCAATCTTCTCTTCACTCTTCTCCTACTGACTCGTCGAACCAATTGGACAATTCAACTGCAGCTGTTTCTCCAGTCTTCTTCCCTGCTGCCAATGAAATTCCTGTGGTTGTTCGCGAAACAATGTGCTTCGTCATCCTTTCAACTTGATTCCATCGACTAATACTGCTATGGGGATACGCCGATAAGAATTCCAAGAAGAAGCAATCCTTTTCTAAGTCGCATCCGTCACGAAGAGACTGTGCCAGTGGTTCGAAGATATGCAGCTGAAGAAACGGAATATATGGATCCTCTTCTTATGGATTCCAACCTCTGAATCAAGGAGACAGTGTCAATGTGCTTGCTATGGTATGTGCTATTCTCTATCAACCATTTTCATCAGCTAGTTTTTAAGTATCCTCCACCTCCTGATGCCGAAGATGAAGTCCGGATCTTCCTTGATGGGCTGTTCTTTCCTGTGTTCCGTGATCCCAATCGTCCTCGCCGCTTCTAGCTTCTGTTGAAACCAAGAATAAACACTACATGTCTTCATCAACTTCTGATTATTTCCCGTTGTAAGTGCTGTCTAATAAACTGATTTTCTCTTGTAACAGCTTATTGTGTATTCCTCGACAACAGCTCTGTCGTTGGGTATTGCGCATCTGGTGCGCGCCATTCGTGGTCTAGGATTGCGTTCTTGGATCGTAAGTCTGCTCCGGTCATGTGTTCGCCCTTTTATTGTTTAACTTCCAGTAATAATACTGATTGTTTTTTGTGAACTTTCGAAAATGTTAAAATCATCTTTGAAACTCTCTGGGTACGTGACATTTCACTCTCTCGCACCACCTGAGCATAGTTGTACGGGCGATGGCGCCGGCTATTTTTTTAAATATAGATCGGCTCAAAAATTGTCAGGCCGGCGCCCGTGCAACTATGCACCTGAATATAACTTCGGGTAGCTCGACACAGTGGTACTACTGCCTGAATACTACTACCTAGGCAATGACCAGAGTACTGATACCGGGGCACTACCTAGGTAGCGGCTTTTCATGGGACCTAAGACCTCTTAAAGGGCCTGACCTCTTCCTACTCGGTGGTCCCCCGCCAATTCAAAAATTTTCCCTTGATCATTGGACTTCTGTACGGATTTTTCCGCCACGTTTCTAACAAAACTAGGCCTGAAATCAAATTTAGGCTTAGTTTTGTTAGAAACCTAGCGGAAAAATCCGTGCAGAAGTCCAATAATCAAGGGAAAATTTTTGAATTGGCGGGGACCACCGAGTAGGAAGAGGTCAGGCCCTTTAAGGGGGGGAACTTTATATACGCATCGCCTTAGGTCACAGGTTCGACTGCCACTGGTGCAAACCCTTTTTTTCTTCTTTATTTACAAGTTTAGTGTCAAAATGTAGCCAAGCTTCTGGGCTTTCATTTGAGCTATCATACGGATGAAAAGTTGGTATAAAGTTTTAGCTAGAATTCAAAAATTCCAATTCGGTGAAATTTTCAATAGGACTATACCAGTACTTTACGGTATTATCCCGGATCTGACGTTTTTTCCCAATTTTAATTTACATACTTATTTGCAACCTTACACTCAAAATGTAGCCCTGCTTCTTGCCGTCATTTTCAGCATACGGTTGTATAAAATAATGTCAATTGAAATCGCAATAAAAGTCAGTTCCTAAATAATACCGAAATCCTCCCCCTCAATAGTACTCTATTGTTCCTTGGTCAAACCTTCGCTAGCTATCTTGTTTTCCGGAAGTGATTTTGGTGTGAAATAATTTCTATCTTGTTCGCCATGAAATTCTGACTCTAGAAAGTCACTAAACATGTGAGCAAATAAATAAATTTGGCGGAGGCTCAGGCTATATTAGTCTAAATACGCATCATTTGGCTGGTTTCCTCTAATTTGGTGGTCATTTGCCAAAAATCGCAAAATTGAGGCAGTTGATGACAGCAAAGCAGTGCTGAAAATGTTTGCAATCGATTGCTCGATGATTTTTGGACCTGAAAGTCAAAAAACTTACTAAAAAAGTAAATTAAAACCCCCAGAGGGACTAGAACTTTCGACAAAAGGCGATGCGTATATAAAGTTCCCCCCCCCCTTTAATACCGAAGGTCCTGCAAATTTCAAACACAATTCTTGATTGATTTTCATTTTGAATTTTCTTAATGATTTCAAGAGTGAAGTGTCGCAAAGAGTGAAATGTCCCAAAGAGTGAAATGTCCGGAGAGTGAAATGTCCGTGTCCTAAACTCTCTAAACTTAGTAAGGATTATGGTCATCTAAGCGGATTTTAATTATCTAAAGGGAGAATCCATGCGTGTGTAAGTCAGCTATTTTTGTTTTTGCTCGTTACTAATACTTTTTCGTTTTCATATGTATTGTCTATTTCCTATCCATTCATGTGTCACTTGAAAATTTGATTGCTCGATGAATCGGTAAAATTTTAGAATTGATTAATTCGAACCATTGCAAATGTCGCATTTTCTTTCCTTCCGCTGGCACAGTTTTCAGCTTCAGAGCATTGGGAATATCCACTTTGACCTCATCCCTAGAAGCAGCTGAGGTATTTGTGCCTTTCAAGAAGTCTTTGGATCTCTCCCCGCACATCAGTCCGTTGATTGGAGGCGGGGGTCCCACTACTTTGGGGCTGGATAGAATAAGTTTGATGGATGGCGGTGGAGGCGGTGGTGCTCTGGCAACAACATTGGGCGCTCCACTGTTACTGTTGTTATTATTGTTGCCATTTGTTGTGGGAGCGTGAAGCAAGTCACGGAATTGTTGGAGAATGGCTTCTGATTGAGATACTAGCTTTTGCTTGCCAATCTCTTTCAGCAAATCTAGCAGGACTTGACAGAGTGGCTCAAGAATTGGCTTGTAGGTAGTGGAGTGAAGACAGGCTATAAGCTGGTTGAGGGCATCGTTCTGCAAATAGTTAAAATTGGGCTTGAATCGGTGTTAAGAGATCGATTGGCTACTCTATTACTAACAGAATTGGTTTTTGATTACCGACTTTCATCTAACAAGTTGGTATGCCTCCTTATTTTCAAGCCCCAAAATATTTGAAAATTATTAATCAAAAAATGACCTTAACTCTGTAATCTTACAAGGGAAACCCACGAACTGTAAAATAAAATTCGCTTATTCCGAAAAATTTATCTTGTAGAGCATAGTCGATTTACTTATAGGATTCCGGCCGATAATCAAGGTACAATTTGAAAAAAATATCCGAAAAAACCACAGGGCATCAAGGCATATTTTTTCGGGGAAAACCGATACATAGAGAGTCAATTCCATTATAAAAACAAATTTTAGAATTTTTAAAATCATCCGGTATTCCAGAAATTGATGAAATTCACTAAAAAATCTCGACTAACCTCCAATGGGTTGTCACCTCGCTCAACTGCTCAATAGAAGAGGAATTAGAGGAGTTGACCATAACAGAAGAGGAGGCTATGGTTATAGCTTGTTCGTCCTCTTCCCCACTAAAAGTGCCTGAGTCGGCGTCAGTGCGATTGCCACAGCAGCACTAGACACGTCCAAAGAGACAGTGGCAGAAGTAGTGGCGGATGATGAGCCTGCACTCATCCATTCACTGATCCACTTCTCCAATTCACAGTCCCACTCGAATTTCTCTCTGAAATTTTGATTTAATTTTACTGATTTGTAAAAATAATTTTTAGAATTTTCGGACCGATTATTTTATTCACTAAATTCTTTTATTATTTTTGTTTTTGACAGCTTTTTGTAAAAAGAAGATCCAGAACTATAAAATGCCAATAAATTCTTATAAGAAAAAAAACTAGAAATTCATAGATAGATAACACGCACTTTCTAAAAGCGCACGCAAAAATGGCCAAAACTGTTTTTCTTCTCTTGCAAAACTTTGCAGTTGTGCTTTTCGTGGCTAGGAGTTTTTTGTGGCTAATGCCCTGATTTTTGGAATGGGTTGCCCTTAAATTATAACATTTTAAAGACAACATGGCTACCGTATTTTCTCTAATAATCCCCCACCCTACGGACCTTATATCTCAGCCTAGAGTAACCATTTCGCAAACCTGTTTCTTGCGTTTTCTTAGTTACCACGAGTTTACCTAATCACACTTTTCAGATTTTCCTTGAGCACCAAAGAATCTCGAAATCGAACTCAAAATTTTTCCGATTTTAGGGGTTGAAAAAAAATCCCGCATGGGGTTTAATAGAGAAAATGCGGTATGTGTTACTTTAGTCTGGTAAAGACAGTCACGGGAGATAATGATGTATACTGAGTAAATTTTTTGCGAATAAAATAAAAAAAATTCTGAAGGCGCTCATTCAAAAATCAGGACACATATAAGCCCAGCATAAGAATAAGATATTTTCAATCTACAAATAGGTAAAAAATTCGATAAAAAAAGTAAATCTGCACTCTGGAGCCGCCTTCAGATCCGCGTCGTGCGTATAAATGACGCTCATTTGCCTACGCACATGACCGCCTAGAATCACTTACCGTATTTCCTCTAATAAGCGCGCATGCTCTAATAAGCGCGCACCCCCTACTTTGAGGGCCTATATCTCAGCTCAGAGAATTTTTATTCCAAAGCTGTTTGATACGTTTTCTTAACTCCCACGAGCTCTACCGATTCCACTTTTAGATTTTAGTTGAGCACCCAAAAATCTCGAAATCGAATTCCAAATTTCCGATTTTTGGGGGTTTGAAAAATAAGCGCGCCGGCGCGCTTATTAGAGGAAATACGGTATCCCTTTCCGATTTTTTAAAATTCGCACATTTTTCATCTTTATTATTTTTTTAGCTGTTTAGTGCATGTTTTGCAATCTTTTTGAACTTAGGCAGAGGATAGGCAAGCGCATGTTAGGATTTGCTCAA
Organism: Ditylenchus dipsaci; assembly: GCA_004194705.1. Classification (NCBI taxonomy): domain Eukaryota; kingdom Metazoa; phylum Nematoda; class Chromadorea; order Rhabditida; family Anguinidae; genus Ditylenchus; species Ditylenchus dipsaci. Next base: position 79,951 of record SADC01000292.1, on the reverse strand, counting down.
ATGTGTGTCCCAAACAGTAAAAAAACAAAAATTTAAAAAAGATGGGAATTCAAAAAATTGGAAAAAGAAGTCAAAGCCAAATTTCATATAAGTCGTTGGTCAAATTCATGTGAGACTGATCATTTTAAATTTTGGGGCGCAGGTATGCCGCTCACATGCAACACACTATTTGGACGGAGTGAATTCCGCGAGAGACAATTCCGCGGTGGATAATTCCGTGACGGATATTTCCGCGTAATTTTTATTTTTTGCTTCCCTGTTACGCAATAACCAAATTCTGACACCGAATTCGTAATCAGCATGGTCATTTGCATACCCAGGTGCCTTTATATCTTAAAGGTAGGGTACATCTCTTGTCCGTATCTGGTCCCGCATGGAAATCGTTTCAATTCAAATCAAACAGATTTGAACCAAATTCTGACCGAATTCGTGTTCAGCATGGTCATTTGCATACCCAGTGGCCTTACTCACATCTTAAGGTAGGGTCACTCTTCCTCTGGTCCTCGCATGGAAATCGTTTCAATTCAAATTCAAACAGATTTGAAGGTTGCTGGTTCTCCAGTGAGGTGTGAGTTTCACACTGTGAGTGTGACTGTGCCACTGTGAAGTGTCACGTCACAGTGACACTTGATAGTCAGTTGAGAAAAAACTCACACTCACATCAGGTGTGAGTGTGACTGTGAGTGTGAATTTAGGTGTGAGTGTGACTGTGAGTGTGAGTTTAAGTGTGAGTGTGACTGTGAGTGTGAGTTTAGGTGTGATGTGAGTGTGAGTGTGAGGTGTGATGTGAGATCACAGTGTGAGGTGTGAGTGTGATGTTATTCGGTGTGAGACTCACTGTGAGCTGAGTGTGAGTTTAAATTTGAAACTCACTGTTTGGAATTTGCCGTAGTTTTACGATTCTCTGTCTGCCATCATTACTCAGATTATTCTTTCCGTGCACCTTTAACATTCTATTTGTTTTGTGTCATTCATGGTTTGTGCGTACTCGCAGGCTATTTTAAATTCCAGGACAAGCTCAACCATGCCAAGAAACATGTTAGAATACAAAAAATGTACGCAACCTACTCTGTGTCTAAAGACAAGCCAATAACTGAAAGACAAAACCACACTACCTTTAAAAGTCGGATGAATAGGCTAAGGAACCAGATTTTATTGATTTCTCTTAACAATATCAAACATCGTGACGAAAGCTATTACAGTAAACAACTAGCTGTGAATTTAATAAATCAAAAGATGTTTTGTTCTGTGTGATGTTGCCAATCCTGCTGAGAAAAGATGCGTTCAATAGGAGCACTTGTAGCTGGAATAGTCAAAACCTCCAAAGCAAGAATAGCAATAGCTCTTGCGTCCTAGAAAAAAAACTGATAGTCACCCGAACTGTTTAAGAGGTTTGCTTACTGTATCCAGAAACGAAGACCAATATTCAGAGCGTCAATTGAATCACGACCAACTGTCGTTGCACTCCGCACACGATGTAGCATTTGGTCGAGTAGAGAATTGGCAGAAATTTGACTGCTATTTGATCCAGAATTACGGCTTTCTATGGCAACTTCTCCCAGCAGCTGATCTAATGTTGAGTTCAAATCGCATCCTACTTGTAGTTGTTGTTCAAGAGCGACATCTTCGATATTGACCTGGAAGGGAGTAAGAATATCGAATTGTTACAGTAAAAGTTACCATATTTGTATTGAAATTACAGCAGTTCTGTAATCTTGCTCACTCATAATACTGGAAGTGTTGGATCAAGCGCAGTTGCCATAAAGAACGTAGGATCAAATTTGGAAGACTCGCTTTTCATAATGCAATCGAATCGGGAATTGAGAAGAACTTCAAGCTGGAGGCGACTTCAGACCGAGAGTTATTGCTCTATATTTATATGTTAAGCGCCAAAAGCAATACAGAAGAAAAAAAAACCTTAAATTTTTCCACGGACTTGTAAATTGCTTTCAAATAGCCATAACAACGAGAAACGGTTACAGTCTTCTCACATTGGACTCTTCGCAGAACATCGACGAAAATTTTCATTAAGTTATACGACTCTTGCAAAAACTTAAACCTAGTGATTATAACACGAAAAAATTACAATTCTGAAACTCACTTTGATTTCTGATTCTGTAGGATATTCCCAATTTTTTAACTCAGCTATCTCTAATGCATACTCTTTGATTTCCAAAAATCTACCAATGGCCACTATTTGCGACGCCCATCTGGTGTTTGAGGAAAGCAATATTTGTTTTCCACAGGCGCTTTTCAGCTCCTAAAATGCAGTTAAAGTAACAAATAACTTATTAATTAACACTAAAAGACACCTCCTTGGCAGTTGTCGAGCGTCTGAATTGATTGGTGAGAGCGCAAAACGTTTGATAGCCAGAATGAGAAGCAAAGTTTTTCTTGAACATCGTCATAATCACCAATTGAAGAGCATGTGCGAAACAGCCAATGCGTAGAGGATAAGCAGACCTAAGGTAAGTCGATTCAATGCTAAAATTATTAAAGTGCTATAATGTTGAAACATACTGGATTGATAGATCAAGCGTACTATCGTACTGGTATTCTTCCTCATCTTCTTCATCATTTCCACACTCTCCTTGATCGAGCCATTGAAGACACACATCGACTAACAATTTTACAAATTCTGTAATTGGATTCGGACTAAAACTTACTTGAAATGATATCTCGGAAACCTTTGACCATATTGCTTCCACCATCTGTGACCACTTTGAAAACTTTTCGCAGAGGAAGACGATAGTTGTCGAGAATGATTTCGGTTTCGCGTCGAATCAAATCTCCTGTATGCGGACCGGTCAGCTTGCTTAGGCCGAGAAAAACACGTCTTAGAACAGCTGCTTGATCACAATAATGGAGAGTTACTCCTTAACATGCGAAGAAAAATTGACCTTTTCTAGGCTTTGCAATGATAAATTTTACCAAGATAAGAATTGTTTAAGCTCTTGTCTGACCACACATCACAAGTGAGAGAGCATCTGTGCAGCAATTTCTTGAGATCAGCTTTCATTTGCATTAGAACCTTTTCGCAACGATTGCTGAGCAAACTTTTCAATGTGCCAAAGCTATTTGAAGCTGAGAAAACCGTTATAAGACAAGTTATCGGTAAGTGCAAAATATACCTGAATCTTCGAGTTTAACACATGGAACAGTCTTTGGAACAGAGGATGCAATAACAAGTGTAATGACAAGCTTGGAATCGCGACAACATCTGAGAGAGCGTTCTGTACTTGTGCAGATCTAAGATAGTTGATCATAATCCTACTAAAATAGTGAATTCTTACCTATTCTTGGACATAATGTCACCTTCGGGAATACTTGATCCAATTTAACAGCTGCTTGCTGCTTATCCCTGTGCTTAGACTCCCAATGTCGAGAAACAGATGTTATGGTTGCTTAGTCGCTAAAGAAACAAATATTAGCAGAATTTTACATGAAAAAAGAGTACATCTCCACATTCGGTGCATTTCCACTTGATTTCTCCATCAGCTTCGACCATTTTGCTGAAGTTGTCCCAAACCAATTCCTGACGACGTCTTTAGCACTTGAGCTCTGGAGTCCTGGAGAAGTTAGCGAAGACATCTGTAAACGAAAGCATGACTAAATAGCAAACTAAGAAAGATAAAAGCAAATCAAAACCAGAAAGGTAAAGAAAAAAGTACTCTGAGCAAGTGAAATCACGGCAAATTCCGAATCTCACAGTGAGTTTCAAATTTAAACTCACACTCAGCTCACAGTGAGTCTCACACCGAATAACATCACACTCACACCTCACACTGTGATCTCACATCACACCTCACACTCACAGTCACACTCACACTTAAACTCACACTCACAGTCACACTCACACTTAAACTCACACTCACAGTCACACTCACACCTGATGTGAGTGTGAGCTTTTTCTAAACTCACACTCACATCAAGTGTGAGTGTGACTGTGAGTGTGAGTTTAGTGTGATGTGAGGTGTGAGGCTCACTGTGAGGTGAGTGTGAGTGTGAATGTGAGTTTTGAAAACACTGCTCTGGTCGCACACTTTTTTTTTAACTTCTTTCCGAGGATGATATCGAGATTATTCTAAGGCTCGTGGAGCACAACAAAGACTTAAGCGCAGATGCACGACTATTGAGCTGAGTAAGAGCCCAAACCTAGGTAAGAAATATTTAATTTAAAGGCTGTTAATGACAAGCTGTCATTGATAAAAATCAATCCTGAAATGATTCCATCAATAAATTGATAATTTTAGCCCTAGAACACATGCTGTTTAACCAATCACCAAAAAAAAGAAAAAATAAAGTGTGCGGGCAGAGGAATTCAAATCAGCAACCTACAAATGTATTTGAACTTGAATTGAAAAGATTTCCATGCGGGCCAGATAGGGAAAAGAGATGTACCCCCTTTAAACGGGTAATACTTAAATCTAGTACCAAAATACTTATTTCTAGTACCAAAATTTAACATGCATAGAAAAACTCTTTGTAAAGTTAGAGATTTTTTCCTTGACACATGAACGTGTAGCCCAGAATCTCAGCTTCTAACTAGACTTCATTTTCCCGTAAAAGATTTCAAAAATATGAAGATTTTGAGCTTTGTATGAAGTAACTTTTTCGACCAAGTTCCTCTATGCAGACCCCTAAATCTCCAACTTTTTAAATTTTTTAACTGAAAAAAGATATCTTGTTGAGTGGCTGAGATTCATAGCTACACGATAGTTGAAAAAATTGTACCTACAAAGTGAGGAGAAAAAGAGAAAAGTTCAAAAAAATGAAAATTTTGGTACTAGAATTAAGTATTTTGGTACTAGAAAAATGTAGCACCCCCTTTAAACTCGAAGTCAAATTTAAGATACCGAATTTTTCTAATGTTTTTGTCCCGAAAAGAATTGGAGATCTAACAATAAGTTAAAATTTGCCAAAAGTGAATGTGGAGTTGACTATGCTGAACACGAATCTGGTGTCAGAATTTGGTTTCTGCCTAGCAGGTGATTATCCTCCGCGGCATTGTCTCCCGCGAATTCTCTTCGCGGGTTGTGCCTAAATATGTGTCTAAAATTTTTTGTGCCTAAATAAAAAATTAAGCTGATCAATTTGGTGGTAGCAATCAATAGAGGGCCTACAAGTTAGGAAATGAATGTAAATGAGCGTTGCTAGCCTGCTTTGCTTGCTTGCTTCTTTGCCTGCTATCAAATGCCAACAAGCAAGAGGCAAACGAAGACAAAGCAGAAGCAAAGGTGGATGGTGAATCACACCTGAGGCAATGAGCAAACCTTTTTTGGACAGCTTTTAGAACAGCAATTGTTTTGCTTTTGTTGTACAATACTACGCGAAATTGGTGAAATGGAGTTGGCAATGACGCAGTTTCCTGTTTTCCAGGAAATTTCAAAGTGGCTGGCTGCTTGGATTTAATGGTGAGCGTTGCTATTTCTAGAGGTTGCTGGTTTAGGGCTCATTCTAGACGCTGGAGTTGGAGAAAAAGTATGCTCCTGATCCAGCCGTTGGACATAGAGTGGAGTCCCAATATAACGACACCTCCGCACGGGTGTCAAACACGTCGAAATGCAAAATCGACGTTGGCGTTCTGTCATTATGCGTTTTGAATATGTCCTTATTTTTCTGGTTTTTTTAACGATACCTCAAAAGTTCGTTTCCGCTTAGGGTTCGACACTTTTTTTATTCCAGATTTAAATTTTTAAGCCTTCCCCAGACTCCCGCGAGACAAAAGTCGCGAGACAAATTTCAACCGGTTTGTTGATATAATTTTTTATTTCACCTTTCATATGTTTTTCACTCAAAATGATCAGCAGAATCTAGCAAACATTTTGGCACCAAAAGTTTTGAAATATACTTGAAAAAAGTTTGTATTGAGGCTTGTCTCGTGACTCTGACTCACGAGACACCCAATTTAGTCACGAGACAAGCCTCAATAACAAACTTTTTTCAAGTATATTTCAAAACTTTTGGTGCAAAATGTTTGCTAGATTCTGCTGATCATTTTGAGTGAAAAACATATGAAAGGTGAAATAAAAAATTATGTCAACAAACCGGTTGAAATTTGTCTCGCGGAGTCTGGGAGGGCTTTAGTCTTTCATCAGTTCTTTTTGATTAATCTGGTCCAAAAGTTGCAAGGATTTCGATTTTTCATTTATTTTTCCAAATCTCGCTATATAAGCGGATATATGATGTCCATTAGCTTAATAAAACATGTCGATTTTCATGAAACCACTAAATTAATTCAAAAATCGACGCCGAATTTACTAACTAAATACATCATAAAGATACTGAGAAAAAGTGTTATCATATAGTTGGCCAGAAATCCCTCATATCAGATGGTCGCTATATCGGGGTCCAAGTCACAAAGCAAAATTCGGTTTTTCATATAGTGTAGAAGTCAATCAGTAAAAAAACGGTTTCGAGACTGTGTCAGAAAAAAGTTACGACCGTTTTGAACGCTGAAAATTTGTTGGCTCATCCTTCATAAAATATTTAAAATTAGTCTTGGTAAACCCCATGTTTCTCATTTTAGATAATAAAAACTTTTCGCAAAACAAACCTCATTTGTGGCACTATTTCGTCCACTTGGAGCTCTGAAAAAAATATTAAAAGATAAAAAGGTATTTTAGAGATTGCTGACCGTTTAATTCGCGTTTTATCCTGATCCTAGACACAGGACTTGGTGCAATTGCAACAGGTGAACGATTAGTTTAAGACATGCGGTAGCGACTTCCACACTATCTGTTTGCCTGAGCTCGTCCACGACGGGTGACAGGCCGTAGGTGCTCTCCATCAGGTCCTGCAAAGTAATTTGAGCTTACTTTTAAAATTATTTTTACTTGATGTAAAAATACTCATTAATACCCATTTGTGAGAAAAAAAAGGATATTGATTTTTTGGTGCAAAATGATTTCTTTTTGGTACAAATTGCTTTTAAATTTTGGTTTTGCGTTTTTATAATAATTTTACAATCTTTTTCAAAAAATGATCACACCATTAGGTAGCCCTGCGATTCCAGTTTCTGTTAAGCTATTATTTACCAAAAAATCTTTGCAAAATATATCACATTAAGGTAAAAGTATGAAAGAGGTCAGAAAAAATAATTTGGTTCATATTTTTACCTTTTTGCGCCACATTTAACAAAGATATTGCAGCGAATGATATCTCGTTAGAAACTCGAATGCAGGGCTACCTGATGGTGTTATTACTTGTTGAAAAAAAGAAAGCAAAACTAAAATCTTGAAAAATATTTGCACCAAAAAGGATTCATTTGCATAAAAAATGAAAAAACGATTCCATGGCATTTCGTCCGTTGTTTTCGTCAGTTTGTCCAAAGTCAATTCGTCCAAATTTGGGCAAAATGAAGTCCGTCAAAATTTCTATTGATCCACTTCCTTCTGCGTACCAATATGTAGGCACTTCCAAATACTATCACCTGAGTGTTTCTCCCTAAGCACAATCACATAAATACCACGTGTTTGGAAAACCACCTGAGTACTACGCGGTCTACTACCCGAAATCCAAAATTCAGTTCGTCCAAAGTTAATTCGTCCAAAAATCAGTTGGTCCAATATTCAATTCGTCCAAAGACAATTCGTCCAAATTTGAGCAAAATTAAGTACGTCTAAATCTCCATTGATCCACTTCCACCTGCGTACCATTATGTAGGCACTGCCAAATACTATCACCTGAGTGTTTCTCCCTAAGCACAATCACATAAATACCACGTGTTTTGGAAAACCACCTGAGTACTACGCGGTCTACTACCCGAAATCCAAAATTTCGGCTTCGGGAGGAAATACACGTTTACCGTATTTTCTCTATTAAGTCCCCCCTCTCTAATAACTCCCCCTATTTCGACCCCATATCTCAGCCTAAGGAAAAATTTTTGTAAATCTGTTTTTTTGCGTTTTCTTAATCACCACGATCTTAGTTGATTACACTTTTTAGATTTCGGTCGGGCATCCGAAAATCTCAAAATCGAAATATTTTTTTTTCCGATTGTTTAAGGGTTGAAAAATAACTCCCCCGGGGGACTTACTACAGAAAACACGGTATAACAGGTTCCAGGTGGTCTTACTACTCACCCTGAAGCTTACTGTTCCATTGAAAACTATTTGTCCAGGGAAAAATAGCTTGTCACCACCGCGATTCAAACCTGTAATCTATTAGGGGAATAATTTACGAAATACCAATCTCATGCCACTGTAGCGAAAAGCTAAAAGAACTGGTTTTTCGGGAGGTTTACTAAAAGGAGGACAAACTTTTTGCGAAAAAACGATTAAGCGAATCATAATCACAATGTGACCGGGTGAATCGCTCAGAATCTCAGTGTTTTGGCGTAGTTGGAGTGGTTTAGGATAGTTTTGGATATTTGCGGTGTGATTCTGAGCTATTAGCCCGATTACATTGCGATTCTGATTTGCTCAATCCTTTTTTTCGCAAAAAGTTTATCACCCCTTTAATGATCCCAAAAAACCAGATTTTATTGGGATCTGGCCACTCTGGCACGGGTTTTTGAGCGGTGGAAGTTGTTCTGTGACCGCAAAAATGTTTTTTACCGCAAAATTTTGACTCGTAATTCAATTTTGGATGAATTGAATTTTGGACGAGTTGTATTTTTGACGAATTGACTTTTGGACAAATTGACTTTTGGACGAAATGCCATGGCACCGAAAAAAACGCCATGAACCCTTCTATAACTCCTCGGTTAGTTGCTCTTTTGAAAAAGGGACGTACCGTATTCACTCTAATAAACGGGCATGTAAGTTTATTTTTCAACCCCCAAAAATTCGAAAAATATTGAGGTCGATTTCGAGATTTTTGGGTGCTCAACCAAAAACTAAAAAGCGCAAAATCAGGTAAATTCGTAATAATTAAGAAAACGCAAAAAACAGATTTGAAAATATGTTTTTCTGAGCTGAGATGTAAATCCTTGGGGGTGCCCGTTTATTAAAGGGTGCCCTTTTATTAGAGTAAATACGGTATGTATACAGTCAAATCTCGATATAACGCCACCCCTCAAGTTCGTTTGGCCTAGGGCGCGACACTTTTTTACCTCTATTTTTGAAGGTTTTTTTTTCTAGGGTTGTACAATGGGAATATTCCCGGAATATTTCCGGGAATATTTCCGGGAATATTCCCGGAACATTGGGAATATTCCCGGGTTTCCCGTTATTTTCCCCTATATTGGGAATATTCCCGGGTTTTCTATATTTCCGGGAATTTCTACAACTCTATTTTTTTCAGTTCTTTTCACAGTCTGATCCCAAATATTGCAAGGATTAGGATTTTACTGCTCTTTTTCTTAAACTAAACAGCTTTGCCATTTATAAAACAAAACCTCGATATAACGCCACCAGTTTTCAAAAAGGGGTGGCGTTGTATCGAGGTTTTGTTTTTTAAATGGCAAACACTTTTAGTTTTTAATAAATGACTGGTAAAATCGGAATCCTTGCAATATTGAAGACCAGACTGTGAAAAAAACTTAAAAAAGCCTTCAAAAATATAGGTAAAAAGTGTCGGACCCTAGGCGGGAACGAACTTGAGGGGGGTGGTGTTATATCGAGGTTTGACTGTACAGGGTGTTTTTTTAATTAATGTGTCGTGAAAAATGCGAACCTGCCAGCACCAAAGGCACTGAATGGCCAAACTGTGTCCATTGCCGGAACCTCCCTTTTCAGCAATAGTTGTGGGATGCAGCACCACCATTCTATTGAGTATGTCCACAGTGGCCAACACATCTGACTCTAAACACACAAAAACAAGCTAATAAACATAAAAATCCGGCCAATAAATTTTATTCTCCAGTCAGAACAGCCACATTAAACCAACCAAATAGGAAGCGAGGGAAATTCTTCTGGGGATCTGCAACAATCAGGTCCAATGCCTTTTGTATGTCTGGGTCCATTTCTTCAAAGTTTCAGACCGAATTTTGATAGCTAAGCAAAATAAAATAAGAAGCACGCCCAAGTCTAAAAAATGTGTTCCAGTTAATATAAAATAGCAGGGGATTTCTTATGTTTTTAGTTAAAAAAAATTTTTCAAGCCTCACATATGGCTGAAAATTTCCCAAGCTGTGCAATTTTTTGTTTTGCATCGACTGTGACAAAAAGTTTTGAATTATATTAACTGTGGATTTTTTTTAGGTAAAAACTGCTGAGAAGAGACCGAAAAATAGCCATTTTCGGCTATTTTGCATGTGGCGGCCCATAGACACGACAAAAAAATTGTGTGCCGCCCTCTATTCGATAGAATTTTTCAATGGCTATCGATTCCACCAAAAATTGACCAATTATGTTACATATAGCGAGGGGCGCTGGCACAAGAGTGGACCTAATTTTTCGAAAATTTGATATTCTCGAAAAAAAAATTTTTCAAATGCTATTTTCACCACTTTTTAAAGGCAAAAAGTGGGATTTGATCGAAACCTGCTTTGCAGGTCCGAACCAAATTTGCAGGGCTTCAAAACGGTGTGAAATTTTTAAAATTGACACCTTGCCAATTTTGAGCATCGGGTCGTTTTTGGTTCAAAAACACGATTTTTCAGCCATTTTTGTTAGTTTGAAATAATTTCGGTTGGTCTCGAGCGGAATTCAAAAAATATTTTTGTTTATATAAATAAATAGTACTATTGTATGTAAAATCATGCCAGGAGTCGGGTTTGTTAAGACCGAAATTGCGATTTCGGCAACCGAAACCAGAAACCCGGGATGTTATCCACCTGACCAGGTGGATATCCAGTTTGATGGCCTGAAAAATAAAATTTTTCCAAATAAGAAAACAAACCATGCTATCATATGTGAAATTCTGTGGGAAATAAGGTTTGTTAAGACCAAAATTGCGATTTTTCTAGGGTTGTCGAATCGAACGTTCGATTTCGAACTTCGAGTCAAATGTTCGAGATTTTTCGAACGTTCGACCTCGAACCGAACGTTCGTTCGAAAATTTTCGAACCCGAACTTCGAACCGAACGTTCGATTCGAAAATTTCAAACTCGAACTTCGAACCGAACGTTCGATTCGAAAATTTCGAATTCAAACTTCGAACCGAACGTTCGATTCGAAAATTTTCGAATTCAAACTTCGAACCAGAGAACTCATCCAAGGTGATTGAAATATATTGATTCTTTGCAAATTTCCTGAGACTTTCTTTGCATTCCTCAGCCTTTTTCGGCACTTCTGAGGAAATATCGTGACGCGAAGGGAGCTGAATTAAGGTTACGGGGAAACTCATTTTTAAAAGGCTTGCTAAAATCACCTTCGAGGTTCCATAGTTAGTTTTGATCAGATGACGAAGAACGGCGATTCAGCAATCGAGTATGGCAAATTATGTTGAACAATCAGCTTCAGCACATCATTTCTCAAATTATCCGTTTGAATCTAATAAATTAGGTTAATAAAATAAAATTTTTTTTGAATTGTCATACTTTCGAGTAATTCGGACTGAATATCGAAGGGAGTGTTTCCGTTCGTGCCTTCTTCGCGCTTGGACCATCGAATTTTACCATAGCTTCGTTATGTTTTGCAGATTGTAGATGAGAAGATAGATTTGTTGTGGCTCCACTTTTTCCAAGCGAATATTCAGCACCACACTTGCAAACTGCCTTGTCGCCCTTTTTCACAAAGTTGCCCAATCGTCGCTCGGCATAACTGTTAAACTAAAAGCATCAAAAACATTTACAGAATCATGAAAACCAGCATGGAATAAATGTCAGATTCGAAGCTTCAATTTGAAATAATCAGAACTTTATAAATCGAACATGTGAAAATTGTATGATTCAAACTTCGAATCAAACGTTCGAAAATTTCGAATCGAACGTTCGAAAATTTTCGAACTCGAACTTCGAATCGAACCGAACGTTCGAAAATTTCGAACTCGAACTTCGAATCGAACCGAACATTCGAAAATTTCGAACTCGAACTTCGAATCGAACCGAACGTTCGAAAATTTCGAACTCGAACTTCGAACCGAACCGAACGTTCGAAAATTTCAAACTTCGAATGTTCGTCGAATCGAACGTTCGAAAATTTCGAACGTTTGACAACCCTAGATTTTTCTAACTGAAACCCAAAACCTGGGTAAGGACTACATGACTAGGTGGATATCCACCTGGATGGCCTTAAAAGGAAAACCATTAAAATTTTGAAAACAAACCTTGCTATCAGATGTAAAATAGTGTGCAAATCAGGTTTGTTAAGACCAAAATTGCGATTTGCCTCAATGAAATCCCAAAACCTGAGGCGCTAGCGTGAGAGTGGACCTAATTTTTGAATAATATCGATTTTGGCCTTTTTTTCGATATTTTTGTCTCTTGACGCCTTAATATCGCAGATTCGGCCTTATTTTTTTGCGTGTCATAGCGCTGGTATTAAGCTACATTTTAATGAAAGGTTGGACGAAAATAGTTATTTCAAAAAACAATGATGCGCTTGTATGGACCTAATTTTTGCCCATAAATGACCATTTTTAGGGTTTTATTGGTTTGACTTGGTAATGAGAGTTCTGTACCTAGGAGCAGCTATGAGCCAGAATCCTAGTTCAAAAAATAAATATATTTATGGTAGCTAGACGTTTAGCAATTTTGTGTCATTTTTTGAATTCACGCCTCTTTTTATTTCCTTGTTTATTTTGCAGTTTATAAAACATTTTTTAGCCCAGTTAAGATGCGCTCGCCTACCCTCAGCCTAAGGCCTAAGCTTATCTTTAAAAAATTCGGCGCTACTCGGTTTTACCAACCCCCAAAAATTTTTAGACTTAGTAATTAGGCTCAGCTCGTAGGCTTTATACCTTGGCCTCAAGCCTTAGGATTTAGGCTTGAAAAAACGAGTAGCCTCAAAAATTCATTAAAGGAGGATGCTCTTCGCCGATGGAAATATTTCGAAAGGCGGGTACCAGTGAAATTTAAACGAGAATTAAAATGTCGTATTTCAGTGAAAGTCAAGAAAAAAATAACGCGTCCAATCCCGATTCGGGATCGAACCGACCACTGACTCCCACAGTACGCCAACGCTTTACCACTGAACCACCTATAGTGTTAGGGAGTTAAAGCGCTTTTCATTGCTTATTGCCGGAAGAGTACTCAACAAATTTTTATTTAAAAATAATTCTTTTTTAAATTGACCTGGTACTCACCCTTTCAAAATATTCTACCGACGGTGAGAATGCGCCTTTAAACAGCCAAATAAAATGCTAAAGGCGCGAATTCAAACAGAATGGCACAAAAAGTACAAATCGCCACTGCACCGATTTTTTGAAGTTAGCAACTAAAAATTTGAAAAGGTCAAAGTGGCGAAAAATAAATTGCTCTGGCAAAAATGTAAAGATTTTTTGATGAAAGATTGAAGGTAATAAATTTACGAGATTCTTTAGTTCTGAGTCAGAATTACTGAGTCATCAACATTACAATTGGAAAAGATAATTTGAAATTTAACTAAAGGGAAGAGCATAGATGAGCCTAAAGATGCTCATTATGTTTTTGGCCGAGGTAAAAGTGGTGAAATAGAAAAAAGTTTTAGAATAAAAAATTAGTTCATAATCTAAAACTTATTTGTAATCAAATTTGAAAAAAAACAAAGCTTTTTTCTGCTACCAAAAAGACTTTTTTTGCTGCAAAAAGACATTCACGCAAAAAATCATCTCACGCAAAAAGTCGACTATTTTTGCTTAAAAAAATATCTTATATCAAAAAAGCCGATTTGCAGCAAAAAAAAAGTATTTTCGGTAGCAGAAAAAAAGCTTTGTACTTAAAAAATACCCATTTCGGCAGGACTTCCTTTTACGGAGTCCTCCCAAAAGTGTGTTTTGACCACTTATTCGAGCTTTTCAGGTCGTAATTAGTCGAAAAAACATGTTTTCAGGATTGGGAAAGACATCTGCAAAAAAAATTTTGGTCAAAAAATTAAAAAATTTTTGACCAAAATTTGAAATGAATCGAGTGATTCACCTAAAACAAGGAATATATGATGTGGGCGGGTGTCCTAAGCCTAAGCCTAAGCCAGAATATATGATGTGGGCGGGTGTCCTAAGCCTAAGCCTAACGGCTATACGCTAGCTTTAAAAAGGATGTCCCGGAGGATACATGACCGTCACAAGGGCTCACACACTTGTACATATGGTACGGTTTGGATTGAGCGACATTGATAGCTGAAAGATACAATAAATTTAAAAAGCAAGAGAGAAAAAAGTGTTTGACCGAAGCATGAAAAATGAAAATTTTTGGTAAAAAAGTCGATTTTTGATCAAAATTTTTTTTCTCGAAAAATGTCTTTCCCAATCCTGAAAACATGTTTTTTCGACTGATTACGACCTGAAAAGCTTGAATAAGTGGTCAAAACACACTTTTGGGAGGACTCCGTAAAAGGAAGTTTAGCCCCCATTTCTTCGTGTTTACTGCTACCACGGTGAGATTTTCGGCGCTAGTGAAGAATCAGGCTCCAAAATATGCCTTGGTCCCCCTTGTTGTTTTTTTCGCGAAAAACAGCTTGGTCCGTCCTGTTCAGGGGGGACCGAGGCATAAGTCACAGCAGGGGGGACCAAGGCATATTTTGGAGCCTGATTGTTCACTAAGACCAGATTTTCTTTCGTTCTTCTCAACATATCACAAAATGGGCATTTCATCGATGGGGATTCTACGATATTTTCCGTCAAATCGAAGGTTTTTTAAAGACGGCAAACTAAAAATCGCTTAGCCTTTAAATGCCTTTAAATTAAGAGTTGACTATAATTTAACAGGCCCGAAAGCCAAAAGTTTTGACTCAAAACAAAATCCAAAACAGCAAAATAACAATAGAAACCAAGAAATCAAGCAAACAAATAAAAATGGTTAGTCAAAATATTCATAAAAAACCCACCCCAAAACCATAAAAGACATAAATTTCCAGCCAAAGTCAACTTTTCATCCAAGCAGCATTAGCAAACAATACCAGCAAAAAACAGACAACAAAAAAGGCAAAGAAACAACAACCGCCAGCCCGATCCTTAAAGAATCACCCTCTGCCCATAATCAACGGGGGGAATGTTGCAATTATTGCCCATGTAATAACATAGGAGGGGATGCCTGGTGATAAATGGCTGCAAGGCTGCTCCAGCTGCTGCTGCCTCAAATGGAGAGGAAGATTTGTGGAAAAGGGGAAGTTGGCTTGCTGGCTGCTGCAAACAGCCTTGTTCCCCACCTTATTTTGGGAGGCTGATTCATCAAGGCAAATACCCTCCTCCGCCTGTTTTAGATGTGCCCTTGTTTGAGCTGTATATTTATTCATTCTTCTCTCTGTTTTGTTTAACCGCTTAAAGAATGGGATCAAGATGCACACGGGATACTACTACTTTTTGGTGGTTTTTGTACGAATAACGCTGGGTGTATAGCTTTATGCAAATTTGGGCAAGAAGCGATTTTTGAAAATTGGTTTAGCGGGTGACTGGCCAGGTAGAAATGTTTTTGGGTACCTGTTTTTGTATATAAAAGTGCCATGTATCTGTGAGTTTTTTTCTGATGCCACTGTTAGCTGAAATTTTTGAGAAATCCGAACAGCAGGCTGTAACTAATTTAACTCGCCAAATTACTGATTTACCCCACCAAATTGTAAAATTTGTTTCTCTCAAGTATCTCTAAAACAGGGATGATATATGTACTTTTTAAAAAGATTTGTACTTTTTTTGGGACCCCAAATCTTTTTTATTTTTGAAGTTTTTAGTCAAAATCTTTTTTTTTCGCTCCAAAATAGCAATAAGCACTGGATAAAATTGCACTTTTTGACGAAAAATGACCAAATTGTACTTTTTTTGACCAAATGTACTTTTTTTCGAATTTTGAGATATCATCCCTGCTCTAAAACCTTTTTTAAGAGATTTTTTAAGTTTTTATACCAGCGTGTAGCCCTGGATCTCAGCTTTCTAACAAGCTACCAACTGACTTACTGAGATTTTACAAACTTGGAGAAAAAATTCTCTGTATAAAGACACCTTTTTTCAAGTTTGGTCTATACAAAGACCTTTTTCTCCAACTCATTAATATTTCAGTAAATCAGTTGATCGCATGTTAGAAAGCTCAGATCCAGGGCTACATCTTGGTATGAAAATGTATACAAATATAATCGACTTTTGGAGATAAAAACACATTTTACGGTTCGGTGGGATAAATGCATAATTTGGAGAGGTAAATCAGTAATTTGGAGGGAGGGGGTAAAACAATTTGAGCCAAAACAGAATTATAAAAATGCTGGCGCTAGTGTAATATTCCCCTCCTAAAAAAACGCTAGTGTAATATGTATACCTCACCCAATAATTTAGGCTTAGCCTTTGCCTTCGTCCCGTAAGCTCAGGACCTAGCCATTACTACCAAAGGCATCTGTAAAAATTTTTTTTCAAAATGGTGATTTTTGGATTTCCTCCAAACATTATTGGGAAGGGTATATAACACAAGCGTCAAAATGCTTAATTGCTGAGATATGTCTTAAACTTAGAGTGTCAAGATTTTAAATGCCGACTATTCTGTTTTAGATCATATCTTTCGAATGGAGTTTTTTTTTCGAATTCTTCATTGTTATTTGCATCCATGAGGAAATTTTAGAGGCACAGGTGCTTTTAAACGGTAAAAAATCAATTGGTGACAGTTTTTGACCAAAGTTTTGAAACTTTTTATCAAAAAAATCAACAATTTTGACAGTGAAAGTTTTCAGAAAATTACTAACACTAAAATTTCTTCCTAAATCCATATCTGTTGAGATCAAGTCCGAAAAATATCAGGGAGCTGAGATATTGGTGTTTTGAGTAAACCATACAGGAAGTTCGGATCATTCCCCTACTTTGAAGAATATCTCAGCTCCTGATATTTTTCGAACCTAATCTAAAGGGATTCGTATTCAGGAAGAGATTTTCATATTAGAAGTGACTTTCTGAAATTTTTCACTGTCAAAATTGTCGATTTTTGATAGAAAATAAGTTTCAAAGTTTGGTCAAAAAGTGTCACGAGTTGGTAGCCGTCCCTTTTAAACTATTTTTGGACATTTTTTAAATTCGGCTTTTTGGACTTTTGGTGTTTTTCCTGCATTTTTTTAAATTCGGAACTTTTTCCGAAAAAAATATGTTTGAAAATTCGACAACCTAGTCATATATCTGCAAACAATTAACAAAATGAAATCGGTAAAGACCATCTGAAATGCTCTGAGAATGGGCTACAAACATTTTTCTGTAGGCTTTAAGAATGGGAAAACATTAGTGGAACTATTAGTGGTTATAAAAAAGCAGTTAAATTCTACTATATAGCCAATCCAGTGATTATAGTAATCTAGTTTACCGGCTAAATGAACACCCGCATAATCTTTTTCAAATGCTCTTGCATGTTCCACTGTTCATATAGTCCAGGAGAGCTAGAGAGCATCCGGATTTTGGTTCTCACCTAAGAGGATATGGCCGTTGGAGAGGCCACTTGATTTTGTGGGTGCTAGATCACATTTCCAGCACTCCAACACTTACACCAACAACAAAAAACAAAGAATATTTTGTACAAAAAAGTAAACAACAAGGGTGTTTAAGCCAATAGTCATCAATACAGTCAACTGGTTTAAACCAATTACTAGTATATAGTTAATCATAACAATAAAAAAAATAAACAACAAATACTTGCAATAAAATAAGGACGATACTTAATTCTACAGGGATCCAAAATAATTGAACGGATTTCAAAGAGTCATAAATTTTTACTTATTGGATTAAAAAAATTTGTTGTTTTCGCGTTTAACTTAATGGACTTGAGCGGAATTTTTTTCTGGTAAATGACAAAAGGCCATAACTGAAATTTAGCGACCAGTGACTGAAAAATAGCGACTAATTGATTAATTTTGGCGAATAATTCAAATTTGCAGTGAAATTGGGAAATTCAGCGACTAATGGCTGAAATCTGGCGACTAATTTTAATACTCGACACGAAATCAACAAATTTTGATTTTTTGTGTGAAATTCAGGGGTGCGCAAAGACCAGATGGCTCAGGACCCACTCCGAAATGGCCAAAAGGCCAAAATAATTGGTTTTTTTGGGGTATACTAAAGGGGAGGGAACTTTTTGAGAAAAATCGATTGAGCGGATCAGAATTGGATCCGAAGTGCTTAATCGCTTAGAATTCCAGTTTTATGGTAGTTTGAGTGGTTCGGGATAGAGTTCTGGGCGATTAAGCCCACCGGACCCGAAACCTGGTCCGCTCAATCGATTTTTCTCAGAAAGTTTTGGCCATTCCGGAGTGGGTCTTGAGCCATCTGGTGTTTTTCCACCCCTGAATTTCACACAAAAAATTCAAAAATTGCTGATTTCGCGTCGAGAATCGAAATTAAATCTCGTCATGGAAAGAGTTCTTGGTCGTTTAAGTGCTCCTACACCATCCTTTTGAGCCAGAATAAGCTAGAAAGGGATCAAAGATTTTTTTTAACTGCAAAAAGACAAGAAACCCATGTTTGAGTCCGTCTTACATTTTTTTTGTATTTACAGTGAAGCCCGCTGTAAAGCGACCCCTCAAGTTCGTTTCTGCCCGGTCCGATCATTTTTTCGCCTCAATTTTTTAAAATTCTTGCCAACATTGATCCGCCAGTATAGTCCAAAATATTGTAAGGATTCCAATTTTACTAGTCATTACTGGAAATATAAATCGTTTTGCTGATAAGTCCCGCGGTTCCCGCTATAACGCGACCTCTTTTTGAAAATATGGTCGCGTTATAGCGGGAACCCCGGATCGTATCGGCAAAATCATTAACATTTTTAGAAACGACTAGCAAAATCGGAATCCTCACAATATTTTGGACTAAATTTTATTTTTTAAAGTGCCATAACTTCAGAGCTCTCATTTAACAAAGCTCTGAATCATTTTAAAAAAAAAAGTTTGGCGGATCATAAAGGCGGATGATCATTAGGCGGATAATAAAGCGGATCAATTTTGGCAAAAATTGACAAAAATTGAGGTAAAAAAGTGGTCGGACCCCAGGTGGGAACGAACTTGAGGGGGCGCGTTATAGCGGGACTCGACTGTATTGCTATAGGTTTACTCTGCGCCTTAAAACCACCAAATTATACCAGTAGGGAGCAAGAAAAAAAAGGAATCAAGTACAATACAAGAGTCAAACAAAGTTATGGCACTTTAAAAATAAAATTTCAGCAGGGGCCAAATTTACCGCCTAACAAAATGTCAGTTTATTCAAATTTTATAAGAATAAAAAATTCGACTTGAAATATCAAAGACATGTCGAGAATAGTGAAAAAGACAACAAAAAATATATTTTTGATTTTCAGCCCAAAATTGACATTAAAGTAGCATGCTCGCCTAAGGCAAAATTTGTCCCCGCCAATTCAAATTTTTTTCTTAATCATTGAACTTGTGTGTGTATTTTTTACTTGGTTTAAAACAAAACTGTACCTAAAATTAAATTCTAGACCTTGTTTTGTTAGAAACCAAGTTGAAAAATCTGTATAGAACTTCAATGCTTCGGACAATTTTTTGAATTGGCGGGGACAAATTGTAAAACAGGTGAGCAAGCCCTTTAAATAAGCAAAAATAAGTAATCGGGTGCTGGATTTCCCAGATTAGGTGCCAGATTTTTCTTTATTCTAACTAAGATTTAAACAAGGTGCTAGAAAAAAATTCAGGCGTTACATTTCAGTAATTCGGTACTGCAGTTCAATTTGATCAAAAAAATCGCAATATTGACTCCAAGACTGCATTCACTCCCAGCCTGCAACCCAATAAAAAAGCTAGCTGTGAGAAAAGGCACAAAAACCTAATAAAAAGGCAAAATTGCTCATTGCCTGTAAGTGGAAAAAAGGAGAAAGCAAACACACAACACATCTGTTAGCTTTCATAAACACCCCCAAATTTAAGCAAAGGAAATTTGAAACAAAAAAGTGTTTGGCAAAGAAACAAGTCAAGAAAAGATTCATTTGGTGGCTGAATGCAAATGATTTGGTGGTGCAAAAAGTTTAAAAGAAATGATCCGAAATGGCCTTCTAAAGAGGCAAAAAGAGCCACACACAACCAAATAAGAATTGAATATTTGCATATTTTATTGCAGCCTGCATCAAAGGAGGAACCATCGTAAAAGAAAATTACAATAATTTTGAGCAAAAGCTATCAATTTTGGAGGCAGATTACTCATAGTATTAGGTGTGCTAGATTATTGTTGTGCAAAACACAGCAATTGTTTGCTGCGGAAGAGAGTATCATTTTGGGCGTTGGGCGGTTGCCGGAAAATTCCTGGTGTTTGCCGCGGATTCTACCGGTTGAAATAACAGGTGATTCCCGGTAAAATTTGCTTCAACTACCGGAAATTTCCTGTAAGTTGCCGTGGATTTTGTTCAGTCAATTTCGGGAAATCTTATGCGCTGGGTAGGCTAGTGTTAGTGGGACCAGTGTTGCAAATTTTACCATTGGCACCAGCTCATGGCACCGAGCCCAAGAATTTGGGCACTTTTTTACCTGCACAAGCACCCCTAAGTAGTATTGCGACTAGAGACCAGCTCCGGGATTTCGGGATTTTTATTTAAACGCATTTTTGACCCACTTTTAACAGACATTGATAGCTGAAAATTTTACAAGCAATAGCTACTTTAAATTTCCTCTACCTATTGTATTTTCACTTTTTGAATTAAAAAAAATTAGACATGCGACTCTGAATCTCGAAATTGACAAAAGGGACCCGTTCGGGTCAATTTCGAGATTCAGGGTTGCAGGTCCAAATTTTCAAATAAATTAAAAAGATAAAGAGTGCAATAGATAGAGGAATAAAAAGTAGTTGAAGAATGTAAATTTTTTAGCTACCAATGTATGTTACAAGTGGCTCAAAAATGCATTTAAAGAAAAATCCCGAAATCCTGGAGGTGGTCTCTAATTGCAACTACTACTTCAAGTGTGAGTAGTATTTCAAATACTACTTTTTCAGGCTTAGGCAAGGGTAAGCCAGCGTATGTTAGGAAAAAGAAGTAGCATTTAAAATACTAAAGAAGTAGTATTTCAGATACTACTCTTACTTGAAGATGTATTTACAATACTATTTTCCCACAGCGGGGAGGGGGGGGCAGGTGAACAAGTACCATTTTGGCACCGGTTTTATTTACAACACTGGTTGGGACGGACTAATTTATTCAAATTGTGGTTTTTTACATTTGGGGGCACTTGAATTTCTCTAAGGAGGCGAACTTGGTCATACTTAAAATGAAGGCAGACAATCTCAGTGTTTTGCATTGTAAATTGAGTAAGAATTTGAAAAGTTCACCATAAATTTTTGTTAAAAGTTCAAATAAATTTCCGAGTCACTGAATCACTTAGTTTCTGACAAAACAAGGCCTAGAATTCAATTTTTCAGTTTTGTTAAGTTAAACCAAGTTGAAAAATCCGTACAGAAGTTCAATAATTCGGATTTATTTTTGAATGGCGGGACAAAATTTTCAACAGGAGACCAAGCCCATTCAATAAGTTAATTTCACATTTCAATATTGATGATCTTCCTCTCATTTTTAATTTGAGTCTGTAGTGTTTAGCCAGACTTTATTTTTATCTGCGAAATTTCGAGATTTTCGCATTCAATATTCGCTTTTTAGAGCACTTGAACCTGAGCCCTAGAAATCATTTTCCTCTAGTCCACTAAGGCGAAATTACAATATAACGCGCCTCCACTTAAACTTTTGATTTTATTTTTCGACTTTAGGGGGGGGGAGTTTAAAAGCATGAATTTGTCCCATGAGCGAAAATCGTGAAAATCGACAGTTTTCAACCCGAAAATAACTGAAGTCAAAAACGTATAACTGTAGGATTTCTCGTATATTATACTAGAAATTCTACAGTTAACGATGGGACAAAATGTGAGTCACGATGAGTGGGTGGTCATAATGAGTCATTTTTGACTTTCTTTTCAAGTGGGACAAAAACACGCTTTTACCTACCAACACCCCCCCCCCAGGACTAAGGCAAAATAACTGCTTGTGCTAAGGTTAAATTTTTCCGCATTTTTATTTTATTTTTAATAAGAATACGATATCCATCATTTTTCAAAGCAAAATTTAAAAAAATATTAAGACATATATAAAGAGAGATCTAGTTAAAAAATTAGTTTAAATTTTTTCAAGATTTTAGCTCTAACGTCAACTAAAAAAATTAAAAAAGCTGTTTTCACGTGAGTTTTGTGTGAGAACTTCAAAATATCTTCCATGAAAACAGCATGCCTGAGGCGCCGCCGTAAAAGGTGAAAGATGATTTTTCACTACCAATATTTTTGAGAACATAAATGCAACCGGAAAATCTTCCTATCAACAAGAATTTTTCATGCTCTGGCTTCTATATATTTTTCAAAGTCAGACGTTAGCCTTCAAAAGTCGAGCACCAGATAATTTTTAACAAAAAATATAATTGCATGTAATTTTCTCTAAAAATCAGGATTTACAAAGGACAATACATTTTTACGACTAAAATACTTCGTTCCGACTAATTTTAACAACTGAATTTCACTTTAGGTTTTAATCTCAATTTTTCTGAATTTAAAGCTTATCGTGTAGCCCAGGGTCTCAGCTTTCTAACGAGCTATCGAACTGAAGTGAAAGGTTTCATGAATGAAAATATTTACGGTTTTGAAAAAAAATTAGTTCTAAATCTCTGTTTTTTAAACAATTGTCTAAATTGTCCCCTGGTGTTGAATGGCTCGTTAGAAAGCTGAAATTCTGAGCCACAAGACAATGCTAACAATTTTGGAAAATTAAGATAAAAACTCGAAGAAAATGCAAATTAAAAATTAGTCGAAAAAAGTTTTGTCCATTCACAAAGGATGAATCGAATATCGCCAGCCTATATTTGGAAATCTCTCGCCTTTTTGTCGGAAATCCCCACCTGATTTTCAAAATTAAATTTTATATCTTATTTTTAAATAATTTTTTTCAGAATATCTAGATCACCATGTAGCCCTGTACATTCAGCTTTCTATAAGCTGTATAACTTAGCTGTACAATTTTAAAAATTGAGATATTTACTTTAGCTTTTTGGAATTTAGCTCATTGGAAAGCTGAGATCCGGGGCTACATAATGATGCAAAACACGGTAGGAAATTCAATTTTTAAATTGGGCGGGAGACATCAGATAAAAGGCGGAGATATTCTATACAGTCAACCTCTCATTAACATACACCCTTGGGACCGGGACTTGCCGTATGTTAATGAGAGTATGTTAATTCCATAATTTAGCTTAGTGTATGTTAATAGGAGAGTCCGTTCAATTGTAAGGCCACATTTCGGGACACACCGTACACTCAATTTCGGAACACACCTCTCAGCCGATTTCGGAACACACCCCTCAGTTAAAGCAGCTTGGGATACTAAGGCAATTTTTATATAAAATTTAGAACGAACGACTTACGACTCGGTACAACAAATGACTCGGTACACCGACTCGGTACAAGTATGACTCGGTACATCGACTCGGTACAACGTACGACTGGGTACAACGAGTCGGTACAACCTACGACTCGGTACAACGACTCGGTACAATTTTTACAAATTTTTATACAAATTTAATTATTTGTACCAAATTTACTTCTTTTAGTATCTAATTTTTCTGGATCATGATCTCGTTAACTTATTTAGAATATATATCCAGGGCTGCCATTTAGGTTGATTAATCAGAAAAAGTTGATTTTTAGGCACCGGGAGTTCTTACAAATCTGATTTTAGTCCCAAATCTGATTTTTTTTTTAATATTTCGTTCATTTCAGTCACTAGGAACACGCAAAGACTTGATTTTTAGTCCCAAATCTGATTTCTTGCACAAATTTGCATATATCCGTATATCATGTATATCCTATTAGGATACCTGTCTCGTTTCTGCCTGGAGACCGGGTTTATGGTCCGCTATATCGAGATTCCCTTGTACCTAGAATTCTTTTTGTAGATCCTTCCCCTCTGGGGACCAGTTTCAGCTGTTTCGTCCTCCGAGACGTTTAATTCTCAGTTCTTATCTTAAAGCTGTTATACAGACAGGTAGCAGTAATTATCCTCCGGTAAATTCTTTCTCCCCTAAATTCACCCGGCGGTGAATTTACCCTCCAGAAAATTCACCCGCGTAACTTCACTCTCCATAACGTACATAATCTTGAGGTTACAGGTTCCAATTCTTGTGTTAGTTAACATCATTTTTTTCTTAAAGGGAAGGTTTTTTTTACCCTATGCAAAATCGTTTCCGGAACACGGCTTGATAATACTAAAATAATATTTTAATTTGTCGTACAAACCCTACCGAGTCTTAAAACCCTAGTTTTGGTGTAGTTCCGTATCCTGTAGGGTATCCAGGTGGTACTGGAGTGTACTAGGCACCTAATGCTGCTACTAAGGTATTAGTAACCAGGTAGTATAATAATACAGTCAAACCTAGGTTATCCGGCACTCCAGTTATCTGGCACCTCGTTTATCCGGCACCTTGAGGCCGGTCCCAGAGGTACCGCCTTAGGTGGATGGATATATCTGGAGACCTCATGTGAATAGATGTCCAGGCAGTTAACTGTTTAAATAACTGTTTCGTTCCATTCAATCCATATCCAGAAACGAGTGGTGCAAATTTTCGAGGTGAGTTTAGTCGATATAGTACAAGAAAGAGTAAATTTGGTACAAAAAATTAAATTTGGTATAAAAATTTGTAAAAATTGTACCGAGTCGTTGTACCGAGTCGTAGGTTGTACCGACTCGCTGTACCAGTCGTACGTTGTACCGACTCGTTGTACCGAGTCATACTTGTACCGAGTCGGTGTACCGAGTCGTACTTGTACCGAGTCGTTGCTATACCTTTAGAACAGCTTGGAGGACCAAGGCAATTTTTTTTTCATAAAAATTAAAAAACTTTGCCTTGACCCCCAAGCTTTTTCGAAATTTTCATAAAAAATGAGATTTTGTAAAATTGTTTTTGTAAAAACAGGGTATAATTCCAAAAAACTTTGACTATATGTTAATGGGAGAGCTGATTGTTAGAACAGGACCGGGCCCAGCCGTATGTTAAAAAGAGGTGTATGTTAATGAGAGTGTATGTAAATGGGGGAGGTAATTTTGCCTTGATTTCAATTAAACCGACCAAAACTTAACCAGCCGTATGTTAATGGGTGAGCGTATGTTAATGGGGGAGTATGTTAATGAGAGGTTCGACTGTATGGCCATTTACAAAAGGATTTTTGTAAAAAAAGTCAGATTCAGCCTTTTTCGAGCCTCTGAAATCAGCACATTCCTAAAAATCTGAAAACCTGAGAGACTCCTATGTTTTTAAAAGTTTTTTCATTACTTAGCCCGATGGACTGTAGTGACTTGCTCAGGGGTGGGAAGCAGTGATGTATTTTTGCAATTCTTCGCTCCGACTCTTGCTCCGAAATCTTTGTTTGGAAAATTTGCTCCGGCTCTTGCTCCAGGCTCTTAACTTGAAAAATTTGCTCCTACTGCTCGGAGCCAGTCAACTACTAACGTCTAACATTGACTAAAGTCAACAATCCTCATTCACAATTCTCACTCTGGCCGAGTGAGGGTTGTTAGATTGTTGACTTTTTTAACATTTTTTATTCACAATAAGTTTATTAATAGCTCATCTGGTAGCCCTGAATCTCAGCTACAAAATGGCACCAAAAGAATGATTGTTAGAAAATTGAAAAAAAGTTATGGCCATTTCCGAGTATGGATTGTTAAATTTACAGTCCACTATTGTGAACAAGGCCTAAAATAGCTTCAAAAATAAACAAGCACTGCATTAGATAGCCTCAAAAATCGACAAGCACTGTATAAAATGACCTGAAAATTTTTGGCCACCTAGCATTTCACAGGTCAGAAATGCCACTGGTGAACCAACTGACTACGGTTTCTGTCTCCCAGTTGACTTGGATGGATCTTTTTACTTGCTCTAGGACAACTTAAAAAGCCTAATGTACGGCAGATTTCTGCAGGATGCAATCGATCCCACCTACAGTCAATCAAAATTATTTGTGCAGAAAAAGGTCAACTCATCTAAATTAGAGAGACAAAGAATTTAGCAATTGCGAAATGACTCGCTTTTATGCGCAATGCAGGCACTCATATTTTAGATTAAATCTTCAAATTCCAATTTTAAATAATAAATTTTTATATAAAACCTTTGAGAAGCAGTGGTTGAAAGTAATTTCGAACCTCACTCATTCCCTTGCGCAGAAAATCCTCCGAGAGGATAAGGAGGAAAGAGATTTTATCAATTAAAGAAACAGCAGGCCGCATATACGAAATAAAGTGAACACCAAAGGCGATTGAAAGAGCAGTAGGATCAACCAATTTTGACCCATCGATTTTTGAGTTGGAAACGAACAAAACATATGGCGGATCCAATAAAAAGCAATACTTTTTTGCAAATCAAGAAAGCAGCATTTTTGTACTGTTTTTAAGCTTTGCTAGCTGGCTGCTTTCTTATCACTTTTTAGTGTTTTCATAACAGCTTGACTATTGATCTCTTGAGCTACTATGAGCATTGTAAAATACAAAAGGGAAAAAAATAATCCCTTTTCTTGATAACTTTTTGTAAAACGCTATTTAAAAATGACCTTTTCCCGCTTTAGCATCGTTGGATTTAAAGGGCTGGCGTTTTGATCTTGTGTCAAATTGACTAAAATTTGTGACAGATTTTACGAGCTTGTCACTTTTTTCGCTGGTACTAGGCCTATAATACAGTAGCGGACAAAAAAAATTGAACACATGGTTACATTTTATAAATCGTGAAAGTTTTGGAATTTTTCCTGCGTGTTGAAAGTTCTGTTAAAGGCAAAGATGTAGCATTTTTCTTCCTCTTTCAAATGCTCAGTTCAATTTTTAATTGTCAGGCTTTGACATCGTTGTAAATTCATTTTTCTGATACGAGTCCATTTTATACCCGGACAAAAAAAATTGAACAGGCAACCGCAATAAACAGAAACCGCAATAATCTCAAAAATTCATTTATTTCACACTATTATTTCGTAGCCCTGTTTCTTAGCTACAATTTGGTGGGTCAAACTTCTATTTTTGATAATTATGGAAAAAGTTATGACCATCAACATGAAAGTGTCAATTTCTAGTCAAAATAAAGAAAAATCTAAGGAAAATGACTGTTTAGCCACATAAATAATAGCTTTTCTCAAAGAAATGTCGGTGAAAATATGACATCCATTGCACCATTCGAAAGCTCTTTGATTTCTCTACAAAATAACACGTCGACTGTTTTTTTAGAAAAAATACAGGCTGAGAAACGGACAGTTGAATTTAGACAAGACAAAAAAACGCTAAAAATAAGGCAAAAAGAGGGGTTTTTCACTTTTTGTAACTTCAACTGTCCGTTTCTCAGCCCTGTATTTTTTCTAAAAAACAGTCGACGTGTTATTTTGTAGAGAAATCAAAGAGCTTTCGAATGGTGCAATGGATGTCATATTTTCACCGACATTTCTTTGAGAAAAGCTATTATTTATGTGGCTAAACAGTCATTTTCCTTAGATTTTTCTTTATTTTGACTAGAAATTGACACTTTCATGTTGATGGTCATAACTTTTTCCATAATTATCAAAAATAGAAGTTTGACCCACCAAATTGTAGCTAAGAAACAGGGCTACGAAATAATAGTGTGAAATAAATGAATTTCTGAGATTATTGCGGTTTCTGTTTATTGCGGTTGCCTGTTCAATTTTTTTTGTCCGGTATAAAATGGACTCGTATCAGAAAAATGAATTTACAACGATGTCAAAGCCTGACAATTAAAAAATTGAACTGAGCATTTGAAAGAGGAAGAAAAATGCTACATCTTTGCCTTTAACAGAACTTTCAACACGCAGGAAAATTCCAAAACTTTCACGATTTATAAATGTAACCATGTGTTCAATTTTTTTTGTCCGCTACTGTATTTGTTTTCAGAAATGGCTGATAACAGATTCGCTGAAGAGCTATTGAGAACGGCAAAAATAGTGGAAGAAAAGTTGGATCAAGAGTTGGTGGCTTTGGACAATCAAAAATCTGATGAATCCGCCCTGGAAGAGCTCAGAAGAAAAAGGATGCTGGAAATGCGAAATATGCAGAAACGCAAGGAAGTGAGTTTCCTTGTTATGCGATTTATCAGGGTACTAAATCTTTTTTCTAGGAATTGGGCTCGATTGGACATGGCAAACTGGAGGAATTGACTGACGAGCGCGAGTTCTTTGAAGGTATATCCCCTGAATCTTTTATCGCTTCCAGCCCCACTAATTAATTTATTTAGCTACCAAAAAGTCATCGAGGATAGTGTGCCACTTCTATGACCAGTCTAGCATGAAATCTAAGGTGATGGATATGCTCTTGACTAAGCTTGCTGCCAAACACTTTTCCACTCGATTTGTCAAAGCCAATGCTGAAAAGGTGTGTTTAAATTTTGAAGTCTGCGATGATTGGAGTTTCGAATGAGGTGATTCAGGTTCCATTTCTGATCAAACGTCTGAACATAAGGAAAACGCCTACAATCGGAATTGCTATCGATGCCAAGATGGTGGACTTCATTCGCGTCTACGAGGAATTTGGCACCTCTGATGACGTCAAACTGGAACAAGTAGAGAACCGATTGCTGAAGTCAGGAGTTATCGAGAGCCAAGGATTGCCTTCATCCAAGAAAAAAACCAATGCAGTTATCAAGAATTTGCCCAAGAAGATTATTCGTGACAGAGAGTCCAGCAATTCAGATGATGGAGATGACTGGTGAAGTGGCTTCAAGGATACTGTTACTCAAAGATCTCTCTGCCGAAAGTGTTGTGGTTTGTTCGTGTTGTTAATTTGCTTTCAGTATGCCATAAATTATTTTATTCAGTTGTTTGCCAAGTATTGCGAACGGGAGCTGTGAATAAATTTGTGTATGGTTTTCTTTAATGACGCCTCGGTCAATTATTGAAGTTGGTAGGGTCCGGCACAGTCAGACCCTTTTGTACGCCGATTTTCAAAACCTTTTACTTGTGTTTTGATCAACACTCTTTCTAAAAATTTGATGTCGTGGTATTTGAATTTTTTTCTTGTCTTGACTGACCAAATACAACCGGAAAAAGACTTCAAAATTCGAGGTATAAGATGGTCAGAGTCAGCTGAAAGTCGAACTTTAGTGGATGTCTTGATGACGCCTCGGTCAATGACTTCGACTGTAATAATTCCTCCAAAAATAGATCTTTTATGGAAGAATTATTCAACTCTTTAAATGTTTTTGATGCGTAGACCTTTCCCTATTTGGGAGCGTGTTTTTTCTGGAAAACGTTCCGAAACATGAAAAAATAGCAAGGCATTTGTTCGAAACTTTCTTCGATTAAAATGGAGAAACCATTACGAGTCTTGAATCAGGCTCTGTTTGTTCTGATGGTATCTTGCACACCCATGCGCAATTGACTAATGTATTCAGGCAAACACAACTTGAAGAAACGTTTAAGTGTGTAAGAAGCAGTGTTGGAATTTTCCGAAATTCTCGTACTCGTACTTCGTACACGTATTTTTTTTACTTCGTACTCGCATCGTATTAACACTCGCATCGCCTTACTCGTACTCGTAGTACGAGCTTTAAAAGGGCTCGTACTCGTAGTACAAGCTTTAAAGGGCTCGTACTCGTACTAGTACACGTACTTTACTCGTACTTGAGTAAAAACTCATGCTGTACTCGTACTTGAATAAAAAATTCGTACTCTCCAAATCTTTCACAAATTTCGCAATGGAATGTGCACAAGTCGTGATTTTTGATGACGAGGAGACAAGCATCTAGGCTGCAATTGATGCCTATCTGAAGGATGTGGTGGTCAAGCTAAGGCAAAAGAAAGAAAGGTTAAAGGCCATTATTAAAGAAAATTACCGTAAATACTCTAATAAACGGAGACCCTACAGTTAACGTTTTTCAAATTTGCGTTGCTTTTTTAACCGAATATTGTTTATTTTCAGAATGGACGACCACTCATTTTGCAGAGCTTCACAAACTCTACAAAATGAGTGGTCGTCCGTTTCGAAAAATAAACAATATTGGGGTTAAAAAAGCAATGCAAATTTGAAAAACGTTAACTGTAGGGGTCTCACGGCCCTCAAAAACTGCATTCTAAGGCATTTAAAATAAACAAAACGCCAAGAATTTCAAAAAAACTTTTTCTGCGTTTTCTAAACAATTTTTAGCTTTCAGATACTTTGCTTGAATTTTCCCATATTTTCTATAATTTTCAGTGTTTATTGACTACGATACGCAAATTTTGACGAAAAATTCTAAAACTTGTTTTCTGGACTAATTCAAGCATTCTGATGATGGTTTGGCAGTACTGAAATCACATTTTGCTAGATTTACGAAAACTATAAAAATGCCATAGAAACGAATGGCCAACAAAAATTAGATCAAAAACACAGCACAACTATGCCCCCGCAACTATCTTAAATCACCAGATTCATGCAATGGTACCAAAATAACATTTATTTTGCGGAAACTCAAAAGTAAATGTACGATATAACGCAACATTGGATTCATTTACAACATTTTCCTGAAATATTATCCTTCTTCAACAACGCTTCTTGGCATCCTTGCTATGGAAGATATCCAAACAGTCATTATGGACGATGTTGAGCCTGAATAAGATTGTTTCGCACCTGAAAATGGAAATTCACAGCAACAAAACTTACATGAGGCCATCCGACGGAGGGAAAACGAGATTAGATGAGGCGGATGACACAATCTTGGCTATCTTCTGGACTGCACGGATCTTGCGCAACTTCAGAAAACCAGGATCATTGTTCATTGACTCACGCAGCTGAAAAAGTCAATTCTCAAGCCATTCGGATTAATGAGACTCTAAATCAACATCCCTCAAGGACGATCCCTCGGGTTGCAGTTAATCTAAGCGTCTACTATACTACAACGAGCTTATGACTTACCATATGAGCAGTTTCAGCCTCCCTTACAGCTTTATTCCCTTACGATGGCGCAACGCACGACCCACCAAAGAATCAAAAAAACGACCGACTGAGTGATTGGCGAGACGTTGATCAGATTGGAGCGGCTGAGCGCATCAATTTTCAACGAAAGCTTGGCATCTCTTTGGCGCTCATCTTGGCACTTCTTGCTTCCATCAGAGCCCTTCTTGCTTCAGAAGTCCTTAGAATGCTAGCTTGCTTTGTTTCTGGCTCTTTCTGCACTGCAGTAGCGTGTCTTGTTCGGAGCATTAGGCTTGCCTGAAAATGCAAAAAAATATACTGTAATAAACGACAGACAAAAAGTGCAAAACCACAGAGTTTTTCACACGATCTTTATAGCAAAATGTAGCCTGTGTATTCAGGCACCAGAAAAGTCAGAACGATTTTCGTAAAATCAGAATTTGGAAAACTAGAGATCGTTTGAAGCAAACAACTGGCATTTTCTCGAGTAAAAATAGGGGTTTTTGCGTTTTCCATCTAACTTTGCATAAGGTACCTTAAATTTGCATTTTTTGCATACTTCCTTGGTACTAAAATGCAGCAAATTAACTCGTCTATAGGGCCTCCAGTTGCGTTTCAAAAAAATCTGACAAAAAAATGTGCTAGGATCTCAATCAAGTCAACTAAATGAAAAAATATCTTTGAAGATTTTTATCGAAATTATTTATAATTTTGAAATTTTACATGTTTTATGGGCAAGTGATGGCTCATTCGAAAGCCCAAAATGCGAGGAATTTTTCGGTTATATGCATGTTAAACTGGAACGGAAAAAAATCAAATGAGAAGCACAAAACAAAAAGGTATAAAATTGACCATTATTGATAGTTTTGAGTTTGGCGCCAATTTCTCCTAATGCACTAAGATTCAAATTTTGAGGGGCCGTGGTCTCCGTTTACGGTAATCAGAAAATTTGAAAGACAAATAGGAAATTGTGTCTTTGAAAAGCTTTTATCATTTACAAAATAATGCTTTTACAGTCAACTCCTGATTTAGTGTACACCCTGGTGACCGGCTCCAGGTGTACACTAAATCGAGTGTACACTGAATCGAGTGTTCACTCTAGTCATTTTAATTAACCGCCGGCTGAAATGATTTAATCCAGGTGTACACTAAATCGATAGTCGACTGCATAATAAGTTCTACTCAAAAATAGTCAAGAACAAAAATGGCACTCGTACTTCAGCTTTCTCTTCGTACTCGTACTCCTAGTTACTCTTGTCCTCGTACACGTACCTCTTTATTTTTTCTGTCCATACTCGCACTCGTACTTCTGTTTTACAGCTGCTCGTACATCGTACTCGTAGTACGAGTACGAGTTCTCAACACTGGTAAGAAGTGCTTAGTTTCGTCCTGCATGTTATAAAAAATGTGACACGTTTCTCTGTTGTTATTGGGCTTTTACCAAAAATAAAATTTTACATCCTATTAAAAGTACAGGCCGTGTCAAGAAATTTTAGGGTTTTAAAATGGCCGTAACTTTTTTCAAAGAGCGATTTCCAAAATTCTGTGTTCACCAATCGATTTCTCTGGCCAACAATATTTTTTCAGTGTATACCGTATTCACTCTATTAATCGCCCAACTCTAATAAATGCCCAACCCTCGCGTTTTTGACTAAGATTTCAGAGAAAAAGAAAATACACTAAAAAATATTGTCGGCGAGAAAAATCGATTGCTGAAAACAGAATTTCCAAAATCGCTCTTTGAAAAAGTTACAGCCATTAAAAAACCCTAAAATTTCTTGACACACCCTGTATCTTCAATACCTAGGCACTAATTTCATTCGGATTGATTTACGGGACCGAAAAGGTAAACTTAAAAGGGGTACTGAACCGAAGGTTTTACATGACATGGAAAGATCAAAGAGACATAGCAGCTAATTTTCTTTGAATATATTTATTTTCGATGGACCACCCTTTTCAGACAGTAGTTATTTACAGGGTTACACAGAAAAATAGTCACATTTTTGATAAAAACTTGTTAAAACAAATTTTTTCCGTTTATTTTGGATTGTGTTATATGTGAAGCAGCTGCTTTATATACACAATCTCTTTTTGTTTTTAGATTGGAATTATGAATCGAAGGGTTCCCAGTTAGCTTAAATACTGTCATCCATTTTCGCGGGAAGTCGATGGGGCAAAAAGCCTCCTATGTATTTTTTTCTTCAAATGAAATAATTTAAATGGTCATTAAAGGAGCATACCCGTGCCCGACACGGAGAAAAGTCGGGGACCAAGTAAGCGTACGGCTTTTTTACAGGCCTGGGAAAAAGTGCGATCCCACGATATCCTTCTTGCGAGTCGGCGCTCTAACCGTTTGAGCTATCGGGTTGCCCAGGCCCAGAGGTGGGCAAAGATCAGATCAGTTCAGATCAGTTCAGATCGGTCAGATCAGATCGGGTCAGATCGGTCAGATCGGGTCAGATCGGGTCAGATCGGGTCAGATCGGGTCAGATCGGGTCAGATCGGGTCAGATCGGCTGAGATCGGCTTACATTTTTTTCTTTAATTTTGTCAAATTTGACACTTTAAGTCAAAAT
Source organism: Ditylenchus dipsaci (assembly GCA_004194705.1). Lineage (NCBI taxonomy): Eukaryota > Metazoa > Nematoda > Chromadorea > Rhabditida > Anguinidae > Ditylenchus > Ditylenchus dipsaci. Next base: position 46,496 of record SADC01000292.1, on the reverse strand, counting down.
TTTACGGCGAAACGTATTTTGCAGTCAAAAAGAAAGGTTTATTGTGTTTTTAACTATATATTTAATTACAACTTTTGTCGGTAGATTTTTTTCGGCTGGAAAAACTTTTCATTCGGACACTGGATTCGTGTTCAGCATGGTCTTCATAAAGTAAAGCTTCTTTTGAAATTTCAGAGTCACTGTCAAATTTTGAATTTCGTTCAAGATAATTAACATTTGAATTTAAAATTTCAATCTTATTGTCTTGAGCGGAAATCAAAATTTGACGGGGACTCTGAAATTTTGAAAGAAGTTTTATAAGCAAATCGACCACGCTGAACACGAATGCAGTGTCAGAATCAATTTTTTTCCCAGCGGAAGAAAAGTTATAAAAAATTTGTGTCACAACTTATATATTAATTTTGCACATTTTGTCATAACTTGACAATGAACTATAGTTGCATTCAAAGCCAAAATGACAGTGACATTCTGCTCTTTGTTTTTGTTTTGATTATTCAGCTATATTTTATCTCTGCACAAAGTTTTTTGCTTGTAGAAAGTAAGAATGGAGCGTTTTGAAAATCGCTACTCCAATAAACAAGTGGTGATTTATCTTAAACCTTCGAATCGAAAGAGTCAATGGTTAGTATTTTCAAAAAGCTAAATTCCTGGCGGTCATTTTGGTATATTATGAGCGTGGGTGTAGTATGACCATCATGGTGCATTAATTGAAAACCTGTGGGTACCCAGCTGGATTTTGACCCTGCACAATGTGTTACCTCCCGAACCCTTTTACACCTACTTCATCAATGATTGTAGCAAAAAGGAGCCCCGCCATCGTGTTCACCGGAAATTCTGCACAGTAATCAACAACCGATCTGAACTGATCTGACCCGATCTGACCCGATCTGACCCGATCTGAACTGATCTGAACTGATCTGAACTGATCTGAACTGATCTGAACTGATCTGAACTGATCTGATCTAAATTGATCTGATCTTTCCCAACTATGTGTAAAATACGTTTCGCCGCTAAATTTTGACTTAAAGTGTCAAATTTGACAAAATTAAAGAAAAAAAATATTATGCCGATCTGATCTGATCTTGATCTGATCTGATCTGATCTTCGGCGATCTGATCTGATCTGAACTGATCTGATCTGATCTTTGCCCACCTCTGCCCAGGCCTGTTTCTTATTTCTATGCTATCTGCCTCCCTTACAACCACCACTTTTTTCTTATTCGACCAAGTTTTACATGCGTTCTCATCCAAATTTTTCAAATTTTCTGCTTGGTTTTTAAGAGTAGTATAAGGTCGTCAATGTTAGATTCGATGCAAAACGAGTGAAAAATAGAAGTAAACGAGTAAAAAAAATATGATTCGTTGTACATTCCCCATTCCAGTACACCCAACTTCGTGCGGGTGGTGGATTGTAATTGGCCCTTTTTAGCTTAGTTGAAAAAGGAAAAGTTATAACTTGCAGCTAAAAAAACTGATTTTGTGAAACACGCCCCTCTGCCAGTCAGATGACTTCCCACAAAAAAAATTTCAGACCAAACCAAAACTTTACTGTTGCACAGACCAGACTCTAACCCTAAATGAGAGTATGAGAAACCAAGGCGAAGATTCCTACCTCACCCAATACTATGTGACTATTCCACCCGGTTTTGAGGTAAACTTGTTTTTTCGACAACAGAACAGTGTCAACTTTGAAGTGGGACCAGTGGTCAGCCATCTGGTGCAGGTAAATTTGGGGGGTTTTTTAATTTTTTTTGCAAAGTGACTTCCACCATTAGGCTTCGGGTGTTAACTATTGATACTACCAAATTTCGGTGCGTAGTCGTTTGAGCAATTTTAGGAAATTTTTTAATTCACGGCTTTTTTCAATTTTTTGAATTTTCACAGTTTGCGACACAAGTTTAAGCCTGTCGAAACAGGCGCTGGCCTACCCTGAGCCTAAGGCTTCTTCTTACACGTGTTAGATTAAAAATCGGTTTGTTGCATTGTGTTTTTGACCCACTTCTAGATGAATGCTCTGAGCAAAGTTAAGCTAGGAACCCAATGAGGGAGTGAGGGCGCAGATCAGAGCTCATGGGTACACACTGCACCCGCACCTCCGCACTCCCGCACTAAGAGCGGCATCACCGCAGTGCGGCACTTGACTGTACCAATGAGGATTTGCCTCCTCGTCGCGGGAGTGAGAAAGTGAGGAGTTCGAGTGCGGGTGCAAATCCGCACCGCTGCACTCAATTTTTCAATGCATTTTTTGCATTTTCAGAATTTAGTCGAATATTTTTTTCCACGTGAGATATGCCGAAAGATGTATTTTTTTCTGAGTTGTATGACGTTTATCGAATTTCGGAATTCATCCTAGAAAAAACTTATAGCCGCTCAAAACGTATAAATTCTTGATACATCCCGTACTAGAGCTGACAATTGTGCTTCAGGGTGGGTTTTTTGCTAAAAGCACATTTGCTAAAAAAAATTTTTGCTGAAGACAGAAAAGCTTTGTATGGTTTTGTTCTGGCGAAATTCTTCTCAGTGATACTCATAGGCGTTACACCCTCAGTAGTTATACTATCAGTGGTCTTCATCGAACCTCAGTGGTCCCAATTAAGGCATAGACATTTCCCAAAATGAAACTTTTTTCAAACAAATTTTAAGTTTTTTTCGAAATTTTTAGATTGTGTCTGAACAATCCTAAACCATCCCAGATTTTTTAGGCCATCAGTGAATTATCTCATACCATCCCAACTGCTGAAACCACTCCGAGAAAAACCCAAGACCATGAATCGAGGTAAATTTTCCGTGGAAAGTGGAAAATTTTCCATGAAATTTTCCATTTTTTACATGAAAAGTCGATTTAAGTCAATTTTTCTGTGCCGCGACCTCAGTAATCAGGCTACAAATACGTAATCGGCTAAAATAAGTATGAATAAAAAATTGTTAATAAGTCTTATCGGCTCCTGAATTTTCGGGTGGTCCACTTGGATATCCCCCATCCTAACCCCAATTCCTGGGTAGGTACCTCCTGGTCAGGTGGGTGTCCACCTGGATGGCCTAAAAATGGAAGTAAAAAATAAAGTTAATACTTAGTGAGGCTCGAACCAGTAACCTCGGTGACGGCAACCTCTCCCCAATTTAGACCAGGTAGTAGCAAACAGTGATGTATTTTTGAGATTTTTCGCTCCTGCTCTTGCTCCGGGCTATCCACTTTGAAAATTTGCTCTGAAATTTGCTCTGAATCTGACTCCGAGCTCTTCATTTGAACAAATATGCTCCGGATTTGGCTCCGAGATCCTCATTTGAAAATTTTTGCTCCGCTCTTGCTCCGGGCTCTCGACTTTGAACAATTTGCTCCTGCTCTTGCTCTGGGCTCTTAAGTTTCCAAAATTTGCTCCGGCTCTTGCTCCTGCTCGGAGCCAGAGCGGAGCAAGAGCCAGAGCCGGAGATTTATACATGACTGGTAGCAAACCAAGTGGTCGACAACTTGGATCAAAAAAATTTTTACGTTTTCAGGTTACAAAACAATTTTTCTGCACTTATTCGAGCATGCTGAAGATGGTTTGACAGTGGTAAAATCACGTTTTATCGAGAAATTTTTAAGTTATTGCTAATTCTTGATTTATCAAAATCAATCGTTAGCGATAAATTAAAAATTTCTTGATAAAACGTGATTTTACCACTGTCAAACCATCTTCAGCATGATCGAATTAGTGCAGAAAATTTTTTTTGTAACCCGAAAACGTAAAAAAAAATTTTTGATCCAAGTGGTCGACCACTTGGTTTAGTGCATGGATTCTCAGGATCGCTTTTTGAGGTTGCAGGCTCAAATCCTGGTGGTAACAGACATTATTGTTTCTTGAATAACAATTATAAACTATTCTGTGAAAGACCAGTGACTCAGGGTGAGCAGGGTAACCACCTGGTACCTTCTCTAGAGTCTGGACCATTAAAACCAAGTGGTCGTCCACTTGGATCAATTTTTTTTTTCACGTTTTTTGGTTCCAAAACCTGTTTTCTGGACTAATTCGGGCACGCTGAAGATGGTTTGATGTAGATAAAATGCCATTTTCTCGAGTATTTTTTGAGTTTCAGGCAATAATTGATTTTAGCGAAATTAATTATTGCCCAAAACTAAAAATACCATACAAAACGGCATTTTACCACTATCAAACCATCTTCAGCATGTCCGATTTAGTCCAGAAAACAGGTTTTGGAGCATGAAAAACGTAAAAAAATTGACTAAAATTTCATTTTTAGCCATCCAGCTTGATATCCACCTGAACCATGGGTACCTATCCTAGGTTTCATAGTTTGAGTCACCAAAATTGAGAAAATCATGGTTTGCAATCCCATATTAAAACTGATATTTTCGGGATTTGTAGGCAGATGCTCCCTCGGAATAAGTATCTACCCCATTACAGGTGTTGTGGCTAGTGAAATCACTATTTTGGTATTGACAAACTGTGTTCAGCACATGATTTTAGGTGAGATAGGGTGGTTTTCTGTGTTACTTTGAAAAATTTCCCATTTTCCGAAAATTTTTAGATCGTAGCCTTAGTCTTAAAAAGTTTCAGTTAGGATCCACAAGCGGAAAAGTTGTACTCAAAAATAATTTGAGCGCCGAAAAAAGCATAAAAAAATGAAACAACGATGATGCGCCGCACTCCGAATAAAAAATCGCCTCACTCAGAATGAAAGAGCGCTGGAGTGCGGCTCTAAAAATGTGTCGCCTGATTGTGTACACGCTGGCGCCGCACCGCGGGAGTGAATATTTGCGGGAGTGCGGAGGTGCGGCTCCCATTGGGTCTCCAGCTTAAAGCTGTTAAAGAGTTTTTGACTACTTTCAATATGCACTTTTATTCAAATATCATATTTATCAAAACTACCGAAATACATCAACCCGAAATACATCTAGATTGTTCATCGCATTTACGAATTCTTCTGATAAATCAAAATAGTGTCATTTACGTAATATTGTCCTTCTTCAGTCACATTACTTTCTCTTAAGTTCGAAACTTGCATAACGTTTGCCTGATTCCCGAAAGTTCAAGATCATTCACCTTGGAGTGGATAACTACTCAGGGTATTGAGATTGGTTAGTGAAAACAGTTTGTTGGTCTTAAAGGACCATGATTTTTGCGCGCAGCGATTGTCCCTCGCCAATTCAAATATTTTCCCTAATCATTGAACTGCTGTACGGATTTTTCAAGTTGGTTTCTAACAAAACAGGGCCTGGAATTTAATTTCAGTATAGTCTTGTTAGAAACCAAGTTGAAAAGTCCGGACATTTTCCGGACATCCAAACATTTTAGATTCTGGAGGTGGATACCCAATTAAGAGAGGTACCACAGCATTCCCCTACCCGTTCTAACCCGTCTCACATCAACTAGTTTATGACTGTTATTCAAGAAAAAATGAGTAAAGCATGAGAAAAAAATGAAGACATAACAATAAAACACTAGACACATGAAAAAATATAAATATCACTTGGGTGGAGTCGAACTTGCGAGAGTGCGGTTATCTATGGGTGCGGTTATCTGAGTGGTGCGGGTTATACGCGGGAAATTAGGGTAGTTGCTTTATGGCTCATTTATAAACGTTGTCGTTGGAAAAATGTTTTATAAAGGCATTTTTACGCCAACGACAACGACAACATATTTATAAAAAATCCAACGACAACGCTACACAGCCCCTTAAAATTCAAAAACATAATCACTTTTGAGTTTTCGCGCCAAATAGAAAAAATTTGAAAATTGACTGAAATGTTGAAGCTTGTAATCCATGTAACCTGAGGTTTGTTGCTGATTTTATTTTTACTTATATCGCATTAGCTTATTTGCAAACGGTTCTTCACATCAAGAGTATTAAAAAAAGCCATTACTCGCCCAAAAACACGCAAATTTTTGAGATGACAATGTTTTTTTCGAATATATGCCAAAAAAATTTATCTGGTTTTGCAACTGTAACTGGCCTGATATATCAAGCTACTTTTCAAACCTTAAAAAAGGAGGCCGAGGTTTTATAGAGGAGTAAATTTGTTGCATTTTGGTACCAAAGGGGTATGCAAAAAATGCAAATTTGGGGTGTTTTATGCAAAAGTTAGACAGAAAACGCAAAAAACCCTAATTTTACTCGGAAAAATACCAGTTGTTTACTTTAAACGGTCTCTAGTTTCTAAAATAACAACTTTACAAAATCGGCTCAATTATTCTTGTAGCTGAATGTCTGGGCTATCTTTGGTATATAGATTATTGTGAAAAGACTGTCGATTTGCACTTTTCGTCTGTCATTTGTGTTGTCCAATATTTTTTGTATTTTCAGGTGGTTCAATGGTGGTGCGAAAACAGCAAATAATAAATCAATCTGTCGCGCCGAGAACTGTGGAAGCAACAATGGCTATTGTGGAAGCACAAAGAGTGAAAAAAAATCTAAAACAGATTACTCAAACAGGTCAGTTTTTTATGTGATAGATGTTTCTGACTAAGGTAGTGCCTCAACCGCTTATACTGTCTCGATGTTACCACACCATTTTTAACGTGTTCGTCTTTCAGATATTCACTAGCTCTGCGGTCTGCTGAAGTGTCTCGTCTGAGCAAATGTCTGCTAAAGTAGGGCAGATCGTGTCGATGAAGTGTGCCAAGGAAAGACTGGAGATGCTCAGGTCAGGTTTGTGTTAGGCTTTCTGATTTCCCACGTGATGTTCTCCTGAGTTTGTTCGGAGCGTGTGGAGCTTTTACTTCTTCGCTTTCAGCGTCTGATAATGCATGCAATCGTCTTCTGGAAGCTTTGTTATGGTGCGCCGTCTGTTAGGAAGAAGTTTTGGAGGCGATTCTTCTGTCCAAGTGCTGATGGCTCGCTCAAGAAACAGGCTGCGTTAAAAAGAATGTGTTCCTCTGTCTGCATCAAGAAATAATTATTCATTCTCGTTGTCATTATTGTTGTTCTCCGCTAATTTAATAGAATTTGGTGTTTTCAGACGAATAAAGATAGAGTTTTGAGTCTTTTTGAGATAGTAAAAGTCGTTGAAAAGCGAATCTTTGCCATGAAGGCGTTTAATTGCATATTTTCAAAACTGTAGAGAAAAACAGCATAACATACCGTATACCGTATTTTCTCTAATTGCCCCCCCCCTCTAATTGCCATAGGATTTCAAAAATCTAACAGGCACTTTTTACACAGCTCAAACAGTAAATGAAAAGACGAGTTTTGAACCACTTGAAGTTTGAAAAATTGCATGCTTCTAATTGCCGCCCCGGGGCGGCAATTAGAGGAAATACAAAAAAAAAATTTAAAAATTTTTATGCAAAAAATTTAAAAATTTAAAAAAACATGTTGAAAAAAAGTTTTTTTTTTCAAAAACTCTTGGCGTTTTGCTGTTTTGAAAGTGATTATGATTTAAATTTTAAGGGGCTGTGGCCAACGACAACAGAAAATTTTTCTTCCAAATCAGACAAATTTTGCATTTTAAGTCAGAATTGTCAGAATTTTAAGGATTAACTATATTCTCCACACGTTTTCACTCGAAAGCTCGACTAAAAATGCGAAATTTGTCCAATTTTGAATAAAAAATGTCGTTGTCCTTGGCGTCGTCGTTGTCGTTGGCGTTGTCGTTGGATTTTTTATAAATAGGTCGTCGTTGTCGTTGTCGTCGTCGTTGGCGAAAAAAAGGGTTTTATAAAAAAAAATATTCCAACGACAACGACGACGACAACGACAACGTTTATAAATGAGCCATTAACACTTGGACTGTCATACGTGACTTTTGCGCAAGCTGACTCAGAATTTCACGCTGAACACGATGGTCTTTTTTTTATGGAAATTTTAAAATGGAAATTTTGATTTTCGAATTTTGCCTTGTCCCCCTTCATGTTTTAGATTTCGGATATTTTCAACAGAAGAAGAGACCAAGGCAAAATTCGAAAATCAGATTTTTCATTTTTCGCATTTTTTGAAAACAACTAAAAATGCCATCGTGTTCAGCGTGAAATTCTGAGTCAATTTGCGTAAAAGTCATGCATGACAGTCCGAGTATTAAGAGGCTATGGTAATTAATGTACAGTCGAGTTTCTCATAAACATACACCCTTGGGAGGAGGCCTGTTTATAATAAGTGTATGTTAAAGAACCATACTTGTTGATGCAAATGAAAATTTGGCAAATTCAAATGCGAGCGAGACACTTCTCTTTCGTCCCGCACTCTACTCTTTGGAGTTATTTCAAGCGACTCAAAAGAGTCCAGTAAGAGGCGAAAGAGTAGTGTCCGCTCGCATTTGAATTTGTCAAATTCTCATTTGCATCAAAAAGTATGGTCTTTTTAAAGGACCATGGTTTTTGCGCGCAGTGGCATGTGCAAAATTTGAATTGGCGGGGAACACTCTCTTTCGTCTTTCAATGTACTCTTTCGAGTCATCATCCTTTAATGGGAGAGTGTTACATTACCTGATTTGGTTCAAAGAGTTAGACATGCGCGCACTCACTTACCTTAGACATAATTCCGAGCAAGATTTTTGATCAAAAATGTATATAGAGACTGTTTTGCCCAGCCAAAGTGAACCAAAATCTGAAAATCATAGGGGGACCAACGCAAAAATTGACTAAAAACCACAGGGACCAAGGCAATCGAATTTTTTTTTTCGAAAAATGTCCTTCCAACACCTTTTCGCCGTTTCTGTTATTTTAAACGGCCTAAAAAATACTTAGACCTTGAAAAAACTCATTTTTGGGCTGCACCAAATAGTGTACTCCTGCCCAAATTTTTTTTCTTTATCGTTGGATTTACGTATGAATTTTCAACTCGGTTTCGAACAAAACTATACCTAAAATTATATTCTAGGCCTTGTTTTTGTAAGAAACCAAGTTGAAAATCCGTTCAGAAGTTGAATGATTAGGCAACAAAATTTGAATTGGCGGGGGAAATTCAAAACAGGTGGCAATGGCCCTTTAAGTACGGACAACGCTTTTTTCTGGAGCAAAAAGACTTTTTTTTTGGAGCAAAAAGACTTTTTTTTCGGTCAAATTTTATTTGGAGCAAAAAGACTTTTTTTTGGGTCAAAAGACTTTTTTTGGGTCAAAGAAACTTTTTTTGGGGCAAAAGGACTTTTTTTGGAGCAAATTGGCTTTTTTGGTGCAATTTTTTTAGTTGTAATTCTGCATTCACTTTCATTTTCTAACGGGCGACGGTAAATTCATCTACAGTAAATTCATAACAAGGTTCAAAATCCCTGTGGAGGTAATCCATTTTATCAGAATGTTCGAATCCGATAGAAGCATCACTTTTCAAGGACACTCATTGGCCTCGATATTTGGAACTATGTCTTAAAGCCACTTTTATAGTCCTTTTTACAAACTTAGGCAAGCCTTAGTTGCAGGGAAACCCTGAACCCCGAAATCCGAGCGGGTACCTTCGGACATGTGGATATCCATCTGGCTGGCCTAAAAAAGATTTTTTATTTTAATTTAGACGTATGTTAAACCTTGCTAGCAATTCTGTTGGACAGGACCAAATATATTTGTAGCCACCCGGACCCCTATACCTGGGTACCACCTGTCAAACATGACCCCACACACAATAAAAGTGGATTGTTTTTGACTTTGGCGGAGTTTCATTTTTATCGGGCAGCAGGTGGATATCCACCTAACCGAAGAATACCCAAGGCATTTCTCTCCGCGTAGGGGAATCTCAATTTAGGTAATAACAATGGGGTTTTTCTTAAATATTTCAAAAATTATTTTCAGACCATCCAGGTGGATATCCACCTGACCAGGTGGTACCTACCCCATGTTCTGCGGTTGGGGTGGGTAAAAATGCACTTTGGTCCTGTCAAACAGGTTTTCCCATAGCTTTTTGTACATGATAGGATAGGTTGTTGACGAACTTTTGCATTTTCAGGTCATCCACGTGGATGTCCACATCGCCAGGATGTGCCCACCCTATGTTTTTTTTTATTTTGATAGCAAAAATAACAATTTCAGTATTATCAAACCCAATTCTGTACAATATTTTATATCACAATAAGTGGTTTATTTTCGATTTGAAAAAATCTTATTTAGATGAATATCTCCCTGACCATGCGATACCACCCAGGGTTTTGGATTTGGGTAGCGAAGTTTGCAATTTTCATCCTGTTCAACCTACTTACCCACAGAATTTTGGGTGAGGAAAAGATGATTTATTTTTGATTTTTAACAAACTTTAATTTCACAAGCCAGCTACGGGCCCAGGTGGATATCCACCTGAGCCCAAGGTACTAACCCCGGTTTTACGGTCCGGATGGGTAAAATCGCACTCTTTGTCCTATCAAACATAATTTCTCACAATATCTCACGTATTATAGGACTAATTTTTTTCTAATTTGATTAACTTTTCAGGTCGTCTAGGTGGTGATCCACCTATCGAAGTACCCATCCAAATTTTGGGGCTTGGACCTTCAAAGTGCCAAGAGTATAAAAATGATTCATGACCACTAGGATTCAAACATTCTGATAAAATAAATCACCTCCACAGGGATTTGAAACCTTGTATATGAATTTACTGTAGATGAATTTACCGTCGCCCGTTAGAAAAATGAAGGGAATGCAGAATTACAACTAAAAAATTTGCACCAAAAAAAAAAAAGCCAATTTGCTCCAAAAAAAAGTTTTTTTTTTGCCCCAAAAAAAAGTCTTTTTGAACCAAAAAATATCTGATTCGGAAAAAAGTCTTTTTGACCAAAAAAAAATTTTTTTACCCAAAAAAAAAGTCTTTTGAACCAAAAATATTTGATTCAAAAAAAGTCTTTTTGACCCAAAAAAAAGTCTTTTGACCCAAAAAAAGTCTTTTTGCGCAAATAAAAGTCTTTTTACTCCGAAGAAAGCTTTGTCCTTTAAGTACATATATCTCATTCTGCATGATTTCCTAGATCTCAGTCGCAGTCGCTGCGTCGCAGTCATATTGCGTATGAAAATTTTTGTCCACAAGCACTGATCGAAGGCCCGATTGGAAATGGGCTAATCATTTGTAATCACCAAAATCAATTCAACCGGGCGGGCAGGAAGCAACTTATACACTATTTCTCAATGTTTAGGCGATTTTAGAACACCCTAGGCTCGATTCACAAACTTAGGAAATTTCGTAAGGACTTGCTCGTAAGGATTTGGCTTCGCGAGGACTTGAATTTTCTTTAAGACAAAAAAAGTGGAGAACGCACACGCCCCAGCTATTACAACACAATTCTAATTAAAACCGATAGGAACACACCAATTCACAAAAAAACAAGCTTTATCTAATCAGCGACCAAGGTCGACCTCGCAGTACACAGAGTAATAAACAATAGATGTCGAGAAAATAAAGTTACAAAAATTACTTGCACATGGAAGATTCTAACGAAGCGAATTCTGGAACTTCTTCCTAGCAACTTCCAGGCTCAGGTAATCTGCTGTAAAACATTAATCAAACCACTAAAAGTTGCAGGAAAACCTACACTTGATCTGTCCAAAAGAGTTGAGCGACGGAACAAGACTTTTGAGATCAGCAGGACCACTCCCAATCGACACTGCATTCTGGGATCGACGAAAACGGGCAAAAATAACAAAGGGACCAAGGCGAAAAATTGGTACCCGTTCTCCAGTAAAGCCAAAAAGATTATGACCGATTTTCATTATTCGGTCATAATCTAGATTATGATCGGTAATATTACCGTTGCCCAACTCTTAATACGATGCTCATGCTTTTTTATTTCATTCAGCTAATTCAAAATTTCGATTCTTGAGGTGGATACCTGTTTAGGGAAGGTCCAATGTGGTTTTCCTAATCATCCTGAGGCCTACTGTACCTATAAAACCTATTCTAGTCAAGAAAAAAATCATGTTTGCTTACCACCGAGATTCGAACCTATGACTTTTAAAAAAACCTGCAGAAATAGATTTTTTGATTGCGTTTTGAACGGAAAATACTTTTTTTTTTTGGCGCAAATCCACTTTTTTTTAGCGGCAAATTTTTGTTTTGCGTAATTAGATTGAAAATTTTGAACTTTTTTGAAACGTTTCAACATCATCATGTAGCCCTGCTCTTCTAGTTTCTGATAAGGTATTATTGATTGCATCATCTATGAAAAATATTATACAAAAAGGTATTACATGAACGAAATTGTTGCTCTGATTGGTTCATACTTTTACCTTTCTGTATAATATTTTTCATAGATGATAACAATATATGATACCTTATCAGAAACTAGAAGAGCCAGGCTACATGATTATGTTGAAACATTTCAAAAAAGTTTAAAATTTTCAATCTAAATAAGCAAAACAAAAATTTGCGCCAGAAACAAGTGTTTTTGCGCCAAAAAAAAAGTATTGTCCGTTTTGAACAGGGTTCTTAATGAAAAATTTCAAAAAAAAGACATTTGGGTAAAAAAAGATTTATTTCATTTTATCCAGTGCTTATTGCTATTTTGGAGCGCGAAAAAAAGACTTTTACTAAAAAGTTTCAAAATAAAAAAGATTTTGGTCCCAAATAAAAGGACAAATCTTTTTAAAAAGGAAAATTACGAACCCTGGTTTTGAAGCTTTTTGATTATACAGAATCAAATTAAGTGTTAAGAAATAGGGTATTAGTGACTAAAGTAAAAAAAATTGTGAAAAAAACAACAGGGGGAAAACAGGAGGACCAAGGTAATTATTGAATGTAAATATTCGCTGACGCAATCATAACGCAAATCAATAAAAGACTAACCTGAATTGTTTGGAAATTGAGTCATTAATATAGAAGCTTTATCATAGAGCGCCTTTATCAGAGAGGGGTCTTATAGAGAATATACAGTAAAAAGGAACTTCCTGAAAAGTTACTAAACGCATGCCCAAACGGTAAAATTGCGACTCGCTGTGCGCTAAACGCGCCAACTCGAAAAAACTGTAGCGAGTCACAATTCGTAACGAGTCGCAGGTCAGTCGCCCAAACTACGTGGAATGCAATTGCAGACCTTGCTTCTTTTATTTCCGGACTTAATATTGCGTGAAAGCTTTCCTTACTACAGTCTCTCTCAGATAATCCGTCACTCCTTTGGACCGGTCGTGGGGTGACGGATATCAAGAGTGACGGATTAGCCTTATTTATTTAAAGCAAACCAAACAAAGTGTCACGAAGGTGACGGATTATCGAGAGTTGACTTTACCACTACCTAGGTATCACCAATATAACCGCCACTATCTGAGGTAAATCACTTGGGTACCTCGCCGAGTACCCCTCTAGTTCTCCTCCATCTGGATACCATCCACTTGGATTGCCTCTGCAGAGTATACCTGATATGATATCCCCTCTTGAGGAGAGTACGCGAAATATTAATTTAGTAGAGCGAGGAATTTTCGTCACGGCCGACCTTCGTCGCGACCAAAAGTTCGTCGAGACCGGAATTTCGTCGCGACCGGAGTTTTCGTCGACACCTATTATTATGTCTCGGTCACTGGGCTGGGCAAAAAAGTCTCTGTATGCATTTTTATTTGATCAAAAGTACTTCTAGGAATATATTGGAAGTCTACACTATATTGGGTTTGAGTGTAACCACGAGTTAGTTTCATCGTGGACGCCAACAACCTGGTTATTCTTCTCGAGTGCTCCCTCCTAAATGCGACCACCTTAATACCTCCTTCTGGATTAAAACCACTTGCTTACCCTTTCTTATGTGTCCCACTCTGGCTACTTCTCCATAGGTATTCTTCGGTTGATTATTCCTTAGATTTTCCTCAGATTTCAAACTTGAATTTTGATAATATGCAAATTATCCGAAATATTAGAAATTGGACAGAAGTGTCGGGACAGAAATTTTCCGGGACAGAAGTGTCCGGTTCCCCTCTATTTTAATACGTATTTCTTTGATAGCTTTACATCTCCTGATGAAAAAATAGAGTCTTTCAAAATTGTTTACCCTTTTTTGTAACTGATTCGAGGCAAGCCTGCCCTTGGATCCTAACTCATCTCACTGACTACTATTTCGCAATTCAAGTCAACACCAAATGCAGCAACCTAGACAAAAGCCATAACTTTACGCAATTATAGAGACAATTAGACACTAGAAACACTGAGTTAACCTCACGACAAACCGGCCAATAAGAAACAAAACAAGACATTCCAGGCTTTCTTTATTTCAACGCACATTGGATCACAACTCATAGCATCTAATGATTTTGTCAACAAATACTCTTTCCTAAGGATTGTCTAACGGCGAGTAACGGCAAGCAAAAGCTCTTTAGTGTACTTGAATCCTGAGATTTCCATCTTGTTTTCACCAGTCACGCGAGTACGCTCGAACGGGTCTCTTGGAAAAATTCACCATCATGGAGGACTTTCTTGCGAACGTCAGCTCTTCTCAAAACATCATGCGTTATCAATTAAGCATTGTAATACTCCCAAAAAACATACCCTTTAGACTCTTTGCGAATCATCGTGACAACCAGATCGCTGCCGTCAGTGTTTACTTGAAGCACGTCCAATGAAGTTGACTCAGCCGCTTCATCCAAGGAGATAGCCCATGTGAAATGCGTCACCCCGAAAAGCTGCAGGTTTGGTGCGAAACTGAGAACCCCATCACGATTCTAAAAATGGACAAGATTATCTCATGCATTTAAAAATGTGTAACCAACCAAACACTTGGTACGCTCAAGACGAGCATGGAAATTTATTAGAAGTAAGAAGAAGTCTTTTGCGCTCGTCTCCGCAAAAAAACTTTGAATGATTTCAAAAATACCTCGGCAGGTAGAACAGAAAAAGTCATTTGTATGAAATAATTTCTATTTGAGAACTAGTTACTAATGTGCCGAGATGTCAATCAACTTTCGTAGAAAGATTAGATTGCATGCTCGTAAAAAACCTCATATGATAGTCAAAGCTTACATTGCTGGCCACATATGCATCCGGCTTAGAGCTGGCGCGAGTAATGGGAGCTTTTCCACCGGACATTTTTCGAACTAGCAAAGCGCAATGCAAATAACCGAACTGAAACAAGGGTGGTAATAATATAGAGCTTGATACATTCAGATGAAACAGTCTATTATCGCAGCCCAAAAATTTTTCTGACCAGATTTTAAATGTTGAATGATGTACCTAAAATCTTAACGAGCGCGGATTTAAAAAAAAATTGCGTTTGCTTTTTTTACAAAATCTCGAAAATTTTACAAAGATGTGAAGCTTTCCTGCTAGATGATATTTTTCAAATCGACACTTGACGGCCAGTCGAATGTGATCTGGACCAACTCGATCATCCAAGGTTATTAAAAAATCTGTTACATTTTTGCTTGGATTCTCTTGGAGATGAAATAGCTGGACCCTATGATTTTGTGTCAAACTATTCGTGATAAAGAGTCCAGCAATTCAGATGATGGAGATGACTGGTGAAGTGGACTCAAGGATATTGTTCTCAAAGATCTCTGTGTCAAAATGATGTAGTTCGTTTGTAATGTTATTTGCTTCGGTATACAGTCGACCCTCGATATTGTTAGACTTGGCCCTAAGGGGTGGCCTTTTATTATAGACTGACCTTCTATTAGAATAAATGGCTCTACCCCGTTAGCGCCCAAATTGTTTGCGCCAAAAATCATTACAGCCAAAACCGTTACATTTTTAATTAATTAGCTTGCTACATATGGTTTTTCTAACAATTTCGTAGATATTTCATTTACAAGTTTATACTCAAATTGATCCAGAGAGACGGGCTACATTTTGAGCATAAGGTTGTAAATGACATACTGCAAAAAGACTAAAAGCTCCAAAAATTTCCGGAATTTCTGGACCTTTTTGAGAACTTTTGAGTTTTAGTCAATTTTGCAGATGTGGTCATTACAACCTTATGCTTAAAAAATGTAACCCTTCTCTCTGGCATAATTCGAGTATTAACTTGTAATGACAATATTACGAGATTTACTTAGACAAACTACAGTCGAACCTCTCTATAACATAACTCTACATAACATAAACTCTATACAGTCGACGCTCTCCATAACGACTCTCAAGGGACCGGCTTAACTGAGTCGTTATAGAGAACTAGGGTTGGCTCCCTCCCCCCTCCCCCCTCCCCCCCGCTTTTTGACAAATTTTCCTTATACCTCCCCCGCTCCTCCCCCGCAAAAAAAATCGGCCTCCTCCCCCGCGTTTCTCCCCCGCCTCCCAAAATGACCCCGTCACCCCGCAAAAAATCCCAGTCGAAAAACCTCGGATGAGGTCATTTCAGAACGCAGCCCGAGAAGGATCACATTTTATCGAACAGAGGAGTGGCAAATATCGTAGCTTTGACTTCAGAGTGTTTCAAAGCCTCAGATCATCTAGCTGTTGTTTCAAAATTTTCAGTCCCGAGGCTTGTAAATTAAATCAGGCACCCCCGCCACTGCCCCCCGCTCGCAGCTTCCTCCCCCCGCTCCTCCCCCCCGCAAAAAAAATTGGCGCCTCCCCCGCTTCCCCCCCGCAAATTTTTTTAGTCTATCTCCCCCCGACCCAAAAAGCGGGGGGAGGCCAACCCTATAGAGAACGTCGTTATAAAGAGCGTCGTTTTGACATAAATGAGGTCGTTCGTGACCAAATAGCTGTCTTTTTCCGGGTCGTTATAGGGAGCGGGTCGTTATAAAGAGCGTCGTTATAGAGAGCGTCAACTGTATAGCATAACTCAGAGATCAGTTTTGTTGGTCTGATTGAAAAAAGGCCAAAGTGAACCTCTATATAACGTTTAATAACGTTTAATTTTTTCGCCAATGTTCTATAGACTTTTTGGCAATACTTTTTTTTGTACCAAATGTACTTTTTGTACCAAATATACTTTTTTCTGTACCAAATCGATTTTCTCTCCAAGACCAACCAAATTCTGCAAATTTCTCGAGAATTCAAAATTTTCGACATAAAATGACTTGGATTGCTCAGAATCCCACCCTGGATTGGCCAGAAGCCCCTGAAAGTTGGTTTCTTGGGGGTTTACTAAGGGAGGGGGGTGAACTTTCTGCGAAAATTTGATTGAGCGGATCAGATTTCAGTCAGATGGGCTAAATCGCTCAGAATCCCATCCTGAACCATTCTCAACCACCTCAAACCACCCTGAGCACTAGGATTGGGATTTTGAGCAATCCATGTAATTTTATGTCTAAAAAATTTGAATTCCCGCAAATTTTTGACTTAAATTGGACAATTAGCGGACATTTTTCAGCAAATTAGCGGACAAAATTAATTACCATCCAATCCGACATACTATTTAAAAGAGCATCTAAAAATGCACCGAAAAAGCTTCAAAGTATGAAAAAACAAGGTCTTTTGAAATTTTAAGCGACTGTTTCGAAAAAATTAACAAATATTTCAAAAAGCATTTAATCGGATTTTTTTTCACCGCTAGACTAACCTTAATTTTGACACCGAATTCGTGTTCAGCATGCTTGATTTGCTATGTGAACTACTCTTCAAAATTAAAAGTCATCGTCAAAATTTGAATTCCTCTGTCCTCCTTCTGTCAATCTCTTTGAGAGGGGGGGGGGGGGTGGTCTGCGTATTTTTCAGTTATTTAAAAATAGTGTTTAAACGTCTCCTAAGTAATATTTATATACTTTAAACGATAAAAAAGGTGTTCATTTTGTAGCTCATCTCACTGGCTACAAAATGAGGGTAATTTGCCTAAGAGAAGTATTCAAAAAGTGGGTCAAAAACACAATGCCAAGAACACGATTTTGAACGAGGGGGGGGGCGTTTATTACAGAAAATACGGTAACTGAAAAATGCAAAGTACCCTAAAAAGAGGTCATCAAACTCGAGACCCCAAAAATTGTATTGACCCTATTGACCCCGAAAATGTATGCGCACCAGAGTTTCTTCATGCAGTAGGCCCCAGTTAACAAAACTATGTTCAAATTCCATTTTTTTGGTTGTCTGGGTACCTCTTTAGGATGTTTAGCTTGCTGGTCCCCCAAGGCAAAAAGTCGAATTTTGGTCAAAAATTTTTTTTTTCAAAAAATCCATTTTTTTGTGAAAAAATGTTAGAACACTTTTTTATCGTTTAAAGTATATAAATATTACTTAGGAGACGTTTAAACACTATTTTTAAATAACTGAAAAATGCGGGCGTAGGGGCGTTTGGACCTTTTTTCCATTTGTGGAAAAAAAGGGCCAAACGACTTACGTAAGTCGTTTGGCCCTTTTTCCACTTTTTAATACGCGCCTTTTTTAGTTTTATTGTTTTTTACAGTTTGCTGTTCTTTTATTATTATTTTCTTGAATAATCGTCATGAACTAATTTTTATAAGACTTTTAAGCCTCAGGGTGGATAGGGAATTTCCTGGTACCTCCTCTAAATGGGTATCCACCTCTAAAATCCAAAATTTTGGATTTAGCTGAAACTAACTAAAAGTCATTCTACCCTATCCATAATCGTGTCCCAAACACGGTTTGATAATGCTAAAACAGCAATTTGACTTGCAGGAGCCCCAGTTCTGCGTTAATCACGTATCTCGAAGGGTAACCAGGTGGTGCTCAGGTTGTTCTACCTAGGGAACGGTATTCTGGTGGAATGCCTCGGTAGTAGTAGCCAGGCAGTGTTACCCAATGCTCAAATGGTTTAGGTGGATGAAGATACCTGGAGACGAATGGATACCTCTGGTAAGTGGATACCCAGGCAGATAGGTCGAAATGAGGAAGTTAACTGGTTGGTCTACTCAGTCCGGCTCCATATCCGGGTACAAGTGGTGGATTTGGATGTCCACCTGGGTCAATTTTTTCTCTCTCTTATTTTTCGGCTTCGAAAAGCTATTACCTTCACTTATTCCGATAATCTGAATATACCTTGTGAATTCCAAACTGTCATTTTAGAAAACTCGGAATTACTTAGAAAATGGCATTTTACTATTGTCAAACCTTCTTTAGAATGCTCGAGTTACTGCAAAAAACAGATTTCGGAAACCCAAACACATAAAGAAAATATTTTCACCAAATGGACGACCATTTGGTTGGGTTGGTGCATAAATCATCGAATAAAACGGATGCTGGATTATAGAAAAACATTTTAAGTGATAAGATTTGTCACAAGAAAAAAAGAATTTGAAAATCTTTGCTGAGGAATTTAGCGGCCAGAGGGTGAATTCACAGTAGGGAAATTTACCAGAAGGAGTATACACCTCGGAAAAAATTACCTGCAGCCAAGACTATGAAAGCACAAAAAAAATAAAAAATAAATAAAAGGCGCGAATTTGAAAAAGTGGAAAAAAAGGCCAAACGACTTACGTAAGTCGTTTGGCCCTTTTTTTCCACAAATGGAAAAGGGGCCTAAAGGCTACGACCCAAAATGCGCAGCCCACCCCCCCCCCCCCCAAACCCCCCCTTCAAAAAGAGATTGACAGAACACGATAAAAGCCAGTGTTGTGCTGAGCTCACTCCGAGTGAGAATCTCACTGAGAATTCTCAGTGAGAATCTCACTCACAGCCTGTGAGGACAAATTCAAAATTCTCACTCTCACTCACAGCTGTGAGGACAAATGCCATTCTCACTCACTCTCACTCACACAAAATATCATTCTCACTCAATTCTCAGTGAGAATGTTTGAGAATTTCCGTTACATAGATGGCATCAATTTATAATGGGTTGACCAATGCAAATATTTGTTGAAATCTTTGCGATTAACAAAAATGTGCAAATATTTGAAAATTTCATTTTAAGAGAAAATGGACGGATGTTCATGTCAAACGGTGGTAATTAGGATAAATCTTGACCATTTTTGGTACAAATTCCTTGCTTCATCTTATTCTGTCACAGAAACTGTTGTATTTTTCTTTGGTTTAGTAGCAAAATGCCTGGAAAATTAGATCTAAACTTTAAAAGGCGCACACTCTCGCACTTTTTGATCACCGCAAAATGCAAAGCGAGCGCTTTATGAAGTTTAGATCTTAATTTGTTTTGTTTTTTACTAGAAATTTTATTACCAAAATGTAGCTGACATTCAGGGCTCGATTTGGTACCTTAGTAAACCCCCAAAAAACCAACTTTCAGGGGCTTCTGACCACTCCGGGCTGGGATTGTGAGCGATCCAAGTCATCTTTTGACTAGGAAATTTGAATTCCCGCAAATTCACTAATATTTGCTGCAAGATTACAAGGATTTGCTGCAAAATTACGAGAATTAGCTGCAAAATTACGAGAATTAGCTGCAAAAAAAATTAGCTGCAAAATTACGAGAATTAGCTGCAAAATTACGAGAATTAGCTGCAAAATTCCGTTTTACCCGACAAAAATGCTTTTTTAATAAAATGTCTTGCAGCGAAAATTTTTTTGGGTCCCCGCCAATTCAAATTTCAACAATTGCTGGGCCTTGCACGAGCATGGTCCTTTAAAGAGACCTTTCGGACGAGACTTCGGTGTGTAGACATGATGCGAATGCGGCTGGCACTTTTCCTGGTTTGTTATTACAACGTTGTTGCACACGCAATGAAACATTCTGGGTTCATAATTCCTTAGACGTTGCAGCTCTCAAAATTAAATTTCGGATAATGTGCAAATTATAAGAAAATTTGGAAATGGGACAGAAGTGTCGGGAAAGAAAAGTCCAGGAAAGAAATGTCCCGGAAAGAACTGTCCGGGAAAGAAGTGTCGGGAAAGAAGTGTCGGAAAGAAATGTCCGGGAAAGAAGTGTCATGTAGCCGCTTAAGCGTTTGCGTTTTCGGCCCAAAAAATGTTGCAAGTTCGATCCCACGTGGTGGTACACTACTTATTTTGGCTTGTTTGACCAGTTTTAAGGGCAATTTGGGTCGCTCATTCCGAATCTGGCGTCAAAAAAGTCTAATTACCACTAAAACTGGCCAAACAAACCAAAAAAAATGGCGTGCCACCATGTGGGATCGAACCTGCCCACCTCTTATGACCATAAATACAAACACTTACGCACTACGCCACGAGGCCACTTTTTAAAACCTAAATGGCTTCTCCTATTCTTTAAAGGACCCGTTACGTTCAAAAATTGCTTTGAAACATTAATTCAAATTGTTTAAAAAAAACGGGGGAGTTTTTATGAAACGCCCTGTAAAAAATTTCGACCCTAGTACCGAATACCCCTCCCTCCACGATTTCACCTTTTTACTTAAAGGGCCTGACCTCTTCCTACTCGGTGGTCCCCCGCCAATTCAAAAATTTTCCCTTGATCATTGGACTTCTGTACTGATTTTTGCGCCACGTTTCTAACAAACTAGGCCTGAAATCAAATTTTAGGCTTAGTTTTGTTAGAAACGTGGCGCAAAAATCCGTACAGAAGTCCAATGATCAAGGGAAAATTTTTGAATTGGCGGGGGACCACCGAGTAGGAAGAGGTCAGGCCCTTTAAGTAAAAAGTACTAGACCAGACCCAGAAAAAGTGCGTAACACAGTTATTAGTCAACACTCCCGTATGCTGGCCTACCCACAAGCCTAAGGGCTAAGCCTAAACTTGTTGTTTGCAAGGGTAGTTACAGCAATTTTAAAGGTCGGATTGTGGGGGGGGAAGGGGTTATTCGCTACTAGCGCCAAATTTCGGTCTACAATATCGGTCAGGATATCCTGGTTTGATATCCTTTTAAAAAAAATACTATACATAAATACCCTGTCAGTACAGAGTAGCGATGGATAAAATTAAGAAAACTTATAGAAAATTCAAAAAATTCAAAATTTCCATTAAAGGACCAATACCGTCGCCGACAACGAGAATTTTAAATAATTGAATTTGCGTGGGACAGTTCTCTTTCGTCTCGCACTGTACTCTTTTGACTTGCTTCGAATCACTCAAAAGAGTACAATGAAAGACAAAAGAGAACTGTCCCGCGCGAATTCAAACTTTGAAATTCTCGTTGTCGGCGACGGCTGGGGTCCTTTAACGATGATCCCAGGAAAGTTTAAGTCCCGGGCAAATTTTGTCACGCGCAATTATGTCCGTCCAAATTTCGGTCCGGAAAAATTTCGGCTAAGTAACCACTAAGTAACCAAATTAAATCCCCCTTCCATATAATAGCTCGGGTACCCAAACGGCGAATTCACCACCGAAAACCTCAGTATCACGGTAAATTATTTCCGCGAATAAATAACAGCGAAGAGTACAAATCAAAAGAGTATAAATCAATCAAATTTTTTAGTCGAACCAGCGAAACCAACTGATCGTCCACTTAGAGCAAATTTTTTTTTTATTTTTTCTGGTTCCAAACCTGTTTTCTGGACTGATGCGGGCATGCTTAAGATGGTTTGATGATGGTAAAATGCTGTTTTCTCGGGTATTTTTTGAGTTTTTGAAGATAATTGATTTTGGTGAAATCAATTATTGCCCGAAACTCAGACGATCTTTAAAAGTGGCCAAAATTCTTGTTACACCCTATATGATAAATATCGAAAGCAAAGAACGCACATCTTTTATTACCCAAACACACATCTAACGACCTACACACTATCACGGAACATACAACAATAGTAGTTTTCTTAGATCACTCTTCAATTTCTCTTCTGCTTCCTGCAGCTCAAAAGAAATGGACCATCTCTTGCAATCGGCTTCGATTTTCACGGTTGCCTAGGAATAAATGTACGTCAAAAACTATTCAGCAAGAATAAAAACGAAAAAACAAACCTAATTCCAAACCATGACATTGTAGCACTACTTCCAACCAAGCTAGAGCAGAGACCATAAGGAGAGCAGAACAGTGCACGAGCCATTGCAGCAGCAGCGATTGAATTTAAGTCGTCATCAGCCATAGCAAACTTCAGGCCTACATGGATAGCCGAGTATAGGAACATGGCAACACTAGCTTGCTGAGCGAATCCACTTCCATGTTTGACAGTAGCACTGGCGAGACGAGTCATATAAGGTCAAGTATGCTGGAAAATCAAGTTAATGAGTGGACCAGAACCAACAATGCAGGAAATAACTCACTAGCTTCCTTGTTTCGGCATTCAACATTTCTCCGCCAAGTCCACGAGCACAATTAACACCAAAGGCACCACCAATAACCACACCGATTTGTCCAAGGACCACTCGAACTTGCCTCTTCCATGCTCATTGCCTTCCGGGAGAATATACCGAAGCTGAGAATTGCGGAATTGACGGATCCATCTAGAAAAGAAGCGACATGAAAAAGCTGCAGAAAAAAACTGAAAATCACCTGTAGTAGGGAGTCATCTGAACACGCAACGGCACACCGAAATGCTTCAACGAATCAAGGGCATAAGTTGGCATTGGCATCAGATCTTGCTTCTCAAAGAGGCCGATAGTCTCGAACAGCTCTCTTTTGACCGTGTGATTGCCGGCAAAGGAAATGAACAACTAAAAGAATGAAAATGACCAAATACAAGCAGAACCCAAACAGCTAATATTCCGACAAGATTCGATTTAAGGGCGTGAATAATAAATTTGGGGCGTAAATAAGCAATTTGAGGGCGTAAATAAGCATTTTGATCGATTTCAAATTTGAGGGCGTAAATAATTAATTTGAAGGCGTAAATGAGCATTTTGAGGGCGCAAATGAATTTTAGCCATTAAATACCACCCTTAAACCAAAGGGGAAATGCTCTATTTTCTGGCTGTTCGCTGAGAATTACAGAATTTTACACACTAAACCGACCATGGCCGAAATTTTCATATAGGTCTTTATATCACGTCAAAAAGACAGCTTGGATAGGTCCCTTGTCGTTGTCTTTGAATAATTCTTTAGCTAGTTGCTGTAGCCAGTGAAATTTTAGTCCTAGTTTTGACATTGCTAACGGGTAATACCTTTTTTCTACCCAATTTACTTTTTTGTACCTAATTTCTTTTTACACAAAGTGATAGTATTATCCGTACAAACCATAAATACCCCCCTTAAATAACCCCTTTTAAGGGGGTTATTTGTGTGGTATCATTTAGGCATGGGCTTCGGTAGGCCAGCGCCGTTAGGCCGTGCTGAGGGGGGTTATTTATGACCACAGTCAGTACTATCATGTAGCACAGCGACTTTAGTTTCCAACGAAGTCGTATTTTCTGCAAATATAATCTAAAAATGTTCAACAAAAAGTAAAAGTAGGGTTTGCGTATTTTAACTAGAAAATGGAATTTTGCAAGCTTAAGTTAATTTCATTTTTGATTTAAACCTCTTATTTTTTTACACAATCGATATCACTATGAATCCACCCGACAAGAACACGTCAGATCAAAATCTCGAAAAATTTGTCCTGGTCCAATTCATGGACTGGAACTGTCTCAGAAATTACGCTTTTATCAGTGATCTAGTGGACACAGGGCTCCGAATCGTCCTTTTTAAAAAGATTTGTCCTTTTTTGGCACCCAAATCTTTTTTTATTTTTGAAAATTTAGTCAAAATCAGGGTTCGTAGATGTCCTGCTTTAGCAGGAATTTCCTGCTTTTGAGTTCAATCCTGCTTTTTGATTTCGAAAAAGCAGGAATTTTAGAAGAGAACCTTGGCTCTTACTTACATATTTGTTGCAACTGCTTTTTATTTATTCATTTTTCTGTTTTTTCTATTTCGTGTTTTTCATGTTCTTCAATGACTTAATGTTAAAAATTTACAGGATGTTCTCTATTTTCAAACAAGCTAAGAGAAGCAAAAAGGTCGATGAGGAAGTTGCCCAAGAATCGCAGTCAAATGAAGCGCAGGATGTTCAAGAAGTTCTGGTCGTCGAGCCGGCAAATAACAATCCAAGCTTCCCAGATATCTATGATGAAGAAGAATTGGAGTCAGATGAAACCGATGGAGAGGTACTCTCAAAACATTGTAAAACGAGACGCTAATCTAACGTGTTTAGGAATTTGTGCAACAGAAGCGAAATCGGCATGCTGGAATTGAAGAAGGTCGTCCGAGCTCTTCTAAGTCCCTTCCTTCGAACGCGTATTGTGAAACCGTCTTCTCGCTGGTCAAAAGAATTTGGACTGATGAGAGGAATCGACTACAAGTTTCCACTGTCAATGCACTCGTCTCTATCAAGTGTGCTCCGTTGCAATGTGAGGAGGCTTTCGACTACTTTCTCCGAAACAAGGATTTGCTCAAGGAAGCCCAAAGTAGCGAAAAATATTGATCCGGTTTTGTGATTTGTTGATTCTGGTTGTTGAATTGGTTGAATAAAGAAATTATTGCTGTCTGGATTTGTTGTCCTGCTTTCGCCAAAATTTTTGTACTAAATCCTGCTTTTTGAAATCAGAATCCTGCTTTTGCGATTTTCGATCTACGAACCCTGGTCAAAATCTTTTTTTTTCGCTTCAAAATGGCAACAAGCACTGGATAAAATGACCCTTTCACTTCAAAAATAGTCGAAATGTCCTTTTTTACCCAAATGTTTTTTTTTGAAATTTTTCATTCGGAGCCCTGAATAGACATGATTAGATGCAAGTCTATACTCAAAATTAGGGTTGTGAAACGAGCATATTCTCGAGCAGATTGGCGAAAAAAGAGCATATGCTCGAAATAAATTTGCTCGAGCATTTTCACAACCCTACTCAAAATGATGCCGGATAGCAAGAATAAATTCTGAGAATAAGGTTGTATATGACTTTACTTGTAAAATTTGCAACAAAAAAGAATTCTATAAAGAAAAGTTCCAAACTTTCGAAAATTTTTGGACTTTTTTGAGAACTTTTGTTTGTTTGCAAATGTTATAGATGTAATAATATACAACCTTATTTTCAAAATGTAGTCTTGCTACCTGGCATCATTTTGAGTATAGCCTTGCATCTAATCATGCCTACTAGAGCATCGATAAAAACGTAAGTTCTGAGACAGTTCCAAAAACTACCAGGAGGTCCCTGAATTGGACCAGGACGAATTTTTCCGCAAAAAAAAATTATTTCGAAATTTTGATATGAAAACTTTATTCATTGCTAACTTTCAGTTTGCTGCCCTAGCCAGCAGATGTGCTTCCTATTTAAGAGATGTAAAATTCAATGGATATATTGCCCTCATAATTTTACTTATTGCTGGGACAATCTTTTGATGCGAATTCCAGCTAATCAACTGGAGAGTCTGGATACTTTTTGCTGTGAAATTGATAATGCTGAGCTTTTACAAATAGCTAGCCGCTTCAGCACTCTAAGAAGTATTGATATTATAGGATATGTTTCAAGTGTGAGTTATTAACAAATATTTAAGTTCTGCTTTCTATTGGTCGGTGCATAACTACCGTATTCAGTTTCATTGAGCAAAGGTGTCAAAACTTTTTCACCCACATTTGCTCATGACTTTGGCAGACAGCTTATTGTTAAGCCTGGACTATAGGATTTTGTTTAAAAAAAAGATCGGCTCGTTTTGATTGTTAACCGCCAAGCAGTGTTGTAAGTGGCACCGGTGCTGGAGTTCTTAGAGTCGGTGCCGTGCCGTTCTTAGAGTCTGCCCTAATCAGTGCTTAGGACGGTTTAAGATAGTTGAGAATGGTTCAGGGTGAAATTCTGAGCGATTCAGCCGATCGGACTGGAATTATTATCCACCCAATCGAATTTTCGCAAAAGTTTACTCCCCTTTAGTAAACCCCCAAAAAACCAATTTTCAGGGCTTCTGGCCATTCGGAGCGGGATTCTGACCAATCCAAGTTACTTTTTGACTGAAAAAATTTAAATTCTCGCGAAAATTTTGACTAAAAACGATGAGAGAGAAAAATCTGGGGGCATTTTTTTGAAAATTTGGGGGCAGAAAAAGTAATTTGGGGGCAGAAAAAAGTAATTTGGGGGCAAAAAAGAGTAATTAGGGGGATTTCAAATTTGGGGCAGAAAAAAGATTTAGAGGGCAAAAAGAAGTAATTTGGGGGCAGAAAAAAAGGTTTAGAGGGCAAAAAGAAGTAATTTGGGGCAGAAAAAAAAGATTTAGAGGGCAAAAGAAGTAATTTGGGGGCAGAAAAAAGTACCGTCCGTAAAAAACACAGAAAAAACGAAAATTCTAAAAAAAGTTTCCAACCTTTCAGAATTTTTTGAAAATTTTCAAAATACACAATTTTATACTCAGAACGTAGCCCTACTTTTGGCTTTTTTAAAGTATTTACTTGTTTATAATAAATTGCTCTAAAATATATTTTAGTTTAGCACTCTGCGTGGAATAAGTAATCAAAAACACTTACTTCGTTCAATAGCATCGGTGGCCTAGTGGTAAAGCGGCGGTGGACTGCGAAAGTCGGTCGTCGGTTCGATTCCCTCTGGAAGTGTTAATTTTTTTTGACTTTTCTAAAATTTTGTCTAATTAGTTCTCGTTTTGTTCGAGTCCGGAAAAAGGAACACAACCCATAATCACACTACCCACTACGCCACGAACAGAACTGGTAAAAAGTGCTTTAATTGCTTTATTTTTTACAAAGCCTATTTTCAAACTCTTCACGTGCTCAAAAAACCCATTACACGTTATAGTTTGGCAAAAAGTCTGGCATAATAAAGCATGATAAATCTAGGTTAATAAAGTAGGGTTTCTTTACTAGTTTGTAAAAAAATGTCTTTGCACGGTCATTTCCTACCCTCCCTTGTAAGCTTTTTTCAACATTTCGGATTATGCACCAGCCCAATTTTGGGACATTCTACAATTTAAATAAGATTTATTGCAATTAATTTTTGCAGACTTCATCGTTGAATGACTTTTTCAAGAAGTGCAATTCGCTTGAAAATTTAAGTGTGCATTGGTACAGCCTAAGAAATGTGTCCTTGGATAATTTTCCTTGCAGACTCAAAAGTTTGTACATGTGGATTACTCTCGATATAGACAATGTTCAACTTGCTGAAATTGGTGATAGATGCCCGCAATTGGAGTGTTTGGAGCTGGGGGGTGTAGTTCGAAGATGTGATTCAAATTCAATATTATCCCGTCTCAATAGTATGTCATTTTGCAAAAAAATTAAATTAAAAAGTCAAAAATTCTAAAAAACGTGGTAGGACGGACACATGGCAAATACTATATTTAGATGCACATGCATGACTTTAATACTTTGTCAGAAAGAGCAGAGACTCAGCTTTCTGATGAAATATTATTACGAGGTTTATGACAACTCAATTTAAATTGATTGGCCCAAAGAACAATTGTGTAATTTTTTGAAAACGGTTTTTTGACTTAAATAGGCAAAATTAGGTGTAATACAGCTACTTTTTCAGCAAACCCTACATACTATTTGGAAAAACTGCACTAAAAAGTGCTTTGAAGTAGGCTTGGGGACAGGACGGGAATCCCAAAAATTTTCTAAATCCGATCCCGAATCCCGCCGGCGCAAAAGCTAAAATCCGAATCCCGCGGGAATCCAAATCCCCAAGCCTACTTTGAAGTACAGTAAAACATAGTCTTCACAGGGCTAAGCAAACGTTTAAATCAATCAAGAAATATTTAAAAAAGCATTTTGACGGGATAAATATCCCTCGCTAGTCTAACCGTGTTCAGCATGGCTAATTTGCATTTAAAACGCTTTTAAATATTAAAAGGGCTCACCTGAGACTGACATAAATTTTTCTGATATCAATTGATTCTATCAAAAAGTCTTTCTGACATAAATTAAAACTGACAATAATTTGTCTTGACACGATTTTTTTTGAATAAATTTGTTTAGTAATTAAATGTTTATGCAAATAATTGTTTTCAATTTGTTTTTAAACTGTAGATAATCGGCGATTGTGTTTGATAGTACCGAACTTACGATTTTAGCAACCTGAACACCAAAACTTTGGGTAGGTACTACCTGGACAGGATATCCATCCCGGTGGACTGGAAATCAAAAATCAAAAAATGAAGTTTACCCAAAATTAGAAACATACTTTTTTCTTACATAAATTCTATGAGAAATTGGATTTGAGAGGGCCGAAATTGCGATTTTAAACATCCTAACTCTGAAACTTTGGCTGAGTACCCTTGGTTCAGGGGTAGGTACCCTGGCTCAGGTGGATACCCACCTGGATGGCCTGAAAAATGAATTTTTTTTAACTAAAAACAAACCGTCCTATCATATGAAAAATCGTGTGGTGAATCCTGTTCGTTAGGACTAAAATTACGATTTAACCCACACAAATCCCGAAATCCAGGGTAGGTACCACCTGACAAGTGGTCACCCAGCTGGATGGCCTAAAAAATGAAAAATTTTTTTAAATAAAAACAAACCATCCTATCATATGCAAAATTGTGAGAAGAGTTGGGTTTGTTCAGACCAAATTCACGATTTTCCCCACCGAAACCTAACCCCGACTATGAAACCTGGGTTAGGTACTACCTAACGAGGTGGATATCCAGCTGGAAAACCTGAAAAATATTTTTCGATAGTTTGAAAAACAATCTATGCTATCATATGTAAAATCGTGTAAGGAATTGGGTTTGGTGAGACCGAAATCGCGATTTCATCCACCCTAACCCCAAAATTAGGTGCAGGTATCCCTGATCCAGGTGGATACCCACCTGGATAACCTGAAAATAAAAAAAAAATAAATCAAAAGCAAACTATGCTATCAAATGTAAAATTCGACGTGAATGAGGTTTGGTAAGACCAAATCCCGATTTCACCAACCCAGACCCCAAACCCGAAATGGGTATCTTCTGAGGTGAATATCCATTAACAGACTTTAATCGAATTGATCCAAAATCGGTCCGCACACGAATTGACCCACACATGAATTGGTCCACAATTTCCAAATAATTTGAAATTTTTTAAAATTGAAAATTTTGCGGGCATTTAAATTTTTTAGTCTGAAGCAACTAAACAAAATGGTCGTCCACTTGTTGCGATTTCTTTTTGTTTTTCATGTTCCGAAACCTGTTTTCTGGACTGATTCGGGCATGCTGAAGATGGTTCGATAGTGGTAAAAAGCCTTTTTGTGTGGTTATTTTTGATTTTTGCAAAATAATTGGTTTTGCCAAAACTCGATTTTACTAAAACTCAAAAATACCCTACAAAACGGCATTTAACCACTATCAAACCATCTTCGGCATGTCCTAATTAGTCCAGACAATATGTTCCGGAACCCGAAAAAGTAAAAAAAATTGCTTCAAGCAGATCACTTGGTTTGGTTGGTACAGACTAAAAAATTTAAATTCCCAAAAAAAATCCAACGAATTCGAAAAGTTTTGACCAATTCAAATGTGAGCCAATTCGTGTGTGGACCTATTCGGTATGGATCAATTTGCTTAACGCTCGTAAATGGATATCCACCTGGACCAGGGGTACTCATTTCGGGTTTTGTGGTTAAGTAGTTGAAATAGGGGTTTTGGTCTTATCAAACCCAATTCACCACCCGATTTTACGTATGATAATACGATTTGTTTTGAATCTGAGTCAATCTTGTTTTAAGACCATCCAACTGCTTCTGGAGACCGAAAGGGTTGAAGTGGGTTAGTTGCCTAGTCATATTTTGAAAATAATAAAATCGAAACCCAATACAGCCAAAGAACTAGCCAAAGTCAAGACAATACCATTTTTACTGGAATCATTAATTTCGAAACAGTTTTTGCTAATATAAGTTTTATTTTAAAAAAATCGTGTCAAGACAAATTATTGTCAGTTTGAATTTATGTCAGAAAGACTTTTTGATAGAATCAATTGATTTCAGAAAAATTTATGTCAGTCTCAGGGTGAGCCATTAAAAGCCATCGTCAAAATTCAAATTCTTCTCGAGACAAAAAACACTAGAGACAGGAACAGGTCAAAGCTCTGACCAGCCTGACCGAGTTTTTGACCAAAAACACTGACCCGAAACCCGCCCTGGTCGATTTCAAAAACCCTGAACCCTGACCCGAAATTTGCCAGATCCTAAATCCAAATTTTTCAGAAGTGCTATTTTTACTTACTGCCAAGATGTGTGTGTCTGATGAGTTTTTCACTACTTACCTTATTACTGATCCAGGATTTTATTTGCACTGTAACGCGCTGGTTTGCCCCTTCAATTAAACTAACTGGCGGTTTATTTTTCAATCTATCTACATGGGTCGGTTCATTAAAGGGGTCGATTGATTTGAGAAAATACGGTATAATCATATTTTTATTATTTTCTGTGTTCTGGATATCCATCGATTACTTATCCTCAATATTTTTTTTTCAAATTTTTATCAAAAATGGTCAATCATTGAGGAAATTTTTTTCAAAATTTTCGACACCGGAATCTTGTCCTAAATCAGAATCCGTCGAGATCAAATCAAACTAAATTTCATAAGCTGAGTTATTCACAAAAGTAAGTACACGGTGCAAAATTTCTGACTTACTTACTCAAAATTGGTATATCTTAGCTAATAAATTCTTTTTCCTTGTATCTTAACAAATTCGGATTAAGGACGAGAATTCCTTAATGAGGAAGGCTTTCCGAAAACTTTTGCCTTGAAAATATTTTTTTTGATGAAAGTCTGATAAAAAAATATTTGAGCCCGGTAATCTATACTTTGCCTTTTCACCAAACTATCTACCAAAGAAGCAAAATGTGATAAGTTTAAAAAAACGATCAAGATTTAATTTAAGTCAGTACAAAAACTTTTTTTACGCATGCAAACACTCATGAAGTATATGCCAAAAAGCTAAAAACTATTGAAGAAGAGCAGCAGTCGAAAAAGAACATTTTTGACTTCAACCCTGACAGTTTGACCAGGGTCCTTACAGGGCCCTGAATTTCTTTTCGGAAAACCCTGATACCTTGACCCGATATTTTTGGGCGATAGAAACCCTGACCCGAAACCCGCCCTCAAAGCATTATTCTGTCTCTACAAAAACACATAAACTTGTGGAAAATTTGACATTTGAATAATTATTGTCTCGAGAGGAATTTGAATTTCGACGGTGGCTTTTAATATTTAAGAGCACTTCTACAATCAAATCAACCATGCTGAACACGAATTCGGTGTCAGAGTCCCAAATTAGTCTGAGGAGGACAATGTTTTCCGCCAAAATTCTTCTTCAAATGCCGTATTTTCTCTAATGGAGCCAACACCCCCACTATTACAGCCCCCTTTTTGACTAGGACTTCAGAGTTATGGCATTTTTTATTTACTATGTATAAATTTTCGAGCATACAAGAAATAAAGCCCCGAAAGCTTTATTAGGAAATACGGCATTTATTGACTTTTTTGAATTTTTTATGGAATTATTCCCTTTTTGAACAGTAATGCGATATTTTAGTCTCAAGAAAGTTGTCATCTCGGGAGATATATCTTGTCATGTACCCTCTTTGGCCATTTGAAGGAGCTCAGCTGTTTAGAAATATTTTCTGAAGGCTGGCTTACTGACGACTTACTTCAATCCTTTGGGCAAATGAGTCAGTTGACGAGTCTCTCTTTTTTGCTATGCAAAATTGATGATGAAGACATCAGCGAAGATGGATTGCTGCATTTGACGAATCTTCAGCAGCTTGAGCATCTCGATTTGGATGGTATAGGACTATTGAGTGATTCAAATGTTAAAGCAATTACACAAAGCTGCCTGGACTCAAGGTATTCTTTGCTTGTTTTTCATTCCTAACAACAAAAATTCTATCCCAAATTAGAGGTTTTTTTGACTTGGTCCCCCTGTTGATTTTTTGCAGTTATTAGGCGGAAATCGATTTTTTCTGGTGCAAATCTCGACTCTTTCTTGGTGCAAATGGTTTCGGTGCAAATTGGATCTTTTTGGTGCAAACCGGATGCGAAAAGATCCGATTTGCACCAAGAAAGATCCTATTTGCACCAAAACTTGTGTGCACCAAAAAAGAGCCGACTTGCTCTAAAAGGAAATTTTTTTCACTAGAAAAAATCCATATCCTTTTAAAGCTTAGGCAAGGCTTGGCAAGCGCATGTTAGGACGCGTAAAACCCCCCAAATAAACCCCCCCCCTCTAAAGAGTATTTTTCTCTAAGCCTACTATTTTGGGTTCCCTTGATTTTTTCTATGTTTTCTTTTTGCAATGTGTAGCGCGCTAACTCAGGCTTAGGCCTTAGGCCTAGCCGAAAATGAAAAGTTAGTTAGCTTAGAGAAAAAATACTCTTTGAATGAGTATTTATTCGGGGGATACTGTCGTTAGGACGGACACAAACATTTTTTCGTAGTCTAAAATAGTCAGAAAATTAGAAAACTCATATTTGAGACCGTCATAACATGCGTTGGCCAACCCTTGCCTAAGTCTAAAAAATCACAATAAAACAACAAGGGACCAAGGCGAAAAAACCTATGGATTTGGGAATAGGGCGAGTTTTTTGGCTCGAGTTAAAAATCGGTCTCATTTTTTGCCTTGGTCTCCCCTGTTGTTTTTTTCGAAAATTTTTATTGTAGAAAATGACGAATAACACATTCAAGCGAATAACTGTTGAGCGCAAGATTTGCAGAGAAAAAATTAAAAAATTTCAAAAAAAACAAAAGAGGGACCAAGGCAAAAAATGGGACCGATTCTTAACTAGAGCCCAGTTTTTTCTCTACTATTCTAGTATTTTTAGAGTTTGAGTGTGTGTGAGTGCTCTCTAATCACTGAAGAGTCCATTGTTCATGTGCTGAACACCTGCAATCAGTTAAACCAGCTAAATGTTAGCTGTTGTGATTGTGTGAGCAGGAAAACAATGGAAGCGGTCATTCAAAATTGGTTGAAAAGCATGGAGATAGTCTTCCTAAACACAATGAACCAAATGACAACTTATTTACGCTTATCTACTTAGGCACAAAACTTGAAAAGGAGCAGAAGAATAATTTTATTGAACATCCATGGCTTTTGCATAATTATTCCGTATAAATAAAGCAATGATTCTGTTTGTCACGTTTTTTATGAAGGATTGAAGTGTGTCTAAAGCAATGCGCCAATATCTTAATAATAACAGGTGTAACATAAGTTCTTTGCGGATTTTCGAAGCCTTATACTTTATCAAATGTGGGCCTTATCTTGTATCCTTTGATACCATATTGTAGCCTTGAAATTCCTTTTTAAATGGTCTATTGAACACAGCTTGATTGTTTTGGATAAGTCACCATTCAGCTCCAAACATTTGTGAGCATAGTGGGGCGCCCGTCCGCCGGGCCCGTCCCGTCCTGGACGGCGTCGGAAAAGTGGACAGCCAGAGGCAGATGAAAAAGGGGAAGACAGCCGGCGGGCAGAAGGCGATCCAGACGGGACGGCGAAGGATAAAGTTATTCAAGCGATCGTCAAGATAAAAGACTAACAAAATCTTTTTTTGCTCTCAGAAATTCTGCACTGTTAGCAATAACTGCAAGTATCTTATATTCCATACAACATTGCCTGAAAATTTTTCAAACTTTTAAAGGAAAACATCCTACCAGGACTGTCCCGAAAATTTTCTTTTCTTCCTTGGTCAAACCTTCCCAAGTTGCCTATTTTTCTGAAGTGATTTCTCCGTGGAGCGATATTTATCTGATTCCTCATGCACTTTTGCCTGTGAGAAGTTAGTGAACCTTACGAATGTCAATAGTATGGGTGAAATTTAAATCTAAGTATACTTTTGACTGATTTTTTTATATTTGGTGGTCAATTAGAGTATCTGCTGACAGTAAAGCAGTTGCTAAAAATGGTTGCAATCGATTGCTCTTAAAGTCACTCAACTTGCTGAAAATAGAGTGTGCACCCAGGGGGTTACAACTGTGACCACCATCCACACCCCCCCCCCCCCCCGTTGAAGATTTGGTAAAATTTTTTCTGAGCATGGAGGTCGAAAAATTATAGACCCCTCGGGGATAGGTTGAAAAGACCCGGGTCTATAATTAGAGAAAATACGGTACGCGAAATTGAACTTGATTCGAAAATATTTTCTTGCCCTCTAAATTAGAGATGGCTTGCGCATAGAGCCTTTTTCTAAACCCAACAGTTTGGTATTTAAGCTACCAGGATAGAGCCGAACCACCAGGACGGGACCCAAACCGTCATGATGGGGCTTGAACCACCACCAGGACGGAGCCCATAACAACTGAATAAGGCCCTAACCATCAAGACAATGCTCAAACCACCAAGATAGGGCCTGAACCACGTGGAAAGTACCCGAAATACCAGGATAGCACCCGAACTACCAGGACGGGCTCAAACCACCAGGGTTGGGCCTGAATCATCAGGATAGGCCCGAACCACTTGGATAGTACCTGAACTACCAGGAAAATACCCAAGAAGGAGGTGGTGGGAAGTTTATATGCAGGAGGGATGCCTAGGAAGGGTGGCCTGAAGGGGAAGGGGTAACCGGGAGGAAGGGGAACTCAGGAAGGGGTAATCATGGGTGGTTGTGTGATGGATTAACACATTCCCCTTATCAAAATTCCGAAATACAATAGAGCCGCCGATAGGCGCCTGCGGTCCCTCATAACCATGATATTGGTATCGAGGTGTTTTTAGAACTTTGCATGACCCTTCT
Source organism: Ditylenchus dipsaci (assembly GCA_004194705.1). NCBI lineage: Eukaryota > Metazoa > Nematoda > Chromadorea > Rhabditida > Anguinidae > Ditylenchus > Ditylenchus dipsaci. The sequence goes on along the minus strand of SADC01000292.1, from coordinate 11,297 downwards.
ACCACATTTTGTAGACATTCAGAGCTGGGGGCCAGATTTGTCAGGAACTTGAGCACGCTCTATAAGAATACACATAAAAGAATTTGTCATCGATTTTCCCCCAGATCACAGTCAGGGTCCCTCCCTTGTCATTCATTCACAAATATACAGTCAACTCCCTCCATAGTGTACAGCCGCCATAGTGCACACCCGGTTCCGATGTGGTTGGCCATCACACAGTCAACTGCCATGATAATAACCCGCCGCCATAGTGCACCCCCTTCTATAGTGCACACCTGGCACCGGTCCCTTGGGTGTGCTGTTGACTGTAGCAACTTTTTCCAGAAATATTCAGTTTTGGTGGACCACTTTTTTCAAATGTGCAATTATTGTGTCATTTTTTCTTTAAATAAAGTTGTTGAAATGGTCATTGAGTTTATTCCGCAACATCCACCATTAATAATAAACAATCAATAGAGGACAACTTTTATAGATCTCAGGCCGAGCACTGAATGCCGTCTGGTGACCACTCTTCTTTGCTTTTTTGTTCCTTACCAAGATGGTCTTTCCCAACATATATGGCTGGTCATTAAGCCATTTTTCTAGCCGGATAACTCAACTTAGTAGTATCTATTGCCTCTCCGGCCATTTGTCGTCCTCTATTCACTTGCTACAACAGCCATTTAAATTTATTCAATTGGTTGAGTGGGGATGACTTTCTCTCTTTGCACTGCTGTTTTTCTTGTTCCCTGGGGTGGCGCAGCAAGCTGGTCATTTGGGTTGCGCAACATCCTCTTATCTCGGCCAAAATTGCTGCTATTAAACAGCTTGTCCAATGGCCTGAAAATATTTTTGGTAAAACCAAGTTTTTCTTGTAGCACATTAGCCAAGTTTCCGCCCTCTTTGGCCGATAATAGTTTATTGTGGGGCTTGGCCGAAAAAGCGTTTTGTGAAAGCTTTTATCGTGTTCTGTCAATCTCTTTGTGGTGCTACTACTGCTCAGCCAAGCTTACATAAAGATTAATCGTCGTCTTTCTGTTCTTCAGGCAATGCCTCTCCTGCCTTTGCACACAAATCCCTCTCCTTTGCACGGCTGCTGCTGCTGTTATTGAGTCTTCCTTGGGCAGTAATACTTGGGTCAAAAGTTCCAGTATTTTTTTTATTGTTCGAAAAATAGTTGTGTGTCACTTTATCTATACACCTTGGCAATACCTTTGAAACAGGAATGTGATCTCTCCTTACTTGTAAGATTTGTCTTTATTTTGGGACTGTAAATTTTATTTAATTTAATTATTTTGCGTCAAAATCTTATTTTTTGGTACAAAAAAGCAATAAGCACTGGACAAATCAGCATATTTTTCCAAAATACCCTAAAATATTGAGATCTTATCCCTGCTTTAAAATGTACCTTTTTCATTTTACACGGATCTACATATAATATCAGTGCTTGTTAATACAATCACGACACCATCATTTTTCATGTTTTTTAAACCAGAGACAATTATCAGAAAAACAAGGCAAAAATGCCAATAGTATGTAAAAAAGTAATGGCGACTTCAACCTTAGCTGCAGTGTTTGCGTTTAAGTGCCTTAGAATAGTGCGGTACGTGTCGAAATTCGCATGGACATAATTTGCACCGAAATAGTTTCACACACTCAACATTCGCTCTAAAGTACTGCCACCTAAAAGCTAATAAGGAACAGTGAGAAACTGGCCTAGTACTCTCTAGCAGTATATACAAGTCGATTTAAGGATTACTAGCAAATACGCACACAGATTTCACTATTTCATTATAAGATTTAGGTCAGAAGTAAGTTCGAGCAAGTTTTGTCCCCGGCAAATAGTGGTGATAAAAATGCAGCATTTGAAGCGAAAAAATTGCAACTGGTACTTCTGATAATCCCCGACGCGAAAATGCCAAGTTTTGGCGAAAAAATGCCAGGTTTTTCGAAAATCTGCCAAGTTTTTGTTAAAAAGTGCCAAGTTTTGGGAAAAAGGGCCAAGTTTTTGTTTTAGTCAACAAGACGAAAATCTGCCAAGTTTTAGTAAAATGTGCTCACCTCTGCGCAAACTCTACCCTGTTAGCGCCCAAATTGTGTGCGCCAAAAATCGTTACAGCCAAAACCGTTACATTTTTAATTAATTAGCTTGCTACATATGGTTTTTCTTAGTAATTTCATGGATATTCTCATCTACAAATTGGTATTCAAATTGATGCCAGAGAGAAGGGCTACATTTTGAGCATAGGGTTGTAAATGACCAAACTTATAAAATTTACTAAAAACCCCTAAAATTTCCGGATGCCTGTACTTTTTTGAGAAGTTTTGGGGTTTTTAGTAAATTTTACAAATATGCTCAAAATGTAGCCCATCTCTCTGGCATCAATTTGAGTATTTACTTGAAAATGAGAATATCCATAAAATCATTTAGAAATACCATATGTAGCAAGCTAATACATTGAAAATGTAACGGTTTTGGCTATAACGATTTTTGGCCCACACAATTTGGGCGCAAACAGGGTAGAGCCTCTGCGTATACAATGTTGTATTCATTATGCCTTGAATAAAGCGTATTTTTTCAAGCTGAAATAGCAACAAATGGATGCTCTATCATTCAGTTGCTAAAATGTGCCGACTTAGTCTATGATCTAGAGAATGTTCACAAAAACTAAGCAGATTTTCGAAAAACTTGGCATTTTTATGCCTCGTGCACGCAAAGCAAGTCAAAGTCAAAGTTTTTTGTGTGTACGCACAGAAAGTTGACTTGCAAGTCAACCTGCAAGTCAACTTTGACTTTGCCTTTGACCTTGACTTTGACTTTTGGCTGTGTACGCATGACTTTGACTTTGACTTTGCCCTTGACTTTGACTGGCGTTTCAAAAAAGTTTGAAACAGAAAGTCAAAGTCAAAGTTTTTCAGAATTTTTCGTGTCTTATTTTTGATCTTCTTTACTGATCAGTGGTGCATTGTGCTGCTAGATACAATGTTTTCAGAAAATAACCTGAGCAACTAACCCACTTTAAAGTGGTAACCCTTCCGGTCTCCGAAAGCTTGTATAGGTACCGCCTGGTCAGGTGGATATCTACCCTCCGGTAAATTCACTCGTGGTAAATCCATCCTTCGGTAAATTTCCGGACCTTTTTAAATTTTTCAGTCTGAAGCAACCAAACCAAGTGGTCGTCCACTTGGTGCAAAAAAAAATTACGTTTTTCTTGTTCCAAAATCTATTTTCTGGATTAATTCGAGCATGCTGAAGATGGTTTGATAGGGTAAAATGCCGTTTTCTCGAGTATTTTTTGAGTTTTGGGCAATAATTGATTTCACCAAAATCAATTATTGCTCAATACTCATAAAATATCCGAGAAAACGGCATTTTACCCCTATCAAACCATCTTCAGCATTCCAGAATCAGTCCAGAAAATAGGTTTCAAATCCTGAAAAACGTGAATTGCTTTTTGATCCAAGTGGACGACCACTTGGTTTTGTTCTACCCAGGTAGTCGTACCCAGGTTGTGGAACTCAGGTAGTGTAGTGTACCAGGGCAGTAATATTTTTTTCTTGTGAAGAACTACCATCATTTTAAATGTTTTTCCATGATCCAACCTCAGTTCTACTGGATAATCCATGCACCAACTAAACCAAGTGGTCGTCCACTTGGATCAAAAAAAATTTACGTTTTTTCAGGATTCAAACCTATTTTCTGGACTAACTCGGGCATGCTAAAGATGGTTTGAAAGGGGTAAAATGCTGTTTTCTCGGATATTTTTCGAGTATTGTGGAATAATTGATTTAGGTAAAATCAATTATTTCCCAAAACTCAAAAAGTATTTACAAAACGGCATTTTCGCATTATCAAACCATCTTCAGCATACCCGATTTAGTCCAAAATATGTTTTGACCCCGAAAAAGTAAAAAAAATTCAAAAGATCAATTGTACAAAAAAGTTTCCGTTAGAATTCTGTGGATGAGTAAATTGTTTTTGATTGATGACCTTGACTTTGACTTCCTGCGCGTACACACCCCATGACTTTGACTTTGACCTTGACTGTTACTTTGACTTTCTGTGCGTACACAGCTAGTAACTTTGACCTTGACTTTGCCTTTGACCTTGACCTTGACTTTGACTTGCTTTGCGTACACGTAGTGTTTACGTATTGTCCAAAAAATGAGTGTCTCCCTATTTAGTGTGACACACAGATTAACATTGACCAACGAAAACGCAATGCCACAGAATGAAATTTTAAAAGTAGTGAGTTTGTTGGGCCGGGCTGTTGCCGTGTAGCTCCCCCTGGGTACGCCTATACTTACTATACTGATTATACGGGCCGGCCGCTAGCAGACATTATTTTTTCTTGAACAATAGTAGTAAACTAGTTTTTATCAGACCATCAAGCCTGAGGGTGTGTTAGTGCACCCCCTGGCACTTCCCCTATGAAGATATCCACCTCCACCATCCAAAATTTTGGATTTAGTGGAAAGTATAAAAAATCATCGTTCCTTATTTATAATCGTGACCTGAACATGAATTGTTAATGCTAAAATACGAATTGACTTGCAGGAATCGCAATTATAGCCCTACCCCCCCTGTCACGATTTTCAGCCTATTTAGCCTCCTCCCTCAGAAAATCCTGGGTACGCCTATGAGGTTGATTAATCACGGTTAGTCACCGGTAACTAACCAAATTTTTTTAAAACACCAGTCAAAACTAATGAAAGTGACGGTTAGTAACCAAAAACAAATCGGTGATTTACTGACACTTTTGAAAAAAAAAAACGGGAATCAAAATTTTTCAGATTTTGACTAAAAAAAATTCTGTACCTTCTATACCCCTCCTGTACCCTAGGTGGTTTGAGAACAATCCATGAGCCTGAAAATAATCTTCAAAAAATGGGTGCTGCAAACACTTTTTCTTGAAAAGGAGGATTAAAAGAAGTTATCACGAGTCACACCTCGATAACCCGGCACTCCGATAGCACGGTGCTTCCGTTACCTCGAATGTATTAACCTGTTTCATCATCTCTATTCGTTGACATCTATTTAGCCTAACCTCCCAATCGGGAGAAGCACTATAGGCTTTTTAGTTGTAATGAATTTTTTCATTAAGCAAATCTTATTTCTAAACGATTTTTGACCTTGCTTCCATTGTTTTTATTTACACCAATTTTCATAAATTCCGATGCTGCAGCCCTTGAAAATGCTACGTAAAGGCGCATTCACAATGAGGAGGCTGTTTGCGGATGCTAAAACAGACTACTCACTAAGAATCTATCACTCAGAATCCTCACTTTTCTTACTGTTTTCCCAAAATTATTAAGTTGGTGTTGTTTTTTTATTTTCTAGTTCCTTATTTGGCTTCTCACATCATATAGTTGAGGTTTAGGGCTACCAAATGAGCTATTGATTGAGTAAAAATTGCTTCAAAAAATCAGATAAAATTTTAAGAATCCGCCCAAGAATCCTGACTCAAATTTGAGTGAGGATGCTTTGGCGGAGTCTTTCTTTTTCAACTCATTTTTTCAACAGCATCTACAGGGTGGTCCAAAAAAACCTGCAAAATTTTAAAAAATTTGTCAAGGCTCCCGCGCACCGGCTAAAATAATTTTTTTGTGTAACAAAGGATGTTGAAATAATGGTTGTGAGGCCGGTACCGAGTCTTCTCATTCTGCCGTAATCTTAGGTCTAGCTCTCGTAGCATGAGATTAACGTGGCTCGCTGCACAGGGCTAACTCACTAAGTGGTTGCTTCCCATATGCGTATGCTTGCCTTGAAGCTGACCTTATAACCTAAGACTGCAACCGTCCATCCTTGTTACACCGAATTCAATAAAAGATAAGAGAGGCATGATGAAATAAAGCAATAAATGAATGCGACAAGCAAAATTTCGATGGCTGTAACTGTCTAAACCAAACTTTTCAAAAAGTCTGAATTTGAACATCAAATCATGACATATTTCTTCGAGTTTTTGTTATGATTTTCGAAATTCCTCTCTGAAGTGTCTTCACTGATTTGCAAGACCATTTATTCCGTTAAGGGAATTGCTGATGAAGTTAGACTGCCAAAATTTCAGGTTTTTTGGGTTTCGCACTCAAAAGGGTTTGCTTTGTCTTTGGCTGCTCAAAGTCTCTTACAAAGGAAACTTTCGAACTGTCCCCCGCCTAACTTCGATCTGATGCGTTCATCTTGTAGCCCATGGTCGATTTACTTAGTGCAGGAAAAGTCCTGGCGGCGGACAGAGACAGAAATTTTGAGTTCAAGTTCAAAGAAAGTCGAAAAACCCCCCAAAAACGCTAATTTTGGATACTCATGTACCCCAATGCTCAGTTTTTTTGTCAATCAAGCGGCATATCTGATAATTGTGGCCTTATAATACTTTTCGATTCTACGTCTAACAGTGATGTTTTCAGAAATTATTTGAATTTTTTTTTGAAAATAAAAATTTCATGGTACATGGCATGGATCGCTAAAATTTCGATTTTCGAAAAATTTCAAATATTTCTAAAAATATCACTGTTCGACGCGAAATCAAAAACTAACATTAGGTCATAATTATCAGATTGGCCACATGATTGACAAAAAAAAACTAATCATCAGGGTGCAAAAGTATCCAAAATTAGCGTTTTCGGGGAACAACTATCAGTTCGTGGTACTTTTGATTCGTGGCAATCGATTCGTGTCACTATCGATTCGTGGCTATCGATTCGTAGTACTGTCGATTCGTGGTACTTTTCATTTGTGACTGTTGAAATATTTTTCAACCCCGAAAATTCTCCTTTTCTGCTAGAAACGTCTCTTTGATGTAAGCTAGGTCTATTCGTCCACTGGCAATTCATTCATGGTCAACTCGTCCACTGATCTCTAAGAAACAAATAAAAATTCTATCCAACTAAAACTGTGGGGTGACAACGCTTTGTTAAGACCAAATTCAGAATCTCAATACCCTGGGGATCACCCACCCCAAGGTGGTCGACCAAAAATGTGTGGAAAATTCCCATGGTACTTTTTTTGTATCATACCGTATCTCTCTAATAGAACACCACTCTCTATTTGAACCACACTCTCTAAATAGAACCACACCCCCCAAGGGGGTTGTGAAATAGAACCACACTCTCTAATAGAACCACACCCCTTAAGACTCTCAAGCTGCCCAACGCCGTCTAACTCCAATGGATTGTCGAAGCCTGGGAGAATCTCTTGTAGGAGCTCATCGTTGAGTCATTCAAATTGACGGAGTTCCCATGCCACCAATGGATCTGGAAACGACGCCATTCCCTGCTTCAAGAAAGCTGGGCCGTTCCGAGCGTCGAGACGAGGTGAAGCTCGCGCAAGATGAAAGAAGTTGGCTGAGCAGATACAATAAATCGACCTGAGGAAGCGCAAGAAAATTTGTCCAATAATAAAGATATATCTCTAGAGTGTTAATGAGTTTTGGACCTGTTTCTGGTTTAGGGACGCCTATTTTTACCACTTATTTTTTATTTTTTAGGTTGATCATGGTGACCAGGGTGACAATAGCCACCTTGATCAACAAAATTACTTATTAAATTATTCATATAGGTTATTGATACGACCATGACTGCCATAAGCAACAAAAATAAATAAAAAAGAATAGTGTGAATGAGTTTCCTCCTTAAACCAGAGCAAGTCCGAAATAAAGAATTTATGCGCGTATGCTGCATGATTGAATATGTTCAGAAGGTTGAAAATAGAACCACACTCTCTAATAGAACCACACCCCCAAGATGCATATGCACTTTCCAACCTCAAAAATACCACAAAACATTCCAACTTCTCAAAATAGTCCTGAAAACCCACTCACTTTAATTTTACTCACCTCGTAGTAAAGATTTGACTTGCAGCATCCTTGATTTGAACAATGTCGAGAGATCCCGAACGGCGCTCGCAATGGCCAACGATTTCAAGAAAGATAAATGGGATAAAACCACATCCTATACAAAAAGATAAGAATCTGATGCAGTTCAATGGCGTGCGGTCAATTGGTCCACGTCAATTGGTCCACGGTCAATTGATCCACGGTATATTGATCCACAGGTCAATTGGTCACGGTCAATTGGTCCACGGCAATTGATCCACGGTATATTATCACAGTCAATTGGTCCACAGGTCCAATTGCTCCACAAAATTATTTTCAAGGGTCATTCCAGCAATTTTAACGAAACTATAAATTACCCCACAAATGGAATTTACTATTATCAAACCCTCTTTAGAATGCTCGAATTAGTTAAAAAACAGGTATTAGAACCCGAAAAACATAAAAATAATTTAACAACAAAGGATGACCACCTGGTTTGGTTGGTGCGTGGATTAACCAGTAGGGTTAAGGCTGAATTATCGAAAAACTGTTAAAATAACAGAAGTTCTTCACAAGACAAAAAAGACTAATTTGAAAATAATTTTGTCGAGCAATTGACCTGTGGACCAATTGACCTGTGGACCCGACCTGTGGGACCCAATGACCTGTGGACCAATGACCTGTGGACCAATTGACCTGTGGACCAATTGACCTTGGACCATTGACCTGTGGACCAATTGACCTGGACCAATTGACCTGTGGACCAATTGACCTGTGGACCAATTGACCTGTGGACCAATTGACCTTGGACCAATTGACCTGTGGACCAATTGACCTGTGGACCCTTGACCTGTGGACCAATTGACCTGTGACCAATTGACCTGGACCAATTGACCTGTGGACCAATTGACCTGTGGACCAATTGACCTGTGGACCAATTGACCTGTGGACCAATTGACCTGTGACCAATTACCTGTGGACCAATTGACCTGTGGACCCAATTGACCTGTGGACCAATTGACCTGTGACCAATGACCTGTGGACCAATTGACCTGTGACCAATTGACCTGTGGACCAATTGACCTGTGGACCAATTGACCTGTGGACCAATTGACCTGTGACCAATTGACCTGTGACCAATTGACCTGTGGACCAATTGACCGTGGACCAATTGACCTTGGACAATTGACCTGTGGACCAATTGACCTGTGGACCAATTGACCTGTGGACAATTGACCTGTGGACCAATTGACCTGTGGACAATTGACCCTGTGGACCAATTGACCTGTGGACCATTGACCTGTGACCAATTGACCTGTGGACCAATGACCTGTGGACCAATTGACCTGGGACCAATTGACCTGTGGACCAATTGACCTAGAACCAGTTCAATACCTTGAAAAGAAGCCTTTTCAGGGTCGAAAAGTTTTTAACCAGTCACAAATGAAAAGTACCACGAATCGATAGCCACGAATCGATCGTGCCACGAATCGATTACCACGAATCAAAAGTACCACGAACTGATACTTACCTTTTCGGGGTTTTTCGACTTTCTTGACCTAGAACTCAAAGTTTTTCTGTCGCCGCCGGACTTTCCTGCACTAAGTAAATCGACCATGGGCTACGAGATGACGCATCAGATTAAAGTAGCGGGGGAACAGTTCGAACGGTTGTTCCTTGTTAGTATAGCACACACTTGTTTGTATTGAAAGTTATGAGAAATATTGAGTTCAAACTTTTTGCCTTGATCGAACATGAATCCATGTCTTCAAATTTTCAGGAAAGGACGGTAGCAAGCATCTCAAGGATAAAGCATGAGCCTCGTAGCGAGCATGATGTTGAAATTGAGCTGAAGTGAATTAAAAAGAATAGTCTTTCGATCGATTCGATGTAGATCTTGGAAATGAGTCGTTAATTGGGAGCTCCGCCAAAACCTTCTGCAATCTGTCGAATCGTGCGAGACCTTATTCCGATAAAGGAATTGCTGATGAAGTTAGACTGCCAATTGACTGTTATGGGTCAAAGAGGGTTTCATTTGTCTTGGCTACTCAAAAACCTCTTGACATTAGACACATTTGTTGTATTAAACTTATGAAATATTGAGTTTAATTTTTTTAGATCTTGGAAATAAGTCGTTCAGTGAGGAGCTCCGCCGAAACCTTCTGCGATCGGTCGAATTGTGCGAATCATTCCTTTTCATAGCCTCATTTGCTCAGGGAGTTAGAGGTAAACAAGATTTCAATGTGCTGAAAATCTACTTTATACTGACTTAGACATTTCGACGCCGGGGACAAGTGTACTTTACAACACTGATGCTCTAGTACGTCTGTCGTTAAAACCTTCATATTGAACAGTAATTATTTTCCATGCTTTTAATTAACATGGGGTACGAGTCAGTGTTACTTGCTTTATCTTGAGAGCTGCATGAACCGATACTTTTGACTCTTAAAAATATCTGTCTTTCAGTTGTCAAATGCCACAGAGAATCAATTCGCTACGCACAAGTTGCTCAAATGCAAAACTGCTCGAGCTGATGAGTGAGTCTGGCGATATTACTAGAATTGGTCGAAAGCGATTGGGGATATTTAGTGCCCGATTCAGGTAAATTCTTCTAATTGCCTCTGTAAATAAGTAATCAAATTACACTTAGTTTGGGCCAGCCATCTCCAACCATTATCCAAGGACGGTCCATCCTCCGAGAAGTTTTCAGTTGTGAAAAAAGAAGTGGGGAATGTACTGAATTTCTGCATCTTTTGCTACAATATTTCCATGTCTTCAAATTTTCAGGAAAGGACGCTAGCAAGCATCTCGAGGGAGTAAACTTTGACGAAAACTTTGATGAAGATGCCATGCGATGCTTCCGTTTGGTTGATCCGATTTGCTCTCTAATTTGATCGGCTTCAAAAACGTCGATTTTTATAAGTCAAAGAGTCTTTTCGTGAGCTGTATGATTGTCGTCTGAAATCAAAAGACATTCTCTGTGTGGTGTCAATGGAGTCGATGTTCCTTATCTGCCATGCTGTGATTATTGGGTTATTTTTTAGATTTAGGCGAAATAACAGTTAACTCTTGCCGTAATGCCCGTGGTCGTCAAAATGAACACTTGCCATAGTTGTTCAAAACTTTCATGGTAACTGTGGACTTTGAATATTCTTGCCAACTACAGTCGACTCTCGATAAACCGCCACCCTTTTCTGAAAAGAGGGTGGCGGTTTATCGAGAGGCGCGCGTCTTTACGGCAAAAGTGTTACCGTCCGAAAAACGACCTGTAAATCAGAATCCTTGCGATATTTCGACTTAGACTGACGAATCAGGTTGGCAAAATATTTCAAAAATTGAGGTAAAAAAAGTCGGACCCAAGGGGAACGAACTTTTGGGGTGGCGTTTATCGAGAGTCGACTGTATACATTTTGCAGAGTCTATCAGCTTTTTATCTCCTATATCACCTGCCGTATGACCTCTATCGATCCCCCATGGGTGTTTATGTTTAGACCCCTAAAATCTTTT
>SADC01000291.1:0-62256 GCA_004194705.1 Ditylenchus dipsaci | reverse complement strand
TAATTTCGCGCGCTAGATGTAAGGAATTGAGAAAGCAATGTGCAGTGACGTGCAAAAGGTGTCAAGCGGAATTATTATCGAATTTTGTACGTCATTTTATTATTTGTATGAAAACGTTTACAAAATTGTATAAAATTTTCAACACTTGTTCCTCAAAATAAATTCAGTTTCGAATTGGAGCCCATATTATTTTTTACCGCTTCGAGCCGGTTGGCCGAAATTTGGCCCAATTCAGAATTTAACTTTTTTGGATTTTTTTTCGGCCGTTGATTTTCTTCCCTGGTTGTTATAAAAATGAAAAAATTATTTAAAAAGACGCATCTACGAGACACAGGCAAAAAAGGGTTAAGTGTGCCTTGTTGTGGCTGAAAAGTGCCTTTTTTTGGCTCAAAAGTGCCTTGTTTTTTTCTTTAGTCACAGCAGCAAGTATATTAGCAATTTTTTTATTGAAAACACTATCATGTAGCCCTGCTCTTCTAGTTTCTATTATTTGTTCCAACATCTTCACAAAAACTAGCAGAGAGGCCTCGAAATATGAAGCAGCTCGGAAAAATGATTTGATTCAAACTTTTAACTTCTTGTTCTGAATTTCGAAAAGATGTTGCAACAATGATATGCTGTTAGACACAGAAGAGCAGGGCTACATGATGGTGTTATCACTTAAAAAAATTGCTAAATATACTTGCGCTGCGAACTAAAAGAAAAAAAACAAGGCACTTTTCATCCAGAACAAGGCAGATATAAGATTTATCCGTTTTTTGAAGACAATTGGATATTAAAAAAATGTTTTGCTGAATATCTGCCAGAGGAAAAATATTTGAACCAACTTTTCGGCCACCTAATTTTAGCTGGACCACTTAATATGCCCGAGAGAAATTGATCTTGAAAAAAATCAGCTCAATTTGTCGTCAAAAGGTGGGTTAAAAATTTGGTAAATGTCGAGTGTGCCTTTTCGTTTTCAACCTACCAAATTATTTTCGATCTAAATGCGACAAAATATGCAAAAAATCAGATGCCCGATAGTTTCGAACCTTTCACGTCTATTACAGACAACAAACCTAAAAAAGCAATTTTGATACACATTTTAATTTGCTAACTATATTTTCAAAAATACCAAGTAGTTCTTTACAATTTGTAATACATTGCATAAAAATTTAAATGGACTAAACCTGACTAAAGAGCCATAGAGCCCCATTTGGATGGCAAGCTCTTTAAGCTCTACTACTTTGCTCGAAATTTTGTAAGTTTCCACTGGCGGGGTTGCGCTTTCTCTGCCGTGGCTATTAAATTGGCTAAGACAGTTATACCGTCAATGGCACAATGTTCAGGTTCAACCATACTGCATGGATTGTCGTCTGATTGATGTTTATTGATGTCCAAGCAGGCTACATTAGATGCCACAATATTATTTGTTGGTGGGGGAGTACTCTCCTCTGTTTCAATATTAGCTCTTGTATGTTTTGTTGGACTGTAGTGGCTGAGAATTGATCTACAATCACCTGAATATCTGATTCTTTCTGTTGATTGAATGGAATGTTTGTTGGTGTGTCATCGACTAACATATCTCCTGTGGTCATCTCCTTAAAAAATGCTTCAGTATCATTGGAAACACCGTATTTCTTCTAATAAGCCGACCCTTCCTTGTTCAAAATCGTGTTCTTGGCATTATGCTTCTGACCCAATCTTGTGAGACTGCTCTTAGGCAAGTTACCATGCGAAATTCTAGCCGGTGAGATAAGCTATCAAATAAGTAGTAGCTTGCCTAAGAGAAGTACAGTCAAAACTCCCATCAACATACTCCCCCATTAACATACGCCATCCATTAACATACGGCTGGCTAAGATCTATTTGGTCTGATCATATTGATTTCCTTATTAACATACTCTTCCATTAACATACACCTCTCATTAACATACGGCTAGTCCGGTCCCAAAAGTGTATGTAATGGCAGTTTTGACTGTACACAAAAGTGGGTCAAAAAAATATGCAACAAACACGTTTTTCGAATTAGGGGATATCGCAGGGCTTCCAAACTTCCTTTATTTAAAGGACCCTGTCTCTTCCTTATGATGGCAATTCGAAAGATTTGAATGCGCGAGGGACCACACATATTTTGTCAATAATAATATCGAATTATTTTTTTATTTTATTTATAATATTGTTTAGAAAAAAAATTTGTAAATTTATTCAAATTTAGAACCATTTACTGGTCGAGCCAACGTAGCTAGACAATGCCAGATCGAACAACTTATCCGACATTCACTGCTGCACAACTGTCACTTTTTAAATGTTACTTATATCGAATAGAACATAACGTTTAAAATTCAAAATGCAGACAAAAAAATAATTCAACAATATTAATGACAAAATCTATGTGGTCTCGCGCGCATTCAAACATTTGAAATTGCCATGATAAGGAAGAGACAGGGTCCTTTAAAGATTTGTCCTTCATTGAGCACCTCAAATCTTCAGAAATTTTGATATCTCAAGTCAAAATCTTTATTTTGGTATTTGAAAGCCAGTAAGCACTGGATAAAATGGCACTTTTTGACCAAATGTCTTTTATTTGATAAAAAATGTCCTTTATTTTCAGAAATTTTCATTTGGAAGCTTTATGATATCGGCTTATTAGAAGACCCCTTTACCATATTTACTTGTTGTGAAGAACAAGAACTTCATCAAGTACAACTATAGATGACGGTTCTGAAAATATAAAATTGGTGTATTTTTCTTGATCTTATCGACTTAATTGGACTAACTCTCAAAAGTTGGATTCATTTCACTTAAAATATGATTATTCGAAGAGTCGTCTTGTTTGCTAGTATTAGCCTCCGATACATTGTCACGGAGCCTGTCAGTTTCAACAATATCTAACTGCTGGTTGGGTGTGCCATCTTTAGCATGGTTGTGGACGTTGGGCACTGACTCGAACAGACCATACATTTCAGTCTTGGAATTCCACAACAACACATCCTATATCGACACTTGGTGCTGCTCCAATGCTCACATCTGCAGATGTTCTTGTGGATGCCAAACTCGATAGCTTTACTCTGGTTCCTGCGATACTGAATGCCTAACGACTTTTCAACTAATGTCCACTTAAATGAATACTTTCATTATTATTTTTTGGTGTGACTTGATAAATTCACCTCGTTTTCAGTATAAACACTGAAAAATTTCCATTTGTGTGGGTTATTGACATCGGGAATAAAGCTATTTGCAATAAGCTCCATGGAATCCGACTTGTTGGCTTCATTGTTGCTTTCTTCCTGCAATAGTTTATTTTTAAATATTTATTAATGGCGCAACAAAACAATGAGATACAAACGGGACGGTGTCCCAGCTGGGATCTCGTCCCTTCCGATCATAATTTGACCCGTTACCGTTAAAAAAACAAACGGTAAAGTCTAAAAAACTCTATTTTTTTCGGAACTAGATTAACTAATAAATTAGATAAAAAAGCTTTGAAAACTGGGTAGAGATGCTTTTTACCTAGCAGCTACTACCCTGCGCAGAGGTACCAAAAATCGAGAGCGTGGTGCAGTACTGAAAGGAATTTTCTGGTGGGGTTTCGACAATTGGAAAACTAAAAAATCGGATAATTTAACAGAAAAAATTTAACAACTAATAATTCAAAAGCGGATAACTTAACAATAAAAGGGGGTATGGTGCAGGGCTGGAACGGAAGACAAAAAAAGTCGGAACAAAAATCGGAACCGGAAGTAGAAAATTCTCAAAACCGGAAGTCGGAAATCGAAAGAAAAAACTGCCGGAAATCGGAAATCGGAAGACGGAAATCGGAAGAAATTCAAAAATTTCCTAGTGCCAAAATTTAATGTTGTACACATGCATCGGTTCGTACTCATTTGGGCGCCCTCATTTGGGCGCCATTATTATATAGTGAATTTCAACCTCAACAGTGATATTTACCTCCAGCCTCAGTGTTACAGATCCCCATTCAATGGTCCACTTTCAATCCCAAATCTAGGGTTGAGTACCACCTGGACAGGTTGATATCCAGGTAACTTCAGAGTAGGGGTTTATTTTGAGTAGGGGTTTTTCACCCAAATGTCCTGAACGGTCAAACGTTCGTCTTTTTATATTTAAAATTACGGTCAAAAATGAAGTGTGCACCCAGGTGGATTCGAACCAGCAATCTCGGCGGTGGATGTCCAAGTGGTCGTCTACTTGGATCAAAAAATTTTCACGTTTGTGGATTCCAAGATTATTTTTCTGAACTAATTCGAGCATGCTGAAGATGGTTTGACAGTGGTAAAATCACGTTTTATCGAGAAATTTTTGAGTTATTGCTAATTCTTGATTTATCAAAATCAATCGTTAGCAATAACTCGAAAATTTCTCGATAAAAGCGTGATTTTACCATTGTCAAACCATCTTCAGCATGCTCGAATTAGTGCAGAAAAATTGTTTCGAAACCCGAAAAAGCATTTAAAAAAATTTGATCCGAGTGGACGACCACTTGGTCTAAATTGGGGTGGGGTTGCTGCGGAGCTTCATATACACGTCAGCGAGGTTGCTGGTTCGAGTCAATCTGAGTGTAAACTTTATTTTTCATCTCCATTTTAACTAGCTAAATGAGTTCTAAGTATATGGTCGCAAGTTAAGTCGTTTATCGTTCATGATTTAAGTAATAAAGTAACACTTCACACCGAGGATCGGGGGAGAGGGAGATAATTTTGACACCGGTGTCAAAATTATTCAAATAGATACTTTTTTAAGTCACGTACCTACCTCGGCACGAGCTTTTTTTTTAGTAAAGTTGCTGTTTGGGTATCATTAAACCATGTTAAACGCTTGGTTTTGGTACAATACAATGGTTTTAAATTTTTTTGACAAAATCTAAAATTTTTGGATTGTGAAGCTGGATACTCTTTTTAGGCAGGTACCCGATGGTTCACATGCTACCTCGGAAGTTAGCATAGCCTTTTCAGACTATTTAAATAATTTTAAAATCACTATATAGTAATGGCGCCCAAATAAGGGCGCCCAAATGAGGTCGCCCAAACAGGGCGCCCAAATGAGTTTCACCCAAATGAGGACGCCCAAATGAGTTTCACCCAAATGAGGACGCCCAAATGAGTTTCGCCCAAATGAGTGTGTACGCTCCGCAAAGCTGTAACTTCCATTTCCTTGCAAGACATTTCTGCAAAAAATACTTCGAAAATATTTTTCAAGTGAACTATTCTCTTCCGAAATTTCCGAAATTCGCCCTATTTTTTCGGAAATCGGAAAACGAAAGAGAAAAAGTGCCGGAAATCGGAAATCGGAAGACGGAAATCGGAATTCCGTTCCACCCCTGGTATGGTGCCCCTCTGAACCGGCCAAGTCAAGATTTTTGCTCATGCAACTTCAATGGGGCAGATTTAGTCAATTTTTTTACTGGTTTGAGTGATCTATATCTTGAAAGAAAGCGCAGATTACGAGCTTTCTAATGAGTATCATTGAGGTATTTATGAAAGTTATATGTGAAAATTTTGGACCATAGAAATAATCATGTCAATTTCCGAAAACGTTGTTAATACTTGAAAGCGCAATAAAAAGTGTGATAACGTCATTTTTTCAGCTATCGATGTATACCATTCGACAGAACAAAAAAAACTGCACCAGAAAAAGCTTTGAAGTAGGGTGAAAAGAGACTTTATGAATGTTTAGCGAGACTCTCAAAAAAAATTTCCAAATCGATTTTGACGTAAAACTCATATCCCGCTAGAGGAACCTCGATTTTTAACACCGGATTCGTGTTCAGCATGGTCGATTTGCTTAAGAAAATGCCCTCAAACATGGGAACTCGCTACCAAATTTCGAATTCCGCTCAAGACAAAAATCATTTGAATCTCAAAAAATTTGAATTGGGGCACCATACCCCCTAGAAGAAAGTTTTTTTCAATTTTTCTTTCACTATCTTGTTCCCCTTGAAATTCTGCACAAGACGCACCATTTGCTACAATCCGCTGTTCTAGTGTTAAATAACCCGACTGTGGAAAATTACTCTGATGAATTTTTCGGGTTTGGAACTATTCACGGTTGAATTATCCGGGTTTTGAGTTTCTCGATTGTCAAATAAGCCGCCGTCTTTTTTCTGTGGCAAAGCTTGAGGAACACGAGAATTTTTGTATTCATACATTTAGCCGGCAATATAAATACTTACGCAGTATAATTGTTGCTTTTTCGCTGAGAAAATGTAAAAATTTATCAGAAATTCGGTACTCCGCAGCTACAGTTAAGCTGGCTTAACTCCCGGTCATGCTACCTGGATCTCGTAATGGATCCCGTTAGCTATGTTAAAAAAATCCCGGTCCCGATCTTAATCCAAGTTAAAATCCCATCCCAGAGTCAAGGTGGATCTTTTTGTCTCTAATTGATACGGTCGGAGACAAAGCCAGCTTTGTTTAGTTTGAATCTAAATTCAAAATCTAGAATCTTTTAAAAAATCAAATCTCGGTCTTAGGGTTGTCGAGTTTCGAGTAAGGGTAATACTTAAATCTAGTACCAAATACTAATTTCTAGTACCAATATTTAACATGCATAGAAAAATTTTTGCAAAGGTAGAGATTTTTTCCTTGACTAGCCCTGAATCTCAGCTTTCTAACTGGACTCCGATTTTCTGTAAAGATTTAAAGATTTTGGACTTTGTACACTCTGTTTAATAATTATAGAGCCACCCCTAATTTTTGGGTTTTGAGTGAGTAACATCCATTTTTTGTCAAACTTTGACTACAAAAAGATGTTTTCTAACGAGAAAACACTAATGTAGTTGAAAGAATCGAACTTTAAAATAGCGCACTCTTTTTTGTCGAGAAAGTCAAAAAATGACCGTTTAATAATTATAAAGCCACCTGCTAGTTTTTACTATTTCCGCCATATTCTATGCTTCCTTTGTTTTTTCGCGCATGACAAACTTATTTTTCAGGAAGATGCCTCGCGGAAAGAAACTATCCGAGTACGAAAGGGTCAAATTGCGGCGTACCGAAGCGAAGGAAAAGGAATTCGTGCTATCGGTCGGGAGATTCAAAGGTCGCACCATCTCATACAAAATTTCCTCCGAAATCCGGGCGGATATGGGCAGAAAAAGCGAAAGGGTCGAAGAAGAAAAATTTCTAAGCGCATGGAAAGACAAATCGGGAGGGAAGCTTCGAATTCGTCCAAATCGCTGAACGGCATCAAGAAGGAATTCAATTTGGATGTGTGCAAATCTACGATCTGAATCGTCCTTCAGAGGAATTCAAACATCGTTCGGGAGAAGATGGCCAAAGCTCCGCGTCTGCTGCCTCGCCACATTGAAGCTAGGATGGAATTCGGGCGAAGTAATATGGATACGGACTGGAAAAATGTGAGATTTACCTTTTAAATTTACAACCACTTTCTTGGTTACATTTCCTTTTTTCAGGTGATCTTCTATGATGAGAAAAAGTTCAACTTCGACTGTCCGGATGGCTTTAACGGATATTGGAGGGATCTTCGCAAGGAGCCGCGCTACTTTTCGAGAAGGAATTTCGGTGGCGGGAGTGTAATGGTGTGGGCTGCATTCAATCATTATGGCAAAGTCAGAATCGCCTTCACTTCATACAAAATAAAAAATGCAATTCTGTATGCGTGGTCTGAGATCCCTTTTGAAACGCTTACGAACCTGGCCAAAAGCATGAAAAATCTAATTTTTCAAGTCATTCAACGTTCTGGACATGTTACAGATTATCGATTATTGTTGTTTTGTCGCCGTGTTAGGAAATAAAAGCCATCTGTCAACATTTATGAATAGAACTAGCAGGTGGCCCTATAATTATTGAACGGTCATTTTTCGACTTTCTCGACAAAAAAAGAGTGCGCTATTTTAAAGTTCGATTCTTTCAACTACATTGGTGTTTTCTCGTTAGAAAACATCTTTTTGTAGTCAAAATTTGACAAAGAATGGATGTTACTCACTCAAAATCCAAAAATTAGGGGTGGCTCCATAATTATTGAACGGAGTGTATGAATGATCAAGTTTTGAGGCAAAGCCTCGATTTTAAAATTTCGAAAATTTAATATTGAAAAAACATGTCAAACTAAATTTGTTAAAATTTTGATGTTTTTTCAAAAAACTTTTTCGTGTCTTGCATCTTTTGCATAATTTAGAAGCTCTTTTCTTAGCTAACTCTTATTTTTGAACCACTCCTCTGAATTGGTTGATCTTTAAACTAGTGCGTATACTCAAAGTGCGTATACTCCGAAACTTGCTGTGCTGGCTCGTAGATATTGGCAATATCTATTTCAAGTGTGGCTTCTGAAAGGTGTTTTTCTAAGGCTAGTCTCTCTCTTGCCAATTCGCTCAGGTCTCGTCTAACAAAACAGGCTGCCTCTAATCTACTAATCATCAAAGCTAATCTAGCGGATGAAATCTTGAAGAAAGCAGTGAAACAAATCAAGATGAACCAAAAGAAATAGTTGATATTTTATTTAAGAGGATGATATGATGTGCTAGAAGATTTACTGTATTTTTGGGTCTAATAAAGTCATTTCGGTTGTGTATGCAAAATTTTCGAGTTTTCGAGGCGAGGTTTCGAAATTTTCGAGGCGAGGATCGAGGCGAGGCGAGGCCTCGAAAATTTCGAGGATCGAGGTTCGAGGCGAGGCGAGGCCTCGAAAATTTCGAGGTGCGTTCGAGGAATCGAGCCTCGCCTCGAAAAATCCGAGGCCTCGACAACCCTAAGAATGACCGTAACTTCTTTTTAGATTGGCGAAAACAGAATTTCGAAAACCACTCTATGAAAAAAGTTACGGTCATTTTAAAACCCTAAAATTTCTTGACATACCCTGTACATAAACACCATAAAATTTACAGACGCGATGAAAAATGGTACTTTGCGTATGTTTGGATGTAACACCCTTTGATGGTACTTTTTAGGGCTGTGTAGGATAAAGTGAAACTTTTCAAAACGCCACCTTAGGGGAATCAACCTCACGGTGGCGGTTAAAGAGGTATGAATGTAGTAGATCAGACCAACAAACATTATTTTTCATATTGTGCATGCAAACCAACCTTGTCAGTGGGATCAAAACTCTTGGTAACATTGGCCGATAGGTCAAATTTAACTTTCTTCTTTTTCTTTGAGCTATTATTGTGTGACTTTCGTGGCTTGATGTCTGAATAAGAAAAGGCTTAATATGAATAAAATGTGCGTCCAAATCCAAACCCTTGAGTGAAATCTTTGTTTTTCGAGTGTGATTGTGTTTGCCAGAGCAGAACAACTCATAAAAGTCATCCTTTTCTACTGAACACAATCTATACGACAACCAGTGGTGTTCTTGGCAGTGCACTTGTATGTGATCTTGGCCCCACTGTAGGTCTTCCTTTCGACTGCCAGCTTCATTTCCCGTCTAACTGCTTGCAGTTCCGTCTCATTGGCCACCCTTCGAAGAAATACCCATTCACTACTCTCTGACTCATCTGCTTCTTCACTTAAGTGGGTTTGCATAAATTTAATATTAAAAGGTTCAGAAAACTTTAGTCCACCCTCTCATTAGCGAAACCCCAAGAAGTTCGTTCATGCCTCGGCAAAAACAAAAAAATAACTTCACAATTTTTTAGAACGCATTACAAAAAAAATTCTGGCTCGACTTATGGTCAAGTTGCTTGGTAGCAATAATAAATTTTTTTAAATTAGTATTTTAATTTAAGCTCGGACAATTAGCTTAATTTTTTCAAAGCGAAAAAACTTTGAAATAAAAAATTGCTTGATAAAAAAGTTCTAAAGAGTGAAAAAGATAACTCGATTAATATAAAGTGAAAGATATGAAAATAAAGAGATTTAAGGGTTTGTAAGTTTTAAAATTTTTTTGTGTAGTTTTATCTCAGGCGCTAAATCTCTATATTTTCAAAATCAATCTATGTTGTTCAGTGGAATCTGATAGCTCATTAGAAAGCTGAGATCCTGAGCTACACGATCATGCTAAAAAATTTAAAAAGTTGATACAAAAATTCAAACAAAAATGCATACCGTGTTCTCTCTAATAAAACCACACTCTCTATTAGAACCACACCCCCAAACATTTTAACCACAGAAAATTCTGCAGAAAAAATTGTTCGAAATTGCAGTTTTTACTAAGACCAAAATGCGTTTTCTTGTTTTTTCTATAGTGTTGTGAATTAGTTTTGTTCTAAACAGTGTTGTAAGTCACGGCACCGCACCGTGGGCTATTGCCGGTGCCAAAACTTTTTGGTCGGTGCCGTGAGCTGGTGCTGCTGCCGAAATTTCTGATGTCGATGCCGTGAGCCGGTGCCGAAATTTTTGGAGTCAAATGCCGTTTTTCGAGGTCAGTGCTTTAAATCGGTGCTGGTGCCGAAATTCTAAAAAAAATTACATCGATGCGGCGCCAGCTACCGGCAGCTCACGGCACTGCACCAGTGCCGTGAGAAGGTGCCGGTGCCGAAAATTTTTGGAGTCAGTGCCCTGGGCCGATGCCGGGAATTTAAGGGTCAGTGCCATAAGCTGGTGCCGATGCCGCAATTCTAAGATTCACAACACTTGTTGCAAATAAAGAATTTATGCGTGTATGCAATGCTTGGATATCTTGAGAGGGTTGAAAAATAGAACCACACTCTCTAATAGAACCACACCCCCTAAGGGGGGTTGAAAAATAGAACCACATGTGGTTCTATTAGAGAGAATACGGTATATGAAATTAGTCAGAAGAAGAGTGTTCTAGTCCGGAAAAAAAGTATTTTAGTAGTGTCCTTTTGCATGTTTGCATATGAAAAAAAGAAAAATCAGTTAAGAAATGCAATAAATAGATTTGCAAGATATTGATTTTCGGGTCTTTTGTAAATTCGGTGTCATTTTCAGGTCTTTAAAGTCTAGGGGCCGCTAATGTGGGTGTTTACGGCAAATTAGGTATGTCTGCGCCTGACTGAAAAGGGTTATAAAACCAACCTTGAATTGAATTGATTGTCCTCAAATGGGACATTTGTACGCATGTTTGCAGTAGTTTTGCCTGGCTTGCAACTAAATCTTTGGGTATGATTTTAAATCAAAGACAATAAGCACCTGGAGGAAGGCATCATGTCCTCTTCCTTATCGTCAAAGTCATCTGGCAACTGATGTTGTTGCTCTTGCATCAGCATATCTCCGACTCCGATCTGTTGTTCATCTTCTCCAAATGGACAACTCAAAACAAAATTATAACTTATATAAACTTATTTTTTCGGCTCTATCAGCTCTATTCTTTTCAGCCCTATTTTTGGCAATTACCTAGAAGCGGAAAAAAAACTCCGGAGCAGGTGTTATACTTCAGGTCAGGTGGAAAAAAGTGACAAATACTTATACAGTCGAACCTGGATAAACCGTCACCCCAAAAAGTTTGTTCCCGCCTAGGGTCCGGCACTTTTTTTGCCCCGATTTCTGAACATTTTGGTAGTTATGTTTTTAAAGTCTGGTCGAAATATCGTAAGGATTCCAATTTAGCCGATCGTTTTTTGAAAAGATGAGTTTTTTCTCTCAAAAAAGCGGAACCTCTTAAAAATGCCATTCTTTTTTGAAAAAGGGACTTTTTTAAATAGAAAAAATCTCATCTTGTTTGAATGCTAATTATAAGGAAATTTCCCCTCTTATATTTTAGTTTGAAGTGATACATTTTGGTGAAAATTTTCACCTTTTTGAAATTTTAGTTCTCCACCCTTCCTTTTTCTAGTCTTTGATCTGCAGTCAACTCTGGTTATAACGTCACCCTCATCTAAGGACCATCTCTGAGTGACGTTACCGTATTTTCTCTAATAGAAGTCCACCCTCTAATAGAAGGCCACACTCCTATTTTTCGACTAAGGTTTTAGACTTAGGGCTATTTTTCATTGACGATTTGAAATGTAGAAGTCCATGGGCTTCTATTAGAGGAAATACGGTATACCCAGAGTTGACTGTATTATTTGTGTAATTCAGATCAGCAAATTAAATAAACCAACTTATAGTAGGGAGACAAGTACTTTCCCATCCATTTCATTGCATCATAATACGGCCATGTTGACTTGTAAACTTTGCCTGTATCCTTCAGTTTTTTCTTCATCTTGGCTAGTTCTATTTTGTAGTATCGGATCAAATTGTACCACTTCGTATGTGCTGATTTCACGTCTTAATATATTCGTAGAAATTATTTTCATTATACGGTTGTTTTTTCAATGGTTTCGTTTCTTGTTTGGGTCAGAGACACCCACACATTCAGATGAAAACTTATAACTACATTAAAAAAATGTAGGTGAAATTTATTCAATTCGCTCTGGGTTGTACTCAGGGATGAGAATTTTTTATTTTATTTATTTATTTATTTATTTTATTTCTTTTGGTCCTATTTGCTTATAATTTAGGACTATTTAGGACTATTTTAGTCCTAAAAAGGTCCTACTGATAGTGTGGTCCTATTTTAGGACTATAGTCCTATATAGGACTATAGTCCTATTAGGACATTTATCATTTTTGGTGGGTTTTTAGTCATTTATATGCAAAACTGTTGGATTACACGTCGGATTCATGTTCAGCGTGGTCGATTTGCTTCTAAAGCCACTATTTCAGTTTGAACTCACTGTGAATCTGAAATTCCACTCAAGACAAAAAAAATTCAAATTAAAGTTTTCGATTTTTTTATTTTTTCGCCATTTCTTTTCAAGCTTTGTATAATACTTCTTATAAAATTCCACTTCGCTAGTATCGTATAGTCCTTGAGGCTTCACCCTCAGCAGTTACACCCTCAGCGGTCGTGATTCACCATCATCACTCAGGTGGCTCAATCCTGGTGGTTGTGCAGTTGGTAGACCCAAGTGGAGGTACCCAATTGATTGCACTTAGGTGGTGTTACTCAGGTGAGGACTAGCTATGCGGGGAGTACCCAGGAGGAAAGTAGCCAGGTGGGGGTACTCACGTAGTGGCACCCATGTGGGATAGTACACAGGAGGGAGCAACGCAGGAGAGAGGTACCCAAGTAAGAGTATCGAGGTGGGGGAGCCCAGGTTTCGGTATCTAGAAGTCCCTCAGACAAGCAATTTAATTGTGAACCTAAATGCAGCCTACTAAATAACTCTTTGAGTTATATAACATATTTAAGATTTAGGTAGCTTTGATCAGTTAAAAAATTTAAGTTTGTGACACCCAAACATACCGAGAGAACGCGTCGATCACATCGAAAAAAAAACTAAAATTAAACGCAACAATATCCTATGAAAAAATGGCCAACGGAAAAATGAACGATGAAAAAATGATCACGGAAAAATGAATGACGGAAAAAATGACCTACACCCAAACGACCATTCTGAACACGAATCCATCATGAAAAGCTGTCTAAAAATGGAGGATTGTTACATGGACTTCTAGATCTGAAATTTTCTGGTTTTGTATTTTTAGACAGCTTTTCTTGACGGATTCTTGTTCAGCATGGTCGATTTGCTTGAAGAACTGCTCTTAAAATTCAAAAGACACTGTCGAATTTCAAATTAAAAAAAATCTAAAACTTTAATTTGAATTTTTTTGGCTTGAGTGGAATTTCAGATTCACAGTGAGTTCAAACTGAAATAGTGGTTTTAGAAGCAAATCGACCACGCTGAACATGAATCCGACGTGTAATCCAACAGTTTTGCATATAAATGACTAAAACCCACCAAAAATAATAAATGTCCTAATAGGACTATAGTCCTATATAGGACCATAGTCCTAAAATAGGACCATACTATCATTAGGACCTTTTTAGGACCATGAATAGTCCTAAATAGTCCTATATAGGACCAAATTCTCATCCCTGGTTGTACGTAAGGTTGAACGCCTACGCTGGAGTGTATGATATGTGTTTAACGTTAAATTTTTATTTATTGCTGCAATCATCTAAGTTATACTCCTGAAGCCGTCACTTGGGTGTACACTAATGAGAAGTTCGACTTTAATATAAACTATATAGTATTTTTTAAGTAAGAAACCCTACCAGAATAAAAGGTGAGTGATTTGGCAATCCTCTGCCAAGCATATTTGGTTCCGTCAGAATTTTTGTTAGCTCTCATATTCCTGTCGTATAAAGGTGTTTCTGCTTTGACCAACTAAATTATTTTTTAAAAATTACAATTGTAACAAACTACAACAATAGATTGAAGTATTTATTCGAGTGGGCTTAATCATTTTGCCAATGAATCTTTTGCAAATGAGATCATTTCGGCAATGGTAAGCTTTTTCCAGTAGCTTCTTTTCTCAAGTAATCTTGTTCCTTTTTCAGGCAAGTAAGCATTCATTTTGTAGCTCATCTTACTGGCTACAAAAGGAGTGGTGATTGGCCTGACCAGGGCATAAGAGTACTTGAGTGAAAAAAGCTATTGGCTAGAACACACTATTGACGAAAAAATCTCATTGGCGAAAGTTTCCTTGGCAAAACGATTACACCCCGGCTCGAGCTCTAGTTATTCAAAAAATATAACTTTATAATATATAATTTTATAAAATCATACAAAAGAGATCACCTTGATCAGGGTGAAAGTATCCTGCTCTCTACTATGTCGCTCTGCTTTGGATATTTTCTTGCGAAATTTAGAGCTGTTGCTGGACAGGTACTTTATGAAACTATAAATATATTTATTGCATTAAAATGAATTCCTGGCCTATTAGAGTGGTTTAGAGCTATGTTAAGGCGACTTCTTAACAAGGAGCACTTTTTATCCCTTTTCTTGCCGTTATTCCGTTAAAACTTTAAAAGAAGCCAATTTAAATTTGTGAAATTTGGACTAAAAATTTGTGATACCCCCTTTTCGGTTCAAAAATGTTTTCTTTTTGCTTAGAATCAAAAGAACAGACGGCTCTATGAAATCGGGGTCGAGAAACACGAATATAAGGTTATCTTCTCCATCTGATCACTCCCCGGGGGGGATCCTATACTGCAACCGTAGCTTTTTTCCTGCTTGACTTTTTCTTCTGTTATTACCATTTTGTAGCTTAGATTCAGAGTTACACAATGAGGTTAACAGACAGAAAAAATTTACAGCCCTTCCTGCATTAAAGGACACATAAGTCACTCACTCATTGGGACTAGGCTAAAGTTTTTTATTAAAAAATTGCGGGTACTTTTCACTCGAGAGAGATTTTTTTATTTCTTAAAATCTCTTTGCAAAAACAATGGCATTGTTTGTGCGTGTCCTTTTTTACTACTACCCAGCCTTGTTATAAAGTGCCATTCTTGTATGAAAAGTAGATAATACTGTGATTCGGAAACGTGACTCCCGGAATGCTCTTTTCTTCGATTGCAGTCCACTTTTTGTATACAGTCAAAACTCCCATAACTCCAAGGGACCGGCTTCAGAGCTACGTTAATAGGAGTTTTACGTTATTGAGAGTTTACTTTATTGGGAGTTTTGACTGTATATCACTTCTTCAACTAAATAAAGACCCGATAAGTAGTGAATAAATAAATTACCTTGACTTATCCAGACTAATATCATGTTCTGACTTTTCCTGAAAAAGCAACTCTGTAAATTTTGCTTATTTATGAAAAAAATTACATTTGCCACTTTCTCAGATCCAGACACAACTTTTTTGTGCTCATGATCACCACACGCAAATAAGTCGAAGGTGTCAGCACTTAGCACCAAATACATCTTAAAGGGACATCTGGATTGCATATCCTGGCAGTCTCCAAAACAGCAACGAAACCTCCATCTATTCTGGTGGTAAGTTCGAGCATCCTTCCGCACTCTGTGTGTGTGTTCAATGTATGGCAATTCTGCTAGTGAGGCAACACTCCTAATGAATTTCCATTCATAACCAGGTGGTGGAAAGGGATTCATGGCTAAAATTATGAAAAACTGTTAAGCCACCTTGATATTTTGCCGTAGGGTTTTGGTTTGATTTCAATCATTATTTAAAAGATTCGACATTTTTTCAAACGTTCGACTTTGAACCTAGCGTTTGTTACAAAAATTACAAATTCGAAATGAACCGAAAATTTAAAACTTTTCAACTCGAACTTCTAATTGAAACAAGGTTCGAACATTTCAAATTTCGAATGACGACGATTTTGACCGTTTTAACAACCCTACTTTGGCGAAACGTGTTTCGAGAAACATTTTTGTGGGTTTCATTTCGCCGAGATTTAGACGGGACTTTATATTAATAACCATTATGTAATTCAAGTATATTTTCAGTGAAAAAATGATTGATCTGATTAGTTAAACTAATTGAAAAATTTCGATTGAAAAAAATCAGCTGAGGGCCAAATGTCTTTTCGAATATAAAAAACCTTTTTTCCAAGGAAACTTCGCCTTAGAACAACAAGAGGTTTGAAGTTATCACACTTATGTAAGGATTGCCCAGCTTCCTTTCCCGCATTCCAGCGAATTCCCTATAGGAAACTATATGGGAATATTTCCAGAGAAATCTCGCCAGAAAAGATTCATTTGAATCTTTTTAATCTCTAATTTGTCTCGTGAAGAAACATTAGACACGGGGCAACAATGCACAAGAAATTCAGTGTTGATATTTTTCTGAATTTAGCTCTTGTGCATTGATGTTGCCTCGCTCCAATGTTCCTTCTAAGAGACTCTCCAGCGATTCTATTTGTGAGAAGTCCGTGGACCAGTTCTCGCCAGCTCAAACCCGTGAGTCTTTTCCTTCCAGTGATATGCTCGCCAGTGTTGGCCTTGGCCATATAAATACTTCTAGTCTTTCTAAGACAGAACTAGCGAGAGCACTATTAGATATGGCTGTTAGCCTATTATCTAGTGATGAGTCCAAGACTCCATCCAGTCCTACTTTTAATCATGTTAGGGTTGATACTCCTAGAGCGTCCCCAACCTCCAGTCCTACCCGAGTTGATACGCCTTGTGCGCGTCCTCATCCAGAGCCCATGCCTAGCGGCTGGGGTGATTTCCAGGTTCCCAATTGGACTGCTGAAGCTTTCTCGGTCTCGTCCTTCTCTTGCCGCCAAGTCTCGCACATGGTTTCGTCCAGCGCCTCAAGTCACGTCATTGCTCCTGCGCCGGTGAAGGGGAATTGTACTTGTGGTTGTGGTCCAAGCTTGCCCTGCCTGTGGAAGCCTCTCCAGAGCTCAACTCCAGCGTCTCCTCCAGTGCCCGAACTCAAGTGCCGTGGTGGTCTCCAGCTCGCCTCTCCAGCGCCTCAAGCTCCAGCGTCAGCAGGAACAACAGAATCTCATAGTTTGTCCGTTTCTGTTAACTCGCCAGTAATAATAAAATCTGTTCCTTATTGTACCTCTGATGCTGTAAGTTGGGAGGGGAAGCTGTAGGTTGTTCTGGTACTGATTCCCCAGGGCAATCCTTGGACAACAACCTACATCCTCTTTACTTTACTCTTATTTCTTATTGCAACTCACCATTGTTTTGTGCTTTGGGTACGGTTAAACTCTATCATTGATAAAATTTATAATAGACAGCATGTTTCAAACCATCTCTTTATATTATGAGGATTAGAAATAATGCAGAATAAAATATAATCTTCAAAACTCTTACTTGAAAACGACTGAATTCTAAAAGTCCTTTCATATGCCGGACTTTCGATTTTTTTTTATTTCAGATCCGCAGGAGACCCGCAAGGTGATTAAGCCGAAAAATTCACCCTTACCCTCAAAAGACCGTAAAAATCGTAATTTGAATTTTTTTTGTAAACGGGGTGTTTACAAAAAAATTCAAATTACGATTTTTACGGTCTTTGAGGGTAAGGGTGAATTTTTCGGCTTAATCACCTTGCACCTCCAAGGCAAGTGAAATCTCGGCAAAAAACGTTCTGACAAAAATGAAGTAAACATCCTTCACGTTTCTACTGTAATTTTGTGGTATGGACAGGCTGTGACAAAATACCATATTTTATGTTAAACAAAAACGAGTACTCCGCTTGAAATGCTTTTAACCATTTTTTATTATTCTCTTCAATATCAGACAAGTTACCCAGAATGCATCATCACAATTTATAAATCAGTGCTTAATAACAAAAACAATTAATAGTAAAGGTAAATAATCATCTATAGAAATCTGTATATTCTCGGCTCTACCTTCTCACACTTCTAGGCCATTGTTTAACTAATTTTTACATTTTCAAATGTCATCCCAGACCTCGTAATGGTGTGGATTAAATATTTTGCCAATAGTTATTGACTCAGAGATCTCTTTCTGAATTACATCAACATCATGGAGCAATCCCAAGAGAGAGCCGAGTCTAGCCCCTGTTCCTGACACTCCATACGTCAATATCATGTTATTGTGAATTTCAGTGTATATCTGATTGCGAATCTTGTCGGTGTCTTCCACATTTAAATTTCCAACTAAAAAAATAATTTTAAAAATGATTTAGCCTTGTAAAGAAAGTCCCACCTTCATTCCACAGAATAATTCCAGCTAATGCAGCCACTTCAATATCACGTATAGCCATTTGCCGCATTTTAGCTGTAGCTCGTCGGCAGGGCACCATGATATTGATGGCCATTCTGAAGCAGTAAATTAGTAATATAAAACAATTGTTGGAGTTGACCAACCTAGCAAGCATCTCAGGGTCCTTGTTTTCGGCAAAGAAGTACTCCATATTATCGCCATCAATGTATTGTCCATAATGCATCACAAACCGGTTTTCTTCAGGCTTAAATGTCTGCATGGTTCGGTAGCATTGATCCAGGAGAGTGAAACGCATCGAGAATTCTCGAAGGGTAGCTACCTTGAAGATTAAGATTTAGGAAAAATTTAGAAAATTTATATATCAAAATACTTTTAGGTCGTGGATGAGCGAGTCAAAAGGCTGGTACCAGTCATTCAGCATGGAATACCTAACCGAACACACATTATTAAATTCGGTTAAAATTTTTTGAAAGGGCAACCTACATTAAAGACAGGCATCCTCTTTCCATCTTGACATATTCTGAGTGCCTTACCATTCGGTACTAAAAATGTATAATTTAGTTGATGAATCAGTGTTTGAATCTGATCAGTTATAAATTTCTTATATTTCTTTTATTTTGCAAGTTACAAATTGGAATATCGAAATACACCTCTAATGTGTGAAATTAACCCTTCAATATTGTTTACGCAATTTAACATACAGTCAAACTTCGATATAACGTACGGCGTGCGGTCAATTCGTCCACGGTCAATTCGTCCACAGGTCAATTCGTCCACAGGTCAATTCGTCCACAGGTCAATTCGTCCACGGTCAATTCGTCCACGGTCAATTCGTCCACAGGTCAATTCGTCCACGGTCAATTCGTCCACGGTCAATTCGTCCACAGGTCAATTCGTCCACAGGTCAATTCGTCCACAAATTAATTTAAACTAGCTTTTTATTTATTTTTACTAGTTTTGGACATTAAAAAAGTGTTCATGGACGTTTTGTGTATGATTATTGATATTTTTGCAAATTTTTTTACTGAAGGCACCTATTAGATGCCACGTTTAGCTAACACAGTAAAAATGGTTTTTTAATAGTGGAAATTTTGCTAAAAAAAACTTGGTCACTTCTAAATTATTGTTCGTCTTATAAATGTGGGAATGAAAATTATTGGAATAAGTGCGACAAAAAGGATTCTAAAAGGGGCCACTAATCACACAAGGGCCACTGACAAGAAGATGTTGAACATAGTTTTGAATACTGGGCCTACCGCATAAATAAACTCTGGTATGCATACATTTTCATGCATCCAGAGTATCTTTCGAGTGATTGGTGTCTAAGGTATGTGGGTGTGCGCATCTCAACTCCAAGCCCCCAAGCCCCGAAGGGGGTTGGGGCTTGAGAGTTAGAGATGCGCGCACTCACTTACCTTAGACATGATTCCGAGAAGTACTCTTGATCATAAAATGCATATAGAGTCTCTTTTTGCCACGGCCCAGTTGAAAAACATGGTAAGACAGCCAAAATATACCAATATTTTCTGATAAAACCAAAGTTTTCGATTGACCTTTTAAATACAACAGAAAAACTAGTTTAAGTTAATTTGTGGACGAATTGACCTGTGGACGAATTGACCGTGGACGAATTGACCGTGGACGAATTGACCGTGGACGAATTGACCTGTGGACGAATTGACCGTGGACGAATTGACCTGTGGACGAATTGACCGTGGACGAATTGACCGTGGACGAATTGACCTGTGGACGAATTGACCGTGGACGAATTGACCTGTGGACGAATTGACCGTGGACGAATTGACCGTGGACGAATTGACCTGTGGACGAATTGACCGTGGACGAATTGACCGTGGACGAATTGACCTGTGGACGAATTGACCGTGGACGAATTGACCGTGGACGAATTGACCGTGGACGAATTGACCTGTGGACGAATTGACCGTGGACGAATTGACCTGTGGACGAATTGACCGTGGACGAATTGACCGTGGACGAATTGACCTGTGGACGAATTGACCGTGGACGAATTGACCGTGGACGAATTGACCGTGGACGAATTGACCTGTGGACGAATTGACCGTGGACGAATTGACCGTGGACGAATTGACCTGTGGACGAATTGACCGTGGACGAATTGACCTGTGGACGAATTGACCGTGGACGAATTGACCTGTGGACGAATTGACCGTGGACGAATTGACCTGTGGACGAATTGACCTGTGGACGAATTGACCGTGGACGAATTGACCTGTGGACGAATTGACCGTGGACGAATTGACCGTGGACGAATTGACCTGTGGACGAATTGACCGTGGACGAATTGACCGTGGACCAATTGATCTAGAGCCATAACGTACACCTGATATAAAGTACACCCCCGATAGTACGAACACCTGACCGGTCCTTTTAAAGGGGCATGATCGTGCCCGATGGGAGAAAAGGCGCGAACCAGCAGTTCTTTTCGTTCTCGATAAATTTTTACATTCGTTCTCGTCTAGATTTTTTAAGTTTTCTGTCTGGTTTTTAAAAGCAGTATAAGGTCATCTATATCTGATTTGAAGCAGAACGAGTGAAAAATAGAATGATTCGGAAAAAATTCGAAAAAAACTGCTGGTTCGCGCCTGACGCGGTCCCCAGGGTGTACGTTATATCGAAGTTTGAATGTAGAGCAAAATGACAAAATGATCATTAAATCTAATCAATTTAATTAATTATTCACAAGGCTCCGAACTCAAACATTTGGTCAAAAAGTGCCATTTTATCCAGTGCTTACTGGGTCTTTGAATACTAAAAATAAAGATTTCTACGCACAATCTCGCAAATTCTAAAGATTTTAGGTCTCAAATAAAAGACAAATCTTTTAATAAAGGACGTTTTCGAGCCCTGATTATTTACTTGCGGCGATGGAGAATGGGTGCTTTTTTAATACTGTTTTGAAGGAAAAAAATTCAAGTTGCTTGATAATTTTCAAACTGGTAATCATCTGACTCACTAACCGTTTCCGTAGCGAAAATTTCTCCGGATACATAACAGTGTACAAGCTCTTTTGTGAGGATTGAAAATTAATGAAGCCTTCCAGCATTCTCTGCAACATAGACGGTCCACAGGGCACTGAGTAGGGGATAAAGGCTATTGCTGGAGTCTATAAAATGTGACCATACACAAGTAAGCCCATATAATAATGCTCCAAAGCACCAACCGAGGTAGTAGAGACAGCCGGACTGTATTTGATAGCTTGGGGCATGGCCAGCAGCGAAGCTGTATTCACATTGAAACCATTTAAACAGCCTTTTTCCATAGGGGGATTTCCTAGAGCTGGTAGATTGTCAGCCTCATGTAAACGGTTCTGCTGTTGCTGCTGCTGGTTGTGATGCATGGAAGTGGCAATAGCCTGTGACAACAGTTGCTCTTGCTGCTGCCTAGCAGCAATTGTCCAAACTGTTGCTGTCGAGCGGTGAGTTGAGATAACCCAAGATTTTGCTCACTAGAAGAATTAATAAAAGACTGCAAATGGGACTGGAATGAAGGCAAAGTTGTAGCTGGTTGACTGACTGGAGTCACTGACTCCTCTGGTTTGGCTGAACAACACTGCTTTGGCTTCACACAACACTCCACAATGGTAGTGGAGGTGGGAGTGCTTGAGTTTTCTTTCCTGCGACCAATCGGATCCCGATTCATTTGAACATCTACAAGAAGAAACATATAAAAGAGTCAGTTAATTTGTGCAGGTGTAATAGATGCTCACCAGCTTTGTTCATGCCCAACATTTCACATTTCTGGAAGCGACAAGCTCGACACATATTTCGCATTTCTGAAAAGTAAAATTGTTGAGTAGAGTATAGCTTAACTTACAATGAAGGGACCCTGAATGTTACCAAGCAAAATTTAAAAATATTCAAATTTTACATAAAGATGTTTTTGATCGAGGTGAATTTTTTAGCTAACTAAGGAGTTGTTTGTTTGATTTGTTCGTCGCTACTCGCTTTGGCGCTACTCGGTTTCAAAAATTCTACTCGAGATATGTTATCATAACAAAAAAAGCTTTTTGTGGTGGTTCTTTCAGTAGTGGATTAAAACCTTTGCTCGGGCGGGCGACACCCTTTTGCAATAGAGAATACTTGCTCACTTGGATGTCTATAAGCTGTTGGTGTAAGAAAGCCATGGGCTACAGTCAAAACTCGATTTAACGAAACTCTATTTAACGAAAAACTCGATTTAACGAAATGTTTTGGCGGTCTCTACTGGGAAAGTCGACACTCGATTAAGCGAAAATCCACAAAATCATCTAAAAATTCATGACCGAAACTGAAAAATGCCGTATTTTTCAAAAATTGACGTCTTTTTCTGGAAAATGACGTTTTGTTTCCAAAATCTGTTGTCCTTTTTCAAATTTCGAATTCGCGATTTTACGCTATGCCATTTCGAGCAAGACTAAGATATTTAGGATTTGAACGAACCCCACATTGAAAGAAGGGTGCAGCCATAGGCGTACCCAGGGGGTGGGATAGTGGCTAGCTGGGCTATAGCCGCTATTTTTGATCTGAGCATTGTGAGGTTCATTTCGAGGTGTTTGTTGGATCTGATTATTTGTCGATAAATAATTTAATGAATAAAAAAGTTGCAAAAACTCGACTTAACGAAACTTTTAAAACTTAAGATAGCAAAACTCGATTTTATGAAACTTTTTGGCCGGTCCCTTGAAATTCGTTGAATCGAGTTTCAACTGTAGCTCTAGCTTTGTAAGGAAAATCTAACATATTATTGTCTTTCGCTTAAATTTTCAAAAAATTAAATGAAAAATGCTTATTTTTCAGTTTAATATTTCCGAGAACTCAGGATCAGGATTTTTTGCGCTGACCCAACAGCATTTCGTGACAGAAAAGGGCTCAAAAAAGGTTCAGTAAGGACTATGACCCTGACAGTATCCTGTCCTGCCCGCACCTCTAGTGCAAATATCTCATCAACAAAAAAATTTCTAACCTTTTCTAATGAGACACTGGCAATTTTGCCTGCACTTGTAGGTCTTTTTTCTACCACTGTTCTCCTGAAGAAGCAGCACAGGCTCTAAAGCACAACAAATTTTTAAAAAAATATCCAGATTTACACCCAAAAAAAACCACCTGCATGCCAAAATGCCAAAGTGAAATCCATGGCTGATCTGCCCACAAATAAGGCAGTATCTAGTGCCACCATTACTCGAGTCCATGGCTTGAGGATTAGTAGTATTAGTAGCTGAAAATGTCTCTTGCTGGTCCATGTTGGAGTCAGAGTCGCCTTCTGGACTATCTGCCTCTCGCTTGCCCTGGCTGAAGGGCGAGTCTCTAGCCACCACAATCACAGTTTCACTGCTACCAGCAGCTAGGTTTGGACTCCTTACGACCGAACAAGACAAATCCATCAAATAAATACTGAAAATATAAATGGATAAGTTGATTACAATTATTACAACGAAATTGAATAGATAATAATGTTTTGGTGTTTCTACACCCAAATGAATGAAAACAAGAAAAAAATTCGAAAAATCGAGTTCCGCGTTGCCAATCCCACGAATTTTTGAAAAATCTTCAAGATTGTATACAACAACAAAAAAATTTGGTAAAAAAAAAAAAAATAAATTTTAACTCAAGCGTCTCCAAACAACAACTTTGTAGAGGAGGAGGAGTAGAGATGGAGTACTATAAAAATACTAGACTACATGCTACATACACACTACATACAATTTACTAAATTATTTCAAATAGGTAATTACAAACAATCACCACTAAAAATTGACGAAGTTTACTAAGTTCCCAGACTTTATTTTGGGCTCTTAAACTAAAAATAGGGTGGCCGGTTAAGTTCGGTGGGATATAGTTCAAACTTTTCAAGCGATTTTTCAATTCTACTGTACTATTCAGAACTTGATTTTTGCAAAAGTTCTAAAAATTTTATCCGTAAAAAATCATAAAATTCGAAATTTTGGTAAGAATCCAAAAATTTTGGATTCTTAATGAAAAACACATAACTCTGAATGAGGAATCTGAGAAAACAATAATACCGTATTTTCTCTAATAATGACCCCTCTCTAATAATGACCCCCCCCCTTA
Organism: Ditylenchus dipsaci; assembly: GCA_004194705.1. Classification (NCBI taxonomy): domain Eukaryota; kingdom Metazoa; phylum Nematoda; class Chromadorea; order Rhabditida; family Anguinidae; genus Ditylenchus; species Ditylenchus dipsaci. The sequence goes on along the minus strand of SADC01000291.1, from coordinate 37,815 downwards.
TTTTTGACTAGGATTTCAGAGTTAAGGCCATTTTGATTGACAATTTCGGAATTTTTGAGGGTTGAAAAATAATGACCCCGGGTCATTATTAAAGAAAATACGGTAATTACCGTATTTCCTCTAATAGACCGACCGGGCTGAAATCTAAAAATTTAAGGTTGATCTAGAGATTTTGGGTGCTCAACCAAAATTCAAAAGCGGATCGGTAGAGCTCGTGGGAGTTAAGAAAACTCAATAAACAGCTTTGCAAAATATTTTCTGTAGGCCGAGATGTAGAAATCGAGGGGGATAGCTTATTAGAGAGGGGCGGCTCATTAGAGGAAATACAGTGGCACAGTAAGTAAAAATTGACAAAAAAAAATAAGCATTATGTTTTAAGTTTTTGTTTTGAAACAAAAAATTGATCTAAAGAGACGTTTAAATAAGTCTAGGGTTCAAGTCTGGAGTCGTTTGCACACCTTTGTGGAACTATTTACTTAGCTTGCATCCTTCATTTTGCCTTGACTCTCACAAAAAACTGTTAATAAAATATTTGAATTGGTTCAATACATATAGTGTTAGGAATTCCTGAAGAATCCTAACCACACTTCTTCTCTCTCCCTACTTCCAGTCCGGTGTAGTTCCTTGTTTGGATTGCACACCATCTGCATACACAAACACCAATTCAGATTGAAATTTAACAAAACAATAGTGAATTTTAAAAACTTATTTTTTAGGTTTTTCAATAAAAAAAATTATACACACTTATGTCTCTATTTTGGCCCTATATGATTATGGGTACTCATTTTATGCGCTGGTCGCCCTTTCTTTTTTGTAATTTTTTTAGACTTAGGAAAGGGTTGGCCAATACGTACTCAAGCATAAGTCTAAAATATTTCAAGTCCGTCCTAACATACATTTATTATTTTCTGAATAAAAGACTTCAATTATTCTAAAAATAAAAATGTCTAAAACCTTATTTAATTGCTGAACATCATAATTGTGACAGAAAAAAATACTACAAAAAAACAGAACTTGAAAAGGCGCAAAAACAATTTTATCTCAACAAAGAATAAACAAAATCAAAGGGGTAATAACCAAAATAGTTATGCATTAGTAAGGGACTCTATAAACATTCAAATTTGTAATGATAGCTTTGCACTTGGCAAAATAAAAGGTTGCCCACAAAAAGTTGAACACAAATGAAACATAATGGGTTGTAGTGCATACCTACCTCTCTCTCTACCTCCAGTCCGGTGTAGTTACAAAGTACTAACTTCAACAACAAAACGAGCGAGACCCCCACAGTCAGATTACTATCGTTGTTGCTGTTCTCTGGTTTATCAACAAAAATTATCGATTGACACAAACTACATCTACTACAATTGCTGCCACTAGACGCTACACAAAACTAAAGTAAGAGGGACTGGTTGCTGCGTCATTACTCCTTTAAAATTACATACAACAGCCAAAGAAATGAATTTTTTCCTATTAAATCTGATAAGAAAATAGTCCTACAACTTTTAAGACAACCGAATTGACTTTTGTAAATAAGAGACTGAAACTGAAAAAAGTTGGAGGTACTAGAAATTGAATGATAAAATTAGGAATGCAGGAAAGTATCTAAAATAAGATGGACTAAAAAACGGAAGACCGGGATAGCAAATCATGGCTAAAAATTAACCCAAAAACCTAGTTAAGACCAACTAGTATACCAAAAAAATCACGAAAAATACTTAAAGGACGGGAGAACTTTTTCGGCTACCTTTTGACATCGACTATTTTCACCTTTTTATATATTTTGTTTTCTCATCTTAGATTTTTTACACCGTTTTGTAGCTAAGGTTGTTCTCTATCGATTGAGTGGTCAAACACCTCAATTAAGAATAGTTTTTGAGGAAATCACACCAAGTTTACTAAAAAACCAAGTTGAGCCTCAGACTTGGTTTTTTTAGTGTAAAGTTGGTGTGATTTCCTCAAAAATTATTCTTAATTAGGGTGTTTGACCACTCAATGAAGAAACTTAGCTACAAAAACGGTGTAAAAACATATGAGATGAGCAAATCAAAATATATGAAAAAGGGTAAAAGTAGTCGATGTCAAAAGGTAGCCGTAAAAGTTTCGCCATCAACAAGGATCACTCATAATTAAATATTCCTACAAAATTAAAGATATATGTTTAAGAAAATATCTTTCATAAGAAAAATTGAAAATATAACAACAAAAAGTGAGGCTAATAATACATTGACGTTGTGCACACCCAATGTAAATAATAATTTAGATAGAAAGTGTGTGCACAACGTTTTCCATTACACACAGCTTTTGTGTCTCCATCATATCGGAGCAAATGTGTATGTACTTTGGACATACTTTACAAACATCAACAACACCAAGCTTTGCCAACTAGATTACCCGCTTTAACTAAAACTGCAGATCGAACCAAATTTAAATCAAAATGTCTTATAATCTGCTTAAACGGCTAGAATTCGTATTTTGTGCTAAAAACATGTGCTTTGTGGCTAATATGCAGACGAAAGGGCAGACAAAATTGATAAATCAAAAAAGAAAGAATTTGTAAACCGCATTTCTCGGAGTCTCCTACTCCTAATTCTGCCAATTGCAAACATTTTTTGTCTTGACATGAAAAAATGGACTTTTAGCACAACACACACTTTAACTAAAACACATTTGTTGGTGGACACAAAAACAAAGAAAAAGTTTCAACAAATAAGAACCGAAAAGCCTTTTTATTATACAAATATCAATGAAGGGAAATAGAGAAGAAGAAAAAAATCAATTTTTATTCTCTCTCTCGATTACGTTAAACGACAATAGTGCATGTTGTGCACACACAACACAAAAGACAGTTGATGGAAGAAGGCAACAGAACACAAAGAGTTTAAAGCTCCAGCTCTTCACTATCTTTTTTCTTCGGTGCTTCTATCAAATGTCTGCCCATTTGAAGTTAGTCGCGTGACACAACTGCCTGCTCCACTACTCAATACACCTGGTTTCTCTGCTTGGTACCAACACAAGAGGAAATGTAGTTTGTGTCCAATGCTAACTCTAAATTCACTCGAATTGCTTCATATGAAAAGGGGGTGATGTAATTCTTTTTAAATAGATGTACGGCGTTAGTCATAAAAAACACGGAAACTTTTGATAAAAAATTGCGTAGGTAGCTACTTGTCCCATCGATTTCTCCAGGAAAATCGATGACAGTAGTCAAGCTGCCTGGGAGCTTTCGCGGCCCTAGTGCTGAACAGGGGAACCATTGCATATCCATTCCATCTTCAGCATGCCCAAATTGGTCCAGAAAACAGGTTTCGGAATAAGAAAAACGTGAAAAAAATTTACCACTTGGTTTTGTTGTACTCAGGTAGTGTAGTGGTACCCGGATAGTAATATTTTCGTCTTGTAAAGAACTTTTAAAATTTAAAATGTTTTTCTATGATCCAACTTTAGTTCTCATGGATAATCCATGCACTAACTAAACCATGTGGTCGTCCACTTGGATCAAAAGAAAGGCAGGTAAAGTTGGTTATAGCCTGATAAATTTTGAAGTCAAATAATTGTTGTCTCTATTATCTGAGCAGGGTAAGAATGCCTTCATGAACAGTAGTAATTGTTCTTTACAAGACAACTTTACAAGTTAATGGATAATTTTGTGAATTCAGCAAAATAATTGGGATCGCGAAAAATTCTTTTCTTTACTAAAAGTTATTTACAAGACGAATATATTACTATTACTACTTTATACTATTCTACACCTGATACAAAAAGATTACAATGGTCAACGGATAATTTCGTGAATTCAGCAAAATAATCAATGCTACAATATTCCTAGGCTTTCTGTTAATCAGGCTTGGGGATTTGGGGTCCTGGCGGGATTCGGGATCGCGATTCCAAAAATTTTCGGGATTCGGGATTCTCGCCAAGAAAGTCACGGGAATCCCGCGGGATTCGGGATTTCTCGATAAAACCGCAAAGTGGACATTCTCACAAAATCTCTCGTATTATATGGAATAAAATTGGGTTATGAGGCTTTATTTAACTTACAGTGGTAACTTGAAATCTTTAAAGGGACATGCTCACGCTAATAAGAGATGGTGCCCGGGAAATCAAATTTTTTTCTAATCATTGAAGTTCTGTACGGATTTTTCAACTTGGTTTCTAACAAAACCAAACACCTAAAAAACCACAACAAACCACACCTCTTCACCACAACTTTGGCTTGTACAATTAACTGTAGCTTGTAAAGTTTACTGTATATTCAACTATAGAGTTGGAGTGGCCTAAATAAAGAAAACTGTAAACTTTTACCGTTTAAAGAATCAATCAGCAAAATCAAGGTCTTACGACTTTGGAAAGCATATTGTGCTGACTGCGATTTGGTAAAAAATTTAAACAGTTAAGTCGAAATAGGTCGTACCCGGCTAGGGAACGAACTTGAAAAACTGATTTTTTTTATCAAGAGTGCACTGTAAAATGATAAAAGCTGTTTCGGTGAATGCTGCGATTCGCACTTTCCTTTTAACTCCCATACGGAACATCATGAAAACATTGTAAAAGTCTTAAAAAAGCAATTTATCGAGTTTCGGGATTTTTGAAAATGGACCGGCGGGATTCGGGATTTTAGCTTTTAGGCCGGCGGTATTCGGGATCGGGATCTCGAAAATTTTTCCGGGTTTCCCGAACCGGAATTCCCGTCCCGTCCCCGAGCCTACTGTTAATACATACTTTCAAATGGTGTTTGAAAAAAGGAGAATTTGGTGCCGCACCCTGTGGAATAACTACTTTGTTGAAAAGAATAATTTTTACATAATTATTTATTGCTTTTTGGAAACGCTGAAACAGAGAATAAAAACTGGGCACTTTCTCAGCAATTCATGCCCCCTCTGTCTACAATGCAATTATTGACTTCCATGGCCAATAAATTATTTGGATTGATACCAGTGGCACAAACAGGGCTTGCTTGAGCCAAATTCATTTCTGATTTCACGGTGTTACTTGTTGGTCCTGTAGTGCTAAGCTCGAGAGAGCTGTTAGATTGTTGCTGTTCATCCATTCTGCTCATCATAGAATTGTTAGCCTCGTGATAGATGCTTTGAGAATGATGGATGTAGGGTTGAGTTAGGTGAGAAGACACTGAAAAATGATTAATATGCTGGCGATCAATTTTGTGGACGATCAAACGGCTTGTACCCAAAAATACGAGTCATCTATTGGATTACCGTGTTTTCTTCTAATTAAGCCCAATAGTAAAAAAGTGCACCGAAAATGTATTTTTCTATCAATGTCAATATATAGCACTAGCACCAAAAATGTGAACACCTACCCTTATCTCAGCCATTTGCTGTTATTTTTACCTTATCTAGAATGATTCGGATGTAATAAGAAAAGACTTTTGAAGCAAATATACCGTATTTCCTGTAATAAGGCGGCACCCCCAACTTCGAGGGTCTATATCTCGAAGCAGAGTAAATATTTTGGTTATCTGTTTGATGCGTTTTCTTAACTCCCACGAGCTCTACCGATTCTTATTTTTAGATTTTGGTTGAGCACCCAAAAATCTCGAGATTGAATTCGAATTTTTCGGATTTTCAGGGGTTTGAAAAATAAGGCGGCATGCCGCCTTATTACAGGAAATATGGTAATGGCTCATTTATAAACGTTGTCGTTGTCGTCGTCGTTGTCGTTGTCGTTGGAAAAAATGTTTTATAAAGGCATTTTTACGCCAACGACAACGACAACGCCAACGACGACGACAACGACGACATATTTATAAAAAATCCAACGTCAACGACAACGCCAACGACAACGGAAAATTTTTCTTCCAAATCAGACAAATTTTGCATTTTAAGTCAGAATTTTAAGGATTAACTATATTCTCCACACGTTTTCACTCGAAAGCTCGACTAAAAATGCGAAATTTGTCCAATTTTGAATAAAAAATGTCGTTGTCCTTGGCGTCGTCGTTGTCGTTGGCGTTGTCGTTGGATTTTTTATAAATAGGTCGTCGTTGTCGTGGTCGTCGTCGTTGGCGAAAAAAAGGGTTTTATAAAAAAATATTCCAACGACAACGACAACGTTTATAAATGAGCCATAATAGAATGACTTTCCAAACATTTTTTCTCACAAAGTAAAACATTTTTAGTTGGTCCTATTCAGGAGCGTCCTTGTGCTTTTTGGAACTGTTTCAGAACTCACGTTTTTATCGGTGCTCTAGTGGAAATGATTATATAGAAAATGACGATAAAACGCAGGGTTATATTTTGAATATAATGCTGCGTATGATTATGCCTGCGAAATTTGCGAAAAAAAAACAAAAGTTCTCAATAAATTCTGAAAATTTTCATTTAAACTTATTTTGAAAACTTTGCAAATTTTGCAGTCATAATCATATGCAAAATTTGGTTATTTGGCTAATTTCAATTCTTAATTTGACGGATTCTCAGAAACCGGCTCAAGACACAGTGCTCTACGATAGCACAATCAAAAGAGCACACTCAGCTCTACCGATTTCGAAAAGAATTAGCGTGGCACATCGACTCCAGCCCTAGAAAAGTCAAAAACAAACAAAAACAGTGTGACTTACTCAGTCCAAATCCTCTTTTATATACTAAAAGAGAGTTGTTTGTCCGTCATCACGAGATTTTAAATGTCACTAAATGTTTTGTCTCGAGATGATAATACAAATAAATTTTTTCTCGAGTCATTTGAATCGAAAGCTACTAACATGTTCTCATTATTCATTCTCGAGCATGTTGAGCAGTCGGTTCTCTTCAATAAGTTTCGTGGTCGAGTCATTCAATTCGAGTCTCATGTTTTTGAGTTGTTATTTTGTAAACCATCCAGGTACTCGGATTGAGTTTAAAACTTTTTCGATCATTTTTTTTTTTTCAAAATTTTCAAAGCATGTGTTCTTTTTTCGTGTGAATCGCATTTTTTTTGACTCAACTATGATTCATTCTCCAGTCCAGTTACTTCAATAATGGTAAATACTTGAAGTGGTTGGTCTGGACTATGTTTCATGGTTGAGTCTCACATTACACTATAGTGAAGTCAAAGTATTTGCAGGTTAGACTGTGGTTCATGTGGTCTTATTGAAGCCATTGTTTTTTCTCAATTATTTTTAATCATCTTTTGTTATTCAAATTGCAATTCTCATGACTCAACAGGGAATCATAGTCCATCTCAGCTGCTTCAATAATGGTAAATACATGAAGTGGCTGATCTGGACAGTGTTTCATGGTTGCTCTCTCAAATTAAACGGCAACATAGTCAATGTATTTGGAGGTTAGACTATGGTTCATGATGTGGTCTCATTAGAGTTATTATTTTTTCTCAATTATTTTTAATCATCATGTTTTGTTTTTTTTTGAATCTCATTTTTCATGACTCAACTGTGAATTATAGTCCATCTCAACTGCTCCAACAATAGTAAGTACTTAAAGTGGTTGGTCTGGACTGTGTTTGATGGTTGAGTCTTGAATTAAACGGTAACATAGTCAAAGTACTTTAGATAAACTGATACTTTAAGCATTTTATCGTGAATCATTGTCAAACCTTCGTGCATACTTTCATGATCGTGTTACACGTGTCATGGTTATATCTCATGTGACTTTGTTATGACTTATGTGTCATGGTTGATGTGTAGGACAGTATTTTTCGGTTGAATTGTTTGAGTGTTTGTCAAAAAATTTGAGATGCTTTTTGAGAATTATTTTTCACTCAATTATGATTCATGCTCCGGTCTAAGTGCTTTAATTTTGGTAAAATTTTGCTGTGATTCATGGTTGAATCTCAAATTAAATTGTTATAAAGTCAAAGTGCTTGATGTAAACTGTTACTTGAAAGGTTTATCTTGAGTCATAGTCTAACCCTCTTACATACCTTCATGATCATATTTCACATGTAATGATCATGTCTTTTGTATTATAGTCCTTTCTCATGTGACTTTGTTATGGCTCATGTGACATGTTTTTTCCCTGCTAATTTTTCGTGTTTCACTTCACTTTCATACTTCAGTCCTCTGCTCAAGTAAGTGGTAAGAAAATTATTCTCATCATTTGCAGGTTTTTTCGTCCGTCTTTATTATTCGGGTTTTGGAACTGATGTCTGCTCCTTCGTCTCTGGTGGTGTCAAGCCTTTCTCTGAATGCTCAAGAACCGAGTCCCTAAAAGTCTAAGTATTAATTACATGTATGTATGTCTTCGTCTATAAAATTAAATTTGCTTCTGTGCCTTTTGTCCTCTGTGCCTTATTATCCTCTGTGTCATGTGTAGTTTCATGTGTCATTCATCTATGTTGTCTGAGTAGCTTGCTCTAAGTTCGGAACTATAGGAGATTGGTTGACTTTTATTTATGAGAACTCTTTGAGTCATTTTGATCGAGACTGTCGTATTTTTGCCATTAGGGAGCGCGGAGTGATCGGCTCGCTTTCGTGGTTGTCTCTCATGTATTTCCTCTCGCCCGTTCGTGAACCACTACCACAAGAAGCACAACAAAACAAATAAAACCTTGCTGCGAAATTCCAGCATTAAACTAAGCGAATGCTTCTATTAATCGCCATATAAAAAAGGCGCTTTGATGTATTCATATGCGAAAAATGGTTTTGTTCATTATCGCTTCTTGATCTGTTCAAAATACGCTTTCACAAGCCTGACCACAGGAAAAAAGAGAAATGCTTTTGTAAATCATGCCCAGCAAGAATATGCTTTTATGAATCTCTGCACCCACATCTGAAAAGATTGGCAAATATAGTAAACTGAAACGAGTCAATAGCTCAGGGCTCATGTTTCGGTCGCACGGCTCATTCATCAATTTGTCGCGTTCATTTCAATTGCCTGTATTTGTTTGTCAATAGAAATTCATGTTTTTTCGTTGTTTGTGTTCTGTGTCGTGTGTGGGGGTTTGTGGGCGATTGTCGGACGTGTTTCAATAATCAACTCTTTTCAAATTTACGCCCGTTGTGTAGCCCTGAAAGGGCACGTTGCGTTGCAATTTTTTTCAAGTTTTCATTTTTCTGAGAGAGAGAAAAAAATGAGAGAGAGAAAAAAAAGAAAGAGAAATTTTTTTAGATTTTAAACAAATCGATTCAAGAGCTGTCAATTATTGAGAAAAATTAACATCAATCGACATGTCGAATAATGTAACAAATCAAAAAAAAAATTCAAGTAAGGGATGTTTGTGGGCGATGGACTGACGTGTTTCAATGATCAAGTTTTTTAAAATTTTCGCCATTGTGTAACCCTAAATGAGCAGGTTTGCACCATGCAATTTTTTTCATCAAGTTTTTATTTTAAAATAGAAAATTTTTCGATTTTCAAAAAATCGACTCAAGCACTGTCAATGATTAAAAAATCGACATTAATCGACATGTCGAACAATGTTACAAATTCGAAAAAAATACTTTTTTTCTAAGAAAGGGATGTTTGTGGGCGATGGACTGACTTTAATATCTATCTTTTTTTCAGCTCTCGGTTTCTTCTCTGTTGATGCTGTCATCCTTCATCTTTTTTTTCAGCTCTCGGTTTAAAAAATTCTGGCTCTCTTCTTTGTTGATGCTGTCATCCTTCGCTCTGGCCTTAGGTATCTTCTCTCTTTTGTTCCTTATTTTCAGCTCTCGGTTTAAAAAATTCTGGCTCTCTTCTCTGTTGATGCTGTCATCCTTCGCTCTGGCCTTAGGTATCTTCTCTCTTTGTTCCTTTTTTTCAGCTCTCGGTTTAAACCAAGGGCTGAAAAAAAAGGAACAAAACAGAGAAGATACCTGAGGCCAGAGCAAAGGAAGACAGCATCAACTAAGAAGAGAGCCAGAATTTTAAACCATTAACCAAGGGCTGAAAAAAGGGACAAAACAGAGAAGATACCTGAGGCCAGAGCAAAGGAAGACAGCATCAACTAAGAAGAGAGCCAGAATTTTTAAACCATTAACCAAGGGCTGAAAAAAGGAACAAAACAGAGAAGATACCTGAGGCCAGAGCAAAGGAAGACAGCATCAACTAAGAAGAGAGCCAAAAAAAAATGGACTGACTTTAATATCTATAGCAGTTTGAAAGACGCTTTTACGAGTCTCACCACAGGAAAGAAGACTTACGCTTCTGTAAATCATGCACAACATAATATGCATTTATCAAAAAGCAGCACAAACACACACGTCTTAAAAAGTTAGCAAATAGAGTAGTTCTGTAAGTCTCGGATAGGACCTCATAGCTCACGGCTCATGTTTCGGTCATGTGTGTTTATGAATCCCGCAACATGAAAAGATGCTTTTATGAATCTCCCCAGAGAGCATAAAGCGAACGCTTTTGTAAATCTCGCGAGTCGCGACAGAAATAAATGCTTTGTCAGCTGTGTAAAGAGTGGATAAGTCATTGAGAGTGACGGTATGGGACTGTAGTTTTCTCAGATCTCATAGATTTTAAAGTTCTTTTAAAAGAGAAATCATCGAAAAGTAAATTAAACCATTCTACGGAAATATCAGCAGGAACAGAAATATGAGCGAAAAATATATCGAAAAATGCTGTGGAAATATCAGCGGAAAAAATTCGAAAAGTGCTACGAAAAAATCAGCGGAAAATAAGACCGCCCGTAGGGCGGGCAAGCGCTAGTACTATATTAAGATTACCGTATATTTTTTATTGAAAGACCATGGTCTTGCCTAAGATGCGTATATAAAGTTTACTCCTCCTTTAAAGGCCCATTGCCGTCTCTGACAGTCCCCGGCAATTCAAAGCCGCGATGAAACTTACAGCTAATATAAGTGGGGGTAGTGCTGCTCAATCCGAAGCTGAGATTGCTGAGCGACGAAAGGGGATTCGAGACCAGTATGAAGTGACACCTGTGCTACTCATAGACAAATCTCCGGTGACGAATAGCAAGAAGAGCAGCAAGATATCAGCTCGAAATGAAGTTGACGCTAATACCCAAGAGACTCAGCATTCGGAAGACGCCACTCGATCTACGCATGATATGGGTGGCTCGAAGTCGTGATCAGCGCGTGAAAAATTATCGGGTCCTATCCCTCAACAGGGGGAGGGGGATTTTGCCTTGGTCCCCCCTGTTGTTTTTTTGTGATTTTTTAGGTTTTAGGCTTAGGCAAGGGCTGGCCAGCGTATGTTAGGACGGACTCAATCGTATTTTAGACTCATGATTAATTTCGTCCTAACATACACTGGCCTACTTTTACCTGAGCCTTAGCCTGAAAAATTATAAAAAACAACAACAACAGGGGGACCAAGGCAAACCCGCCCCCCCCCCCCATTGAAGGATAGGGCCAAATTATGGTCTAACAAGAAAACCGCTCGAACTGTACGATCGAATTAGCGAATTTTGTAAAAGCCATCTTATAGAGCATAGTCGGTTTGCATAGTGTAGCCGGAGTTTTTTTGGCGGACAGCGAAAAAAATTTGCATGATATGTGGTGATATGTGCCATGAAAATTTAAGTTTTCAGAAAATTTTGAAATAATTGCTAAAAAAATTACCGATAGACGTAGAATCAAAAAGTAACACAAGGTCATAATAATCAGATTTGGCACTTGACAAACAAAACACAGAGAATCGGAGCACTGAAATATCCAAAATTGGCGTTTTTGGGAGTTTTCCGGCTTTCTTTGACCTACAAGTTGTAGGCTACAACTAAAAAATTTTTTCGCTGTCCGCCAAAAAAACTCCGGCTACACTATACAAATCGACCACGCTCTACAAGATGGCATTAACAGAATTTGCGAATTTTATCGTACAGTTCGGGCGGTTTCCTTGTAAGTTCTATTGAACACATGTATGTAATTGTTAATTCTGTGTAGAGGCGAAGATATTTTAAACGTGGATTATCCTAAACGTGGAGACGACTGTTTGTTCAAAATAAACTTATAGCTAATGCCTATGCGAGTTTTTAAGATTCAACCAGCTTGCAAAATCCTAATAGATATCTTACTTGAGTTTGTTGGCATTGAAACGTCCATTTGTATAGTGGCTTGGCTGTTACACGCAAGGGTTTCATTTGCTGATATGTTAGAATAGCCAATGAATGAATGTTGTGAATGGTTGATATCCTGTGAATTTGGAGGCATATTCAAGAGACTTGGTTGAGATAAAATTGATTTATCATCTAGCTCCATCAAATGATTCCTTCCTGTACTCAATGACAAGTCGTATTGAGTGGGTGGTGCTGCAATATTGCTAGATGTAGAGCAGACCGATGGAGAGATGGTAGGATCACTTAAGGCATTCATTCCACCCAAGGTGTTTACACTGCCTACCAAGAAACACTGTTTGAGTTGTGACCTTCAAACAATTTTCAAATAAAAAATACTTATTGTCTAGTATCCATGTACAGGAAGAATGTTCAGTCAGTCGAGATTCTTTCGTCTCAAACTTTACTCTTTGGAGCAATGTTGAACGACTCCAAAGAGTGGATTTGAGACGAAAGATTTCGGCATTATTCGGCCTATTTGACGTATAATGTGAAACTCATACGATTGTTTTGCCCGTGTTTCTATAAATAACAAAATTTAGAAATCCATCCGAAGGTTTTGCCGCGAACGAATGTCCTGACAGGACTTTCCTAAAAACCTGGTAGATAGAAATAGGTGATGACAAACAAGTTGCTTGTTAGTGCAGTGGTGAAGCTCTCAGTCTAAATCGCTAGTTGGCTCAATCAGGGTTCGCAATTTTTTGCTAGGAGTCCAACTGAAAATGCTAGTAAGCCATTTTTGTCCTAACTTTTTTAGTCTAGTAAAAACAAAATGCCAAGCTAGCATTTACGAAATTCTATTTTTGCCAACTACTTCTACTAGCATTTGTAAAGTCCAGTGAAAGCAAAAAGATAAGCTAGAATTTCGGTAAGTCTGTTCTCGCAAGCGATCTCTAGGAGCCAGTGTTTCCACTTTTTCCTGAGAACAGGGTGAAAAAGCCTGTAAAGGAGACTTACAATCGCTTTTGTAAAAAGCTGTGACATTTTACCGCTTTTTGAAAAGCGGTTTTACATTATGCATACGGACAATACTTTTTTCTCCGACTAAAACACTTTTTTTTCCGACTAAAATATTTTTTTTCCGACTAATTTCATTTCCGACTAAAACACTTTTTTCTCCGACTAAAATACTTTTTTTTCCGACTAATTTTGATACTCGACACGAAATCAACCATTTTTAAAAAATTTTGTGTGAAATTCAAGGGTGGGCAAAGACCAGATGGCTGGAGACCCACTCCGGAATGGCCAAAAGGCCAAAATTATTGGTTTTTCGGGGGTTTACTAATGGGGAGTAAACTTTTTGAGAAAAATCGATTGAGCGGATCAGATTTCGGGTCCGATCGGCTTAATCGCTCAGAATTCCAGGTTTATGGTGGTTTCGAGTGGTTCAGGGTGGAGTTGTGGGCGATTAAGCCGATCGGACCCGAAATCTGATCCGCTCAATCGATTTTTCTCAAAAAGTTTACTCCCCCTTTACACCCCCGGAAAACTAATAATTTTGGCCTTTTGGCCATTCCGGAGTGGGTCTCCAGCCATCTGGTCTTTGCCCACCCTTGAATTTCACACAAAATTTTTTAAAAATGGTTGATTTCGTGTCGAGAATTAAAATTAGTCGGAGAAAAAAGAAAATTAGTCGAAAAAAAAGTATTTTAGTCGGAGAAAAAAGTGTTTTAGTCGGAAATGAAATTAGTCGGAAAAAAAAATATTTTAGTCGGAAAAAAAAGTGTTTTAGTCGGAGAAAAAGTATTGTCCTATGCATACTTCACAGCTTTTTTTAAAAGGCTAATATTTTTTTTATAACTACAGCCTTTTTGAAAAGCCTTGAAATTTTTCAAACACGCCTTTTCAAAAGGCGGTTACTTTTCATTAATTCACTACCGCCTTTTAAAAAAGCTGTAAGAGAGTTTCTATCTTCTATAGCCTTTTTAAAAGGTGGTATCAACAGTTTTTATTTTCGTAGTCTTTTTCAAAAGCCTGTATGGTTTTTAAATTTCCTGCCGTCTTTTTCAAAAGCCTGTCAAATTTTTCAATTTTTTTAACTTTTTATCTTCTGCTGTTATATCCTTTTGTTCGATTTTTAAAAGCTGCTCCAAAAACCTCCACTCACTAAATTCACTACTTTTTAGATTGAAAGTTATGTCGTCATCAAAGAAAGCGAGCACAAATACCGCTACTCCAGTGCCACCAAAGAAGAAAAAGTCAAACGATGCAACTCTGCTCAGTAAAGAACATATGGAATTCGTTGAACGGTCTAAGCGACACCGTCATCCGATCTGGAAGTGGTTTCAGCCGTTCGTGTGCCAACTTGGTGTATCTTGGCACTGCTAAGATACACCAGAGGGAGAAGACGGAAGTGAGCAAGTGAGTCAACTCGGAAAGGTTTGTTAATTTAAAAGTTAATTTACTTGCCTTCACTAATCATGACAGGTTTATGGATTTCAGGTCAGCTCTCGAAGAATCCTTTACCGCGCTATTGTCAGTGCCGTCGATGTAGAATAAGAAGATGGTTTCAAAGTTGATGTGAATATCCTGAATAATTCACGCTTCGGTCTATCAGCTGGTTGCACAGGCTCTATGAAGTACTGCATCAAGGAGACGGTCGGCTTTTGCTGCTTTAAAATCATCTTCAAATCACGTCAGGCCTTATTTCAGATTGATCACGTAAACTCCCGAGTACAATTCGGCAAGAAGCTTCGCGAATTTGGAAATGTGCATAAGAAGCTCACCGACATGATCATTCAACATGTAAGAATTTGGCTATTTCTTCAATAGTTAGCCATGAATTATTCGGTCGTTTTAGTACGTCACCGAGAGTATCGTCTACATGCTTGCTTCCAACGTGGATGGTGGAGTTCCAGAGTTTCAGCTGGAGGCTGCTATTGCAAAAGTCGTTGCTTCGGTTAACCTTTTTACCTCGTCAGTACCTTTAATTTACGATTTTGTTGTAGGAAAATGCTTGGCAAGTGTGTGATGAAGCGATCCAACTTCATGGTATATATCTTTTGTACTTGCTTTTAATGTTTTAGTTTTTGTCCAGGTGGTATAGGATATATGCGTGACTGTGGTCTAGAACGTGTGCTCAGAGATCTTCGAATCTTCCGAATTTTCGAATGTGCCAACGACATTATGCGAATGTTTGTAGCGCTCACAGGGATGCAGGTGAGAAGTTTTTGATAGTCATTACCTTGAGTGCATTTTTTTGGTTCTAGTATGCGGGTAAACATCTGCAGCAGCTTTCGAATGACATCAAGTCGGGCAGTGTGACATCTCTTTTCAGCGAAGTCAAACGACGTGCTTTCAGGTTATCTATCTACTTTTGATAGTCTCGTGTTCGAGAATTAATTTTAGCGAGGAGAAGAAAATTTTAGCGAGGAGAAGACGCAATACGAGTGAAAAGATCAACTTCTCGTTTACAGCATCCAATGTCTTAGTAAAGAAATGGCGCTACGACGGTTCATAAAAAATTGATTCATTTTAAAGGGAATTCGTAAAAAACGGGTTTCATAAAAAATAGAATTCTTCGAAAACCGGATTTCGAAAAAAAATTAATTTGTTTCAAAACGGTTTGGCAAAATGAACTTTTAAAAAATATATAGTTTTATCAATATTTAATTCATCAATAAATAGGTTTATCCAGATTTCGCGACAAATTTATTTCACAACTGGATAAAAAAATTATCTCAGCGACAGTGTAATCTTGAAAAAAGGAAAAATTAGCCGGTTATTGTAAATTCGGCCAAACCATCAATATATGGTCGAATTATAACCATTTTCACAGTAACTTCACCATAAATTTTCACAGTTAAGAATTGCAAATTTCTAGCTGGAGAATATTGAACCATAGGCACGTAAACAATTTGGTAAAATGACCGGCCATCTTCCGCCATATGGCCGTGCCCTAACTCAAGTTAAAACACAGCTTTACACGAACCAACTACGAACGAACTCTCATACTTTTATTCAACGTAATCGAACAAAATCACCCGTTCAGATCACATAACAAAGACTGGGATTGTACATATTTATAAATCTGATCCACTTTGTACTTTGGACACTGAGCGTTGTACCGAACAAACTTAACTTCTGAACCTTCCGAAAGAGTGCTTCAGCAAAGTGAAAGTAACAACCATGCTGACTGACGACTAAAAGGAATTTTTACTAAGATATTGCACAACTATAAAGAAGCTTACACGGAAAAGCGGAACAGAAAGAGCCAAGCAAACCTCGTTCGTAGTCGCATGGACATGCCTCATTTGTGATTGCGGAATCAACTGCTTCAGGATGGCGAAAAATTTGTTGTAGGTACCCATAGACTTCTTTGGCAATAGAGCGTGGACGCAAGGTACGAAAGTTTCCCCACATTTAGCATGCATTGTGAGCGATTGACACCACCATTTAGGAACAAGTCTGAACGTTCCGTCGATTCCCCACCAGTCAGCCTCTTCGAAATACTATACAAGAGTTTGAAAAAATTCATAATAAAACCTCATAAAATTAATCTTTAGCAAGTTAGAAGTAGAGAGTATGATGATTCGGCGCTTTCCTTTTCCAGTATCGTGCATAACAAACAATCTGCCTTTGTATTTAAGAAGATCAGGTGGGATTTCCAGGTTTTCAGGATCACATGGCGTGTTCGGATCGTTGTTTAGAAGCTGAAGATCTTTCGAATTAAAAATAAATTTCCAGGAGAATGAAAACATTGAAAATAACTTGCGATGGTAGTAGACCATATCAGACACGTTCTTCTGAATCATCTTACCATCTTCGCCATCTTGTCGCCCAGCACTCTAAAAAATCCATGCAAAATATTTCCTGTATATCTTAAAAATACTAACATCCCCCTGTCGGGCCAGCTCCGGTATTTGCATTCGAAGTTTCCTGACTTCTATGTCTTCCTTGCACGCTGCATGAGTGTGATTCCCATAGCTTTTTCCAACGCATTGATCATCTGAATTCGTTTCCATTTCCATTTTGCAGCCTTCTTGTTGTTTCACGCATTTCCAATGAGTGATCTGTTGCTTGTCCTTGTTCATCAGGGCTGCTGTATCGGTCTTCGAGATTCATCAGGAGCGCTTAATTCAATGAAAATAATAATATAAATGTCGATCAGAAAGCAATCAAAAATACGTATTTAAACAATGATTCATGAAATCAAAATATCGTAAAGTTTCATTCTGCCAAACCGTTTTGAAACAAATTAATTTTTTTTCGAAATCCGGTTTTCGAAGAATTCTATTTTTATGAAACCCGATTTTTACGAATTCCCTTTAAAATGAATCAATTTTTATGAACCGTCGTAGCGCCAAAGAAATTCAGTCAGAAAATTTGTTTTACAGTCAAACCTCTCTACTACGGCACCCCCAAAAGTTCGTTCCCGCCTTGGGTCCGACACTTTTTTTACCTCGATTTTTGAAGGCTTTTGCCATTTCTGTTTTGACAGTCTGGTCCCAAATATCGTAAGGATTCCGATTTTGCCGATCGTTTTTCAGAATTATAAAGAAAATTATTCTAAAAAAGCAAAAACTCAGTTTAAAAACAGAAATTTTTGAATTTTCCTGTTTTTAAACTGAGTTTTTGCTTTTTAGAAGAATTTTTTTTATAATTCTGAAAAATGATCGGCAAAATCGGAATCTTTACGATATTTGGGACCAGACTGTCAAAACAGAATGGATAAAAGACTTTGAAAATTCGGTTAAAAAGTGTCGGACCCAAGGCGGGAACGAACTTTTGGGGTGCCATAGTAGAGAGGTTTGACTGTATGTGATCGTTTATCTGTAGTTGTCTTTGGTCCTTCTTATATCCAATAAAGCAGCCCTTGTTTATCATGCTTGTTTTGTGTACATGCGGTAGCATGTAGTTGATAGAGTGAGTTAACGTGGTTATGTAATTTTTAGAATGTCTTTACGGAATTTGTGTATACAGTAGAATTGCAATAACTCAGCACTTCTGGGGACCGGTTAACTTTGTTGATTTTCTCGGACAACCAGCCCAATTTGGGAAATGTGCCGGTTTATCGGAGATACCGGGTTATCGGAGTGCAGGTTATCGAAGTTCGACTTAATACGGAACGTAACACCAGTAAATTATGCTTTTCATTCTCATTTCTATTCCGGAGCAAATATAAGTAGTAGGCAAACTCATGACAAGGTATAGGTAGCATGCGTAAGGTCAATACAGCTAGCCGACTTGAATTGTGCCAAGGAATGCCACAGCATGATTACGGGTGCACTACGTTTCACCGTCACTGTTTTCACCGTTCACTATTTTCACCGTCACTATTTTCACCGTTCACTATTTTCACCGTCACCTATTTTCACCGTCACTATTTTCACCGTCGCCTATTTTCACCGTCACTATTTTCACCGTCACCTATTTTCACCGTCAGCATTTTAGGACCACTTTTTAGGTCTAAATTTTTCGAAATTTTTAAAATTTTTGGTACCAAATTGTAGCCCTGAATGTCAGCTACATTTTAGTACTACAATTTCTAAAAAAACGAAAAATTTTAGTTCTAAACATTAAAAGACGCTCACCCTGCGTTCTACCGTGATGAAAAAGTGTGAGATTGAACGCCTTCTAAAGTTTAGTTCTAATTTTTTTTTTATTTTTCAGAATTTGTAGTACCAAAATGTAGCTGACATTCAGGGCTACAATTTGGTATCAAGACTGTTTAAATTTTAGAAAAATTTAGATCTAAAAAGCGGTCCTAAAGTGCTGACGGTGAATTTAGTGAACGGTGAAAATAGTGACGGTGAAAATAGTGACGGTGAAAATAGGTGACGGTGAAAATAGTGACGGTGAAAATAGGTGACGGTGAAAATAGGTGACGGTGAAAATAGTGACGGTGAAGATAGTGACGGTGAAAATAGTGAACGGTGAAAACAGTGACGGTGAAACGTAGTGCACCCATGATTACTAACTATCGCGAGTCGACCACAATAAGCAAGAAAATATTAGTTATTACTGATCTGAACTTTTGTGAGACACGTATACTTATCTTGCGCCTCTCTTGCAGACATAAACTTTCATAAAGAATTGAACCACGCAGTAAACTTGGTCAAATGAAAGAAAAAGTGCTTGAAAAATTAGTAAATTAGTGAGTGAAGGCTTTTTAAAAAGACGGTAGGAAATTCAAAAATTCTGTAGGCTTTTGAAAATGCAGTAGGAAATTAAAAAAATCTGAACGCTTTTTGAAAAGGCCGTGGAAAATAAAAACAGAGTTACCGCTTTTGAAAAGGCGGTAAAAATTTTTTTTCCATGTTACCGCCTTTTAAAAAAACAGTAAGACTATTTTAAAATTTTACCGCCTTTTCAAAAGGCGGTAACGCTGTTTTTATTTTCCACAGCCTTTTTTAAAGGCGGTCATGCAGTATTTTTTTCCTACAACCTTTTGAAAAGGCGGTAAAAGAAAAAGCTGAGGCAGGAGACTTGTCCAAAAAGAGGTAAAAAATGGAAACACTGCTAGGAGCATTTTCTAAAATCTGCTCTCATAGAATTGCCTAATTAGCAATGAAATATCTTCATTTTTTTATTTGCAGTCTATATGTACCTCTTGCTTAGCATTTCAACAGTTCATAATCTCTACTATATTCAGAAATTTCGCTTTGCTTCAGCATGCCCTCTTTTCGCACAAATAGCTGTGGCAAGGTGAATAGCGTAGTCAAAGTGATCAAGAAGGCCGTAAGAAAAAGGTGACTTCCGTTTTTGATTCTGCTTCTTTTCCAATCAAGTCTAGTATACACCCTTCACTCAAGTCTAGTATACACCCTTCACTCAAGTCTAGTATACACCCCCACTCAAGTCTAGTATGCACCCCCCACTCAAGTCTAGTATACACCCGACTCAAGTCTAGTATACACCCCCCACTCAAGTCTAGTATACACCCTTCACTCAAGTCTAGTATACACTCTTCACTCAAGTCTAGTATACACCCTTCACTCAAGTCTAGAATCGGTAGAGCTCGTGGGAGTTAATAAAATGGATTTAACAGCTTTGCAGGAAAATTTCTCTGAGCTGAGATATGGGCCCTCAAAGTAGGGGGTGCGTGCTTATTAGAGTATGCGCGCTTATTAGAGGAAATACGGTAATTCGAATTTGTCGCTATCCCAATTGTCTATTTGAAATGTCGCAAGCTATTGCTGGCCATTTCTTGTCCGGTTAAGGAAAGAATAAAGGATGAAGGCCGATGAAGGAAAGAAAAGCTGTGATTCTGAAAGAAAAGCACCGAAACCACTAAAGTTTCTTGAAGGGGCATGCCCACGCTAATAAGATGTACTGCCCAGGAATTCAAAATATTTTCCTAATTATTGCACTTCAGTACGTTTCAACTTGGTTTCTAACAAAACAAGGCCTAGAATGTAATTTCAGGCATGGTTTTGTTAGAAACCAAGTTGAAAAATCCGTACAGAAGTTCATTAATTAGAAAAAACTTTTGAATTCCGGGCATCACCTCTTATTAGCGTGGGCATGCCTCTTTAACTGGACTTTTGAAACTTCGAAAACTTTTCGACCACTCTACAGATTATGTCAAATGAAAAAATTGTTTTTCAAAAAGGACTGGTTAGACACGAACTTACTTTTCTTTATGTATGAATGCAATTGACGACACTGTGGCCAGATTTTGACTACCTCACGAATCACCTTGAATCAAACCCATTAAAATATACATTACTATGAAAAATTAAAATCCAACTTCTCTGCGAAATTTCTCCATTTAGAGACTGTAAAACCACCGGAGCGCCTTGCTCGCAATAAATATCTACCAACAAATCCGCTGTTCATGAGCAGTGCCTGAGCGCAGAGGACGTAGTCGCACCTCATGTGTGGTCAGATTTATGTAGCGAAGAATCCAGTTAAACTCACGGTCTGGCTCTTTTGCATGTTTATACATCAACCTGTAAGATAACACACACTTAATATCAAAAAATCCAAATAAAGAAGCTGTTAGTGAATTTTGATAGGCCAGTGTATGTTATGACAGGCCAAATATTGACCCAAACAGCAAATAACTCAAATTTGAAAAATTGTCTGAATTCAGAAAATGTGCAATAATCCTGAAATGATTGCGCACCGAAAATTACATGCTAGAAATTCGGGGCCGGACAAGAATGTGCAAAATCAAATGTGTAATACTTAAATGTAGTACCAAAATACTTTTTTCTAGTACCAAAATACTTTTTTCTAGTACCGAAATTTAAGATGCGTAGAAAAACTCTTTGTAAAGTTAAAGATTTTAAAACAAGTTGATTTGGCGGGGGGGGGTATACGCAAGTAGCGTCGAATAAGTTTTCTTCGAAAAATATTTGGGTCTCCACCAATTCAATAATCAGCAATTGCTGAGCCTTCATGAGCATAGTCCTACAAATACACACACTGATTAACAACCACTAAAAATTGGGTGAATAAAGTTCTAGGTATGTATGATTGTTAGTTGTGTTATAGTACACGGCTAACGCGTTATCTTGGTGAGGCAGGTGAATTATTGCACGGTGAATAATCAGGTTTTTGTCGCAATAGGCGTGAGAAAGAATTTTAAACCTTATAATGATAGGCCGGGTCTATTAATAAAAGTTTATGGTAAGAATTACAGTCCACCCTCGTTAAACCGGCACCCCCCTCAAGTTCGTTCCCACCTAGGGTCCGACACTTTTTTTTACCTCGATTTTTAAAGCCTTTTGCCAGTTGTCTTCGGCCAGTCTAGTTCAAAATATCGCAAGGATTTAGATTTTGCCGATCGTTTTTAAAAATCTGAACAGTTATGCCGTAAAGACCCGCGGGTACTCGATAAACCGGCACCCCCCTTTCAAAAATGGGTGCCGGTTTATCGAGTACCCGCGGGTCTTTACGGCATAACTGTTCAGATTTTTAAAAACGATCGGCAAAATCTAAATCCTTGCGATATTTTGGACTAGACTGGCCGAAGACAACTGGCAAAAGGCTTTAAAAATCGAGGTAAAAAAAGTGTCGGACCTAGGTGGGAACGAACTGAGGGGGGTGCCGGTTTAACGAGGGTGGACTGTATAGCAATTCCTAATCATTTACAGCATTAAAAACGGCTGGCGAAATCATTGTTCTGGTTTCAGGAAATGTCTCTTCACCATGAAACCTCCGAAATCAGTGCAAGATTACAATCTATTCCATTCTTTATTTAATCGTAATACCGGAACAAAGTGAAGTCGAGCATGGATCAACATATTCATCTTCAAGAATATAGTCGCTTTACAATTAGTTCCCTTGTCGTACTGGAAATTAAGTCGAGCTGAAGAGCTTCAGTTAAAGCATCAGGCGAAGCACAAGAAATAAGGCGTTCTGAAAATAAGAACTTTTCGAAAACGCACACAATAAAGACAGTAAGATACCAATATACTGTCACGGACGGATTGAACCAACATTCGATTGTGCAGGATTTCTTCAAGCGTATGTATGTGTGCAGAGTCATTCAGCTGGCCAAGAAGAGAATGGAACACGGAATTCTCCTACAATAAAACAAAAGTCAGAAAAAAGAGCAGTGAGTATGACCTCACTTAAAAGAGCATCTGATGAACTCCATGAAGAGTCATCGAGCACTTCAAACTTTTCACAACGATGAAAAAATTTACCCGAATCAGGCTTAGCAAACAGAAGCAATCTGTAGGAGACAGCAGAAACGTGAGTAGTTAACCCCCAGATTCGTCCCAGTGATTGATTTACGACCCCTTTGTCAATCTTGATTTGGGGAAAATTTTGCGTAAATTTTCAACATTGAGTTGGGGGAGTCAGAGAAAAACTTTAACATCGAAAAAGTGCATAACATCCCAGAGTACTTGCAGATTAAACAACGGTCTTCCTCAAAACCAGAAATTCAAATAGAATATCAAAGTTAGCTGAAAACGACTCACCGACTGCACCAAATCGATATTTTGCAGGCCAACTTCTCAGCATTCACACAACTTCGACACATCGGACAGTAGCAATGAACCAACATAACGAGCAGAGTGACCATAGAGCAAGAAGAAAGATTATCCCGAGAATTGGTAAAGTATCAAAGCGACCAGGAATAGCTAGAGAGAAACCGATTACAATCATGGCTCCGTGATGCAACACAGACAGGACCTACAAAAATACATCGCTTTCACAAGGTAAAAGAAACTAATAGTCGTAAAAACTAACTCCAATCACCACACCACTTTTATAGAGGCTAGTTGAATGGCTATAGTATGCAAAGATCACCAGCACAGATCCGACTATTTGAAGAAGCACAAATCGAGATCAATATAATATCCTACTTCGACAGAATGAGTAATGCTGATGACGTAAACAACCAAGCCACAATGAACTGCACTGAGAAGGAGGACCAGATGGCAAAGATATTTGCTGCGACCTGGAAAAATGGATTCTGAAATTTTACAGAATGTCACGAATTTAACAGAAAACATTACGCGACAAGAACATCCCATACAGCGATTGTCGAAATTGATGGCACACAGCTGTTGTGTCGGCTGGTACATCTGTTGCTGCTGAGGAAACATCTGTAGCTGCTGATGAGACGGGCACACTTGCTGATACATCAGAGGCTGCTGCGAGGACTGGTGCGTCGCCGAATTCATCTGAGAAGTTCCCGGCTGCTGATGATCACAACCTGAGGAATCAACTGCCGATTCATTTGCTGCTGAGAATACAGTCAGAAAGTACTTATTTGGAACGAGCTTATTGCTTGCTCCCTGAGGCCAGATTTGCTAAAAACTGCAATTTGGTGAATATAGAGCGTTTTAAAGGCGTGCGGTCAATTGGTCCACGGTCAATTGGTCCACAGGTCAATTGGTCCACAAAATTATTTTCGAATTAATCTTTTTTTGTCTTGTAAAGAACTTCTGTTATTTCAAAAGTTTTTCGATAATTCAGCCTTAACCTACTGGTTAATCCACGCACCAACCAAACCAAGTGGTCATCCTTTGTTGTTAAATTATTTTTATGTTTTTCGGGTTCTAATACCTGTTTTTTACACTAATTCGAGCATTCAAAGAGGGTTTGATAATAGTAAAATTCCATTTTGGGGGTAATTTTTATAGTTTTGTTGAAATTGGTGGAATGACCCTGAAAGCTGAACTGGTGTTAAGGTAGTACGGTAAGTTAAGTAGTACGGTACTACTAGTACCAAGGCATTGACCAGGTACCGGTATTCAGGAGTAGAAGTGCCTAGGTAGTGGTGCTGGGTGGTGGTGTTTCTAGGCGGTACCCAGGTGTTTATTAGACCATTTTTCATTGGTAGCTCGATCTTCTGGATATTCCAGTACCAACAAAAACCGAGTGGTTGGTAAATTTTTATGTTTTTTAGTTCCGAAAACTGTTTTCTGCATTAATTCGAGCATTCTAAAGATGTGTTTGACAGTAGTGAATTCACTTGAATTTATACAAGATTTACAAAAACTCTAAAATAGGCGTTAAGCGAATTTATCGACACCGAATTCATCGATACCAAAATCATCCACAAAATTTTTTCCTGGCACAAAAATATTTTAAAACATTTTTCTGTGCAACGCTGGATCTGTGTCCATGTACCAACAAAACCAAAATTTTGATCCAGGTGGACGACCTTAGATCAAAAAAAATTTTACGTTTCTGGGGTCCAAACGTGTTTTTCTGGACTAACTCAGGCATGCTGAAGATGGTTTGATAGTGGTAAAATGCCGTTTTATCGAGCATTTTTTAGTTTTGAGGGTTTGATAATAGTAAATTTCCATTTTGTGGGTAATTTTATAGTTTTGTTGAAATTGGTGGAATGACCCTGAAAGCTGAACTGGTGTTAAGGTAGTACCAAAATGCGTGTCCGAATCAGTCCAGAAAAACAAGTTTTGGAACCCCAAAAAGTAAAAAAAATTTTAATCCAAGTGACGACCACTTGGTTTTGTTGTGCCCTGTAGTCGTACCCAGGTTGGGGAACTCAGGTAGTGTACTGGTTACCCGGGTAGTAATATTGTCGACTGGTAAAGAACTTTCAAAATTTACAATGTTTTTCTATGATCCAACCTCAGTTTTCATGGATAATCTATGCACGACTAAACAAGTGGTCGTCCACTTGGATCGATTTTTTTCACGTTTTATGTTGCAAAATTGATTTTTCTGGACTAATACGGACAAGCTGAAAATGGTTTTGATAATTGGGTAATATGAGTTTCTTTGATATTTTTGAGTATTGGGGAATGATTGATTTAACCAAAACTCTATTTCACCAAAACTCAAAAAGTACTCGAGAAAATGGCATTTTACACTATCAAACCATCTTCAGCATTTCCTATTCAGTCCAGGAAAAGGGTTTTGAACATGAAAAACGTGAAAAAATTTGCTCCAGGTGAACGACCGCCTGGTTTGGTTGGTGCGTGGAATTAACCAGTAGGGTTAAGGCTGAATTATCGAAAAGGACAAAGCTTTTTTTTGCTGCAAAAAGACTTTTTTTTGCTGCAAAAATTAGTTGATGCAAAAAGCTTTTTTTTGCTGCGAAAGACTTTTTTTTGCTGCAAAAATTCTTTTTTTCGCTGCAAAAAGACTTTTTTTTGTTGCAAATCGGCTTTTTTTGCTGCAAATCGGCTTTTTCTGGTCCAAACTATTTAGCTGTAATTTTGGGCGTGCGGTCGATTGGTCCACGGTCATTGGTCCACGGTCAATTGGTCCACAGTCAATGGTCCACAGGTCAATTGGTCCACAAGTCAATTGGTCCACAGGTCAATTGGTCCACAAAATTATTTTCAAATTAATCTTTTTTGTCTTGTGAAGAACTTCTGTTATTTAACAGTTTTTCGATAATTCAGCCTTAACCCTACTGGTTAATCCACGCACCAACCAAACCAAGTGGTCATCCCTTTGTTGTTAAATTATTTTTATGTTTTTCGGGTTCTATTACCTGTTTTTACACTAATTCGAGCATTCTAAAGAGGGTTTGATAATAGTAAATTCTATTTTGTGGGGTAATTTATAGTTTTGTTGAAATTGGTGAATGACCCCTGAAAGCTGAACTGGTGTTAAGGTAGTAGTACGGTACTAGTACAAGGCATTGACCAGGTACCGGTACCATTTTACCACTATCAAACCATCTTCAGCATGTCCGAATCAGTCCAGGAACGGGTTTGGAAGGCTGCATGACAGTTGCGCAAACGACAATTGCGCAACGTATCAATTGCGCAAACGACAATTGCGCAAAACGACAATTGCGCAAATTGACAATTGCGCAACAACAGTTGTGAATCGTTTTACCTCTTTCATCACTACCTTAAACTCTCTAATATTTGGACTAATCCAGCAATTGTGAGAAGGATGAGCTCAAGCATACTTCTACAACAAATTCAAGCGACAGCGAGCAACAAAGGGATGACCACTTGGTTTCGTTGGTGCGTGGAATTAACACAGTAGGGTTAAGCTGAATTATCGAAAAACTGTTAAAATAACAGAAGTTTCACAAGACAAAAAGATTAATTTGAAAATAATTTTGTGGACCAATTGACCTGTGGACCAATTGATCTAGAGCCGTTTTTAAAAGTTCTTCGGGTCAGAAGTTCTGACTCAGAACACGGCCCCCCAAATTTTGATTCCTAGTGCATTAGGAGGAATTGGCGCCAAACGAATTTTTTTGAAAATGGTCATTTTGGATTCTTTTGGAGTCTTTTGTTTCGTACGCCTGATCTACTTTTTTTTTTTTGCCTTCGCAATATTTATGACCAAAATATTGCTTACACCAAGGGCATTCAAATGAGCCATCACCTGCCTATAGAACAATCAAATTATCAAAATCATAATTGATTTCTATAAAAAGTTTAAATATTTTTTCATCATCTGGTTCTCCTCTAGATTGAGATCCTAAAAAGTTTTTTTGACTATTTATGCTCAAACAAAATGGGAGACGCGATAGAGGAGTAAATTTGCTACATTTTCGCATGGTTGTCAAAATAGATAAAATTGATAAAATTCGATAAAATTCAAACGAGAATTATTTTTTTGAATTCGATAAAAATCGATAAAAAAATTCGATAAAATTTTTATCGAATTTTTTATCGATTTTTATCGAATTTTTCTGTTGGTCATTCTACACCACATTTTGTGATCTGTTAGGCCGATTTTTCACGTTTAGCCCGAAAATGGTCTCTGTTTTGCAGTATCCATAGGATTATTATACATCTTTTAAGCTATTCCAAGCATGAGTGATACGCCCACACCTAAAAGAACTAGACGAACAAAGGTATAAAATTAGTGTTTTATTATCCCATTTTAGTAACACTGCGTTTAGGAATCGTTTGATGAAGAGCATGATGAAATAGCCGTTCGGAGCCGATTCGGAGCCGATTCGGAGCCGATTCGACGCCCTGCTAGAGGATGGTAAGCCTAGTGGTCCAGTTGTCTGCAAGGATGTCCAATGCCGTGCAATACTCAACAAGTCTGGCACAACGGGTTCAAGGTATGACATTTTTAGCCTTGTCAAGTATTTTACATGGGTTTTTCTTAATTATATACAAAATTCACATCGGCAATCAATGTCACTGCATGCCACCTGACAAAGTCACCAACAAATTTAGCACCGATTTCAAGGTGTAGCCAAACGCGTACATTTTAATTTTTTGGAAATTCTGGACTTTGTCGGGTTGTATGTGGTGGAAGTGCCACTTTCTATGTGCCTTCGTGCTCCATACACAAGACAGTATGGCTAGGCCTGTGTAACATAACTGTCGGAGCACGTCAACTTCATGCAAGAGGCTGCCTAGCGAAAGTGGTTATAAGCCATATACTTTTTACCATCATCTTCTGCTGGATTTATATCATTAATTTTCAGGTACAATGGATCATTCAGGTATCTTATTCTAATTTAGTCAGATTTTCTTTTGCTTTCAGCTCTTGAACTTTCAGCTCATTTTGTTGTGCTTTATAGATCAGTAGTTATGTTACCAGTATCAGTAGTTAGCAGCTCATAAACGACCGTTCGCTCTTATATCTTAATTCATGTCTTGCTATGTGATGCTCAAGTAGTCGTTACATCAGTCATTTTATGGGACACTAAAACCAAGTTAGTCGATAAAAAGACAGCAGCGGACTATCCGATTATTATCTGAGTAGATTTCTGAAGCTTTAAGTTCAGAGCTAACATTTACTGTCCTAGAGATAATGAATCCAATTACTGGACGATTTAGGTATCAGGTAAAAGAGCGAACGTCGTTCATGAGCTGAATTACTGACCCATAAGTTCATGAGCTGAAAGCAAAAAAAATCTGACTAAATTAGAATAAGATACCTGAATGATCCATTGTACCTGAAAATTAATGATATAAATCCAGCAGAAGATGATGGTAAAAAGTATATGGCTTATAACCACTTTCGCTAGGCAGCCTCTTGCATGAAGTTGACGTGCTCCGACAGTTATGTTACACAGGCCTAGCCATACTGTCTTGTGTATGGAGCACGAAGGCACATAGAAAGTGGCACTTCCACCACATACAACCCGACAAAGTCCAGAATTTCCAAAAAATTAAAATGTACGCGTTTGGCTACACCTTGAAATCGGTGCTAAATTTGTTGGTGACTTTGTCAGGTGGCATGTAGTCACAGTGTATACCCAGACAAGTTAAATTTGTTCACGAAAGCATGAGTTACCTGACTGGAGAACCTAAAGCACGAGTAAATACTATCGCCCTCGAGTCACAAAGCTGTAAAAGTAAAGAAACGTTAGAGCCCACCCGCATGCATACGTCCATTCAGCTAATTCATGTCTTTGCAGTCTTGATGGCTCAGCTATGCTCCTTTCCAACTTGAATCATTGAAATTTACCTGATAATAAATAAATTCCTACCTTTTATCGTCTAGTTCTTTTTGGTGTAGGCTTGTCAATCATGCTTGGAATAGCTAAAAGATGTATAATAATGCTATAGGTACGACAACGGAGGCTATATTTGTGCTAAGCGCAAAAAAATCGGCCTAACAAGTGACAAAATGTGGTTGAGTAACCAATAGAAAAATTCGATAAAATTCGATAAAAATTCGATAAAAATTTTATCGAATTTTTTATCGAATTTTATCGAATTCAGAAACATGCATAACGCCATAAATTTTATCGAATTTTATCAATTTTATCTATTTTGACAACCATGGTTTTATGTGCGAAGTAGGCCAGAATAAGTTAGGCGGACTCAACAAGTTTAGCGAACTATAAAAAGTTTATGAGAAACATATTTAAGTCTGTCCTGACATACGCTGGCCTACTCTGCGCCTACGTCCATATAAAAAAAACTCTGAAATTTAAACATTTTTTGATTTTATGTGTAGTGTAATGATTGAGAAGGAATATGGGACATATTTTCGAAATAAGAATAATATTTTTGTGAAAAATTAGTGAAAATTTGAAAAAAAAAATCTACGGAAGGACCAAGACAATTTTTTTTGGGGCTACTTCAACACATATAGAGCCATATTCTCCATACTTCAATACCATATTTTCTCTAATTAGCCAATTAGATTGAATTCAGTTCTAAATAAAAATATCTTACGCTCATCGCACTGCTATTCATCAAAGAAGTAATAACTGCCGGGGACTGAAAGAATCGTCACACATGCATTACACGTCTCATAGTCTTCTTGAACCAACATTTCCATAGTTTCAAGACCTTTAAAAACAGTTAAGAAGAGATTTTCAAAAGATTACTGTTTCTAAGAACCTTGAGCAACCAATCTTGCTTGGCGCTGAGCATCCGTTCATCCTCTACAAATCTTGTAATAATAATTTGAGCATATTTTTGCAACCCACTAAATTAACTAAAAATATTTTATATTAAAAAACTTTAAAACACTTATGTCGAACAATGTCTATAAGATTTCGCTCACATTCATATTTTTTGAAAGCTTAAGTGAATTTCATTATGAGGTTTATACATTTTGCATCAATTTATTTTCAGGAATTTACAGCCTAAATTTTCACAAAAGCAGTCGATGGTCTTATGCTGGGATGTTTTTATGAAATAAAAATCTTAGCTCACAAATTTGACCTTTCGTTATTTTTCAAAAGAAAAGGAATAAAATTTATGGCCATTCCAAAGTGAGGATAGTGAACTTTAGTGTATGTTGAGAATTTGCCGCTTTTCTCGTCTACGAGAACAATCAAATTTTTAAAAGAAAACCAAAAGTCTTAATCATTTAAAATTATATAATTCCAACCGGTTCCCGTTCCTTAGATGTGTACTTTGAAGAGATTTACAAAAAAGATAAAATTTTGCGCATCTTATCAAATTATTTATTCTTACTGCTGTGGTTTGAACCAGCTTATGCTTTAGCTTGACAACTTCTAGTGCTAGAATCATCGCATCATTGGAGTAGGTTCGAAGCATCAGGCTCGTTTCTGCTCTGGGAAGCATTCCAATAGGAGCGCTTCAGCCAATTTGCTGACTTGGTCGCATTGTCGTTGAGAGAAAGCAGCAAAAATGGGATTGACTAAAATAAAAAGTCACAACATATGAATGTGAATGTCGACTTTCACGTCGGTCTGTCGGAATGGTTGTGCGATCGATTCAAAGTAAATATCATTTTCTGATGGGTTTCATTAAGTGTCTTTAATATAAACAGAATATGAAGCTTTTTGTTGGCTTTTCACAATGAAAATTTATTTGAATGTTTTGATTAAATGAGGGAAAGACCGTGCGTACTCACCATACCTTTCCTAATTACCCCACATGTCGAATTATTTTTCGATCGCCCTCCAGGACTGTCGAGTTATTCATTGTGCCGAAGGTGTAGCAAAAATTGTAAAACCAATTTTCAGTAAAATTTCACTCGCCCAACAACAAAAAAACAAGTAAAAAAAATAGACAATATTTTTTTATTTGAATTTTTTTTGTCCTGAGCGGAATTTGAAACTTGAATGCTTACCAATTTTAGGCTAGTTGTCTCTACTGAGCCCCAAGAGTACTTCCCAGCCTGTAAGTAAGTGTCATAATTCTTTTACATTGTATAAGAAACAACCTTTCTATCATTTTTCAACGCTTTTAAAAAAGTGAGGAGCAGCGAGTTAGCGTAAGCACGAATTTTGGGTGTGCTGTCCTGAAAAAAATTATTTTCAGAAGTAAAATTTACTTCCTTTTGTAATTTATAATTTATGCGATTTTTAAGACTTTTCAAGCTCAGGCAAATTTAGGCCAGCGTATGTTAGGACTCCAACATATCTTATACTCATGTTTGGACTCACACGCGAAGACCAACTTTTGCCTGAGCCCGAAAAATCACAATAAAAAACAGCAGGTGGACCAAGTCAAAGCCCCCCATTACTGGTCATAATAGCACTGGGATAGGAATCAACATCAACTTTCTCATAGGGCGCAGATTTGAACACCTTTGTGAAGAGATTCACAAAAGATTTAAAATTTGCAAATAAAAAAATAAGAATTACTGTGACAAGTTTGGAGTAGTTGGAAGCAAAATATGGAAATATGGTTCTGAGCTCATCCTCTGGTTTGATGTAATCACACAACTCTTTCATCGCCTTTAATTCTTTTAATCAAAAAAAATATTATTGAAATAAAATGACAGTTTCACCTTTTCTCTAGTCAAGGAATCCTTCTTCGTCAATTTTTGAAATTATTTTCATTTCTTGGTGATATTTGGCATAGGCATCATCTACTGGAATTGCACTAATGTCACTACCAGACAATTTTCCGCCCAAATTAAGAGCTTCAATGCCCAGAAAAGGGATAGATAGACCACTGTTTTGCAACAATTCTAAAAATAGGTTAGTTTATATTCAGGGAACAATAATTTTCAAAACATCATTTTCAATTTCAAATATAATTTTTTAAAAAAAATTCGGACATACTGGAATTACTAACCAACGCTACTGGAATATAATCCGCCAACCCCCTACCCTTCCATCCAATTTTTTAGGAATACCTGAAACCACCATTTCTGAATTTAAAGACACTTTCTGAGAAAATGATAAAGTCATAAATAACATTTTACCACGATTTTTTTTCAAATTTTTTCTGATGTCCATTGTGTTCTGCTACTCTTTTTGAGCAACTTTGAAATAGACAGTTCATGTGAAACACGCATATGGAGCGGAATATATGCATTTTAAAAAAATGCACACAAATTTATTCTTAATTTTACCGCTCTGCTATAAATGTTGATTTTCACTTATTTTCATGCAGTTTTCTGTAAAAATTGGTGTTCATTAGAACCAGCTTGAATTTACCTTCTTTAAAGGTATTAAACTTGCTAAAATTCCTTATAAAAATATTCAGATATACCCGATTATTCGAAAAAAGGTGTTTTCCGCAATATAAATTTTTGTGAAAAATGCCAATTCCTCCATTTTTTAAAATATTCCCGACCTCAAAAAAAATCGTGTGGTAAGTCGGTATATCCTTTTTTCAAAAAAATGTCTTTTAAAAAATTGATTTCAGTAATGGCCAGCCTCAGCTTGGCCTCAGTCATACGCAAGAACCCAAACTAAGCTTAAATGGGGAATTACTTAGGTTTGAAAAAGTGGTCTCGGTGGCACAGTGGGTAACCATTTGCGTTTTTGGCCTAAAATGGTGTTAGTTCCTACAAGTTCGTTCCTTACGTTTTGTTTGTTCGAACGGCCAGTGGCAATTTGGGTCGCTGATTCCGAATCTGGCGTCACAAAAGCCTAATTACTTCTGAAACTGGCCAAACAAGCCAAAAAAATACCGTGCCAATACGTTGGATCGAATTTGCACACCGTTTTGGGCCATAATACGCGAATGCTCACCTGCTGCGCCACCGAGGCCACTTTTCAACCTAAGTAGCTCAAAATAACTTTTCTTTTTCTAACGATCGTTTAACTAAATATTTTTTATAACGGGAATACCTGCGGCTTTGCTGCTGCTCGCACTCTAAATTAATTAGTTGATTTAATTTTCTAAATGGATTTACTGTGCTATCAACCTGAGCATTTTCTCTTCTACGGTTGCACTTTACTCATTCTTTTCAAGATTGTTCTAAAATGTAAGGTAAATAATGAATGCTAGTGAAGTTTTGCTTGAAATTATGTGATTTATATAAAAGTAAAAGCATTAATTTGGCATTGCTAAAACAGGCGCAATTTTAAATCAAGGTGTATTTGAACTTTCAAAGAATTCTACGTTTTTTTTTTCGATAAAAATATGATCGAATGAGCTGATGACTTAAAATACGACTTTCTATATATCGCTATGACGACTCTCAAGCAGTCTAGTATGAATATTTTTTTCTGCTTGTTGCTCGTGAAAATGTGCTGATCGGAGTAAACTTTACCGGAAATCCGAAAACACAGTTTAAAAGCGCTCCTAAGCATTTTGTAGAAATAAGTTTTTAAGTGTGGGAAAACTAGAGATGACGATTTGCCTTTTGCGATGTTGCGATGCGATGTTTTTTGACTGTACTGGCTTGCGATGCGATGTTTCGAAAATCGGTTGCGATACATCGCAGCGATGTGCGATGTTTTTTAAATTCCAAATTTCCAAAGATTTATTTGACAAAAATGGCATCGAAACATATCAATTAATATGTTTCAGCGACAAGCATCTGTTCAAAGACTCAGAGTCAAAAAAAAAGTTGTCCCTTTTGTGACACTCTCAAATTTTCGATGATCTGTTTAGTATTAAGTCGAGAGAAAATCAACGTTGAGTTGTAGAAACAACTTCTAAGCTATATTTTACGGCGTGATTCAGAGCTTTATCTTATACGAGTATCAATTTTAAGTCTTAATGTCATAGTCCAAATGTACCCGAACGGTACCGGCATCTGGAAAGCAGTGAATTTTACTAGGTGACGAACCACATGGACGACCATGGTTATAGAGTCATTATGTTATAGTACATGGTGTCCTATCGGAAAGTGGAATAGTTTTGCCTTTTTCTCAAATATTTTTCTTATGTTATCATACACTTAATAGCTTATCTGAATGCTCGAATTTCGCCATTTTGTTTCCAAAAAAAACACTCAAAATGATTAAGAATTGAATCAGACTTGACCATTTTAAAAAATGGCTTGACGTTCAACAGAATCTTTTTTCAAAACGACAAAAAAGATAACAATTAACGCCTTTCTACTAGAACTCCTCCAGGGTCGACGAACACTTGTAAACCGCGCTGTAATTTCAAAAGGCATCTCTGGCATATTTCTCTATCGTGGCGGATCTCTTACAATAACCAATTAAACCGGTAAAATGACTAATGGGTTGCACAATCAAAATTCTATATAAAAATCAGAATTAATTTTTTGATGGACTGAGAAATTAATGTTCGAAATACAATTCGGAAACCCACCCAAAATTTTTTACTTATTTACAAATACTTTTAGGATGGAACCCATCTGTCACTTGTCAAAACTCATTAAATGTATGTGGAAACCTCTTGGGTTATGAACAGCCGGTCGCGAACTCGTAAATCAACCAAATATTATGTTCGTGTGAAGCTACGAGCCTCGCATGAAAAATAACAATGTGATGTGAAAAGTATGAAAGCATACTGAAGGATTTGTACTCATTTCATCCCACTCATTTCATCTCAAACCATTACTTTTCACTTATTTTTCAACGTTTTTAAAGCAGGACTCTCTGTATTTTATCTTTGCTCATATTATGCCTCTATTCCTACGCTTTTTATTGTTAAGAAGGTCTATATTGTAGTTTTTGTTTAGATAATCTCGATAGTTTTTACGGAGGATGATTGATTGCTTATGAGCATCAAGGAGAAACCCTGGCAAATCAGCTGTCTGTTTAGGTTAGACGGCATTTTTTAAATTTCCACTATTCACTTCTTATCAAAATGTCCAGGGCTTTTGTCTCTAAGAAACTAGGGAAAAGCAGTGCCTCATCGTCAATGTCTATGAATTCGTGGAAAGTCGAGTAGTAAGAAATGAAAGGATTCAGAACTGGCGCTACATGCAAACCGATAATTGCAACGGTACCGCAAAAACTAGCTACGGGTCTGTGAATGGTCTTAGGCTCATCAATCCTCACATGTGTCGACAGAGTCCCCGTGGTAATTTATCAATTCAGCTTTCTCGAAACAACGCATATGTTTTTAGATGAAATGTCGTAGCTAAAATAAAAACTACTGTCATCACCAACTTGGGGCCTTCTTTCGTTGCAATCGTGGTCTCAGACAAATTATTATTAATTGGTTCTAAATCATTATTTTCATGTCAGTAAACATTCTAGATTTCGAACTGGCTGCTATCAGCGCTCTCCATCAATTAATATTGAAGATTTCACTTCCAACTTTTTAAGAATGCTTTTGCGAATATGCAGGTTTGTTGTATTGATGCTAATTGTGTTCAATATTTCTCATACTGAATTTAGTCTAAGCATCTACATTCTGCTTACAATTACAAGTATGCCATCAAATCAAAGCAGAAAAAGAAAAAACGCGACAAATGCTTGTCAGTTATGTCACCCAATAAATTAGGCTCAAGAATTGTAAATATTTTGGTCGAGAATTAATCCGGCTGAAGCACTTCGCCAATCTAGTCACCCAGAGTATGAATCTCAATAGAAAAATTGAAGATATGCATCCGTGGTTATTAGTCCACGCACCATATAAAATTTACAGCCCTACACCATATGACAAATTTTACATTTGTCATGCAGATAGAAGAGAATGATGAAGATATCTAGAAATGATGATCTATTGTTTTACATCACTTTTATTTGATCGCTTACTTCTAATTGTTAAAACCCTCTTATGATATCAAGTAAAAAAAATGCCTCTCTTGGTTGTGTCACAGTTAGCGCGAAAAACAGTGCAGTAAACACCAAAAAATTTTTAAATTTTCGTTGCAATAACAATCAGAAAAATGATTCCGGGATGAAATGAGTTGTGATGAAATGAGGTGGAATGAAATGAGTGTGTATGTGTATTGTTGGTCTACATGTATTGTTGGTCTTCAAATATTTTCTCTCAAAGCTGCCAGAAATTTTTTATTGTTAAAAAATATAAAATATGGAATTCAATTAAAATTTAATTTGTTCACCTCTTAACTGTACTCGTACATATCGGGCTTAAAAAAGCATACCAGCGCGTTACACTTCAATTCAAGGCGGAGATCAGCAGTTTTTGAAAAATCATCCCTTTTTCACTTGTTTCTACTCAAATATCAGATTTATGATTTTATCATACTTTTAAAAGTAGGCAGAAAACTTCAGTCGGATCAGGTAGAACGCCTATAGAAATAGTCAAAAGAGAAATAAATTCCTGTCCCCCGCCTTAATTGCAGTGTAACGCACTGGTATGCCCCTTTTAGGTGATTCTAATGTAGTGGATATTCAGAATGTTGACACCTCCAAAGTTTGATTCCACCTAAAGTTTCTCCATTAAAAACAATCATCGGAACGCTTGCCAAAATTTCAGCGTAAGTCTAGTGCAATTAATAAAGACGTAAGAGAGCTGTCCCCCGTCAATTCAAATTTTTCAAATGCCCTCTTTTAAAAGACTATTCCTTCTTGAAGTATCACCGTATTTCTCCAATAGACGCTTCTGCTTTAAAAGACTTTATGACAACATACCGTATTTATTCTATTTATTATTTTTCTATTAACTTCCCACCCTCGTTTTTTGACTGGAATTCAGATTATTGATTAAAAATAACTCCCCATGGGAAGTTAATAGAGCAAATACGGTATTCGTGTTTAGCATGTTGATTTGCTCATGAAACTGCCCTCTTAAATAAAAAGTCACAGCTTAATTTGGAGCTGTCGTTTAACAGTGTCGTCAAAAGCTTAGCTGACCTCCATTCCGATGAAGTGCATAAAATTAATGAGTGTGTAATAGCAAAAGCTGTAATAATATCAGCTGATTTTGAAGAGTATTTTTCTCTAGGCCAACTTTTTCATTTTTCACCTATTTCACATTTTTCGCACCGAGAATACCAAGAGCATTTGGCCGCAAAGATGTCAAATACCAGCACACTTTACATTGCATTAGATTAATCAAGGAATCTGAAAAAGCTATGCTCAGATAAAAAATACTCTTTGGAAAGGCGAGCACCTTGGCTCTTACGGCTCAACAATGAAAATGAGATAGAGATAAAAAATGAGATAGTTGTTGAGGTGTAGTCTGAACGAATACAACACAACAACAGCTAAACAATCAAATCAAAAAAGCCAGATAAAAATGTACACCACCATTTTTTATAATTTTTATAGAAGCAAAGAACAAAAAATCAACACTTTTATACAACAGTTAAAAAAAGCCGGCTCCTAAAATCCGACCCCAGTCCTACTATGCAGACTGGTCTGGCTGACAATATTTATTTTGTTTTTCGCCAAAGTATTATTTTCATGAGAATGTTATTGTTGTGTTCAGCATCCTTCTTAAAACCACATTCTTTAAACAACAAAAATTTGATTTTTCATTAATAGGATTTAAGAATACGTCTACTACTAATTGTTGGCCATTTCTTCTCTCCTCGTTAACTATTTTTGAAAAAGTGTTTCTATTATTTGCATGTTTGATATGCTTTGTTTGCTCATCATCATTATGAACCACAAATAAGTGCTCCAAACTGACTTTGATATGTGAACAGGGGTGTAAATCAGAAATCCACTAATTCTTCTGATCCCAAATTTTTTATGTAGCATCCAGCGCCTTGGAAAAAGTCAGCAAAGAATTCAGGATCAGTAATATTTATCAATTTGTTTAGTTTTTCATTTATTTCTTCCGTACTGCCTTCTATTAGCTTTAGTTCACACTTTTGGGCTGCAGAGAACAAAGCGTTGAAAAAAAATAGATAAAGACTTAGTGAAAGAAATCGTAATGTTTTTTCCTCCGTTCGTAAAATCTCACGTGTAGCGACCATCTAAAGGTTGCCCAGACCTCATTAATGATTTGCAAACTACCCAACAGAAGTTACTTTGAG
>SADC01000290.1:125000-143570 GCA_004194705.1 Ditylenchus dipsaci | reverse complement strand
CAAAAGAGCTGATCCGAATGCGAAAAAGTTTGCCAAAACGCTTTGGATATCGGTAATGGAACAAATAATGATAAAAGACGACTATATAACATTACCAGATGAGGTTATTAACAAAAGAAGCCTTACATGAAATAGTTTTTAAAGATTGTATTAGAAAGAGAGATTGGAAACGAATGTCTGATTGTGCCATTTTAGCTGCTAGAAATAACGGTTAAGCGACACAACGAAGATGTATTAAAATGCTGCCAGGCAAGAAAAAGTTTATAAAAGTATTGACACAGCAAGTGACTGGCAAGGTCCTGCTCCATCACCTGAGGTTTTGGAAATGTTTACCGACCCTAACTTTGCACAACCTATATTAAAGCTAAAAGAATGCCATCGTCATTTTACTCCGTAATTGAATATTGACAAAGGCCTCTGTAATGGAACAAGACTAGAATAGAAAATGGGTGAAAGAATTCTAACATGTGAAGTTTAACCGGCGATAAAAAAGCAAAATTGTTTTGATACCAAAATAACACTTATTGACGACATCATTTGCCTGTGAACTTCACAGGCACCAGTTTCCTATAAAGCTAGCCTTTGCTATGACCATAAATAAAATCTCAAGGCCAAACGTTGCAAATATTGGTATTATTTAACCCACGACGTGTTTAGCCATGGCCAACTGTATGTTGCAGTTTCAAGAGTTTCATCCTGGAAATGCATACAAATACTCTTGCCGAAAAAAACACAGACAATAGAGTGAAAATATAGTATGGAAACAAGTTTTGCTTTGATGAGAGTTGCTTTTTGAAAATTGTAATTTGTTTTTTTGGGCTTGGCATCCTTACCCAAGAAGCTACTTTATATCGGGCTTGGCAACCCACGTCCAGAAGTGGCCACCCGCGGGCTTGGTTACCCATGTCCAGAAGACACCCAGTGGGTTCGGATTCCCCGGAAGAAATGGCCAACGGGCTGGCCCCCTACGTCCAGAAAGGCTCCGTTGGTGTAGCGCCCTAATATATTCGAAAAACCGCTTTCCTTATGGCCGTACGGATATAAAACTACCACCAAGCCAATGCTTGAGTGGAGCGGCTAAATTTTTCGGATTTTTTGTATGCTACCTCCACGTGGTTTGATCCGGGCAACTGCGAAAGCAGGCTAAATGCATACGAATTATTTTTAATAATTTACTGCATTGAAATTTAGGTTCGAAATCTTTTTGACCATCTCAAGCAATAGGGGTATCGGACTGCTGCAGAAAGTCTTATCAATGCATTGGCTAAGTAGCTTTTCAAATTATTTATTCTTTATTCAAAATCACTTTGTCGATAAAAAAGTTATGCTGCTAGGAGTACTCATTTTTGGTGTCGGACCGCCGAGAAGAATAAAACTCGA
This sequence comes from Ditylenchus dipsaci, assembly GCA_004194705.1. Taxonomy (NCBI): domain Eukaryota; kingdom Metazoa; phylum Nematoda; class Chromadorea; order Rhabditida; family Anguinidae; genus Ditylenchus; species Ditylenchus dipsaci. The sequence goes on along the minus strand of SADC01000290.1, from coordinate 142,190 downwards.
ACACAGGTGGATAATTATCTAAGGGTTGATGCGCCATCGGCGCAGCGGCGCCTTCTAGTTCCCCTATGAAACCCCTATTTAGGGGTATTTGCAGTTCCCTGGTATTGTGTAATAATTGATTTTAGTAAAATCAATTATTACCTGAAACTTAAAACTTTCTCGATAAAACGTGATTTCACTACTGTCAAACCATCTTCAGCGTGCCCGAATCAGTCCAGAAAACAGGTTTCGGAACATGAAAACGTAAAAAAAATTTGATCCAAGTGGTCGACCACTTGGTTTGGTTGGTGTATGGATTATCCAGTAGAACTGAGGTTGGATCATAGAAAACATTTTAAATTTTAAAAGCCCTTTACAAGACAAGAACATTACTACCCGGGTACCACTGCACTACCTGAGTCCCCAACCTGGGTACTACCACCTGGGTACAACAAACCAAGTGGTCGTCCACTTGGATCGAAAATTTTTTTTTACGTTTTTCATGTTCCAAAACCTGTTTTCTGGACTAACTCAGGCATGCTGAAGATGGTTTGACAGTAGAAAAATAACATTTTCTCGGGTATTTTTGAGTTTTAGCTAATAATTGATTTTACCAAAATCAGTTATTCTATAAAACTAAAAAAATACCCGAGAAAATGTTATTTTGCTACTGTCAAACCATCATCAGCATACCCGAATTAGTCCAGAAATAGGTTTTGTAACCCGAACAACGTGAAAAATTTTTCTTTGTTGGGCGCAACTGTGAAGTGATTGCTTGACCCAAAGTGCTGGTCATGGACGATTTTGAATTAGGAGCCTTCTGGGAATAATTACGTTATTTTGATAGCTAAAATTAGTCAAAATCGTGACACAAAATACATAGGCACAATTTGAAATTGGCACAAACAGAAGAGGCACGAATTGAATTGGCACAATTTGAAAAGGGCACAAACTGCAGGGCACAAACCAAAAAGGCACAATTTGATTCGACACAATCTAAAATGGCACATCTCTCTCCTTCCCGAAAATTTGTGAGTGAGACTGAAAAAAGTCTTTGGATACACTGAAAGTGAGAGTAAGAGTCAAAAAAAACTCATTGGGTACACTGAAAGTCAGAGTGAGAGTGCAAGTGAGAGTGAAAGTAAGACTGAAAGGCAATTTTTTCCTGTTGGGTACACACTGAGAGTGAGAGTGAAAGTGCGAGGCAGACTGAGAGTGAAAGGAAAATCCGCTCATTGGAAACAGGGCTTAAGAGTGAATATTTTATTTTTGACGTACAAGTGGTTACAATAACATTATTCGAAAAGTTTTTGGGACTAAAATAAAAACGATATTTCATGCTTTTTGTATTACATTAGTTTATTTTGATCGAATTTTTTTTAGAAAAAATTATTTTGAAGAGAATCGACACTTGAGGGGAAACGACCTTTGAAGGAAATGAACTTTGAGGGAAACGAACTTTGAGGGAAACAAACTTTGAGGGGAAACGAGCTTGAGGGGAAACGCACTTTTAGGGGAAACACCCGTGTCCCTATGCAACCTATGACGTAGAAAAAAGTCAGAAAATTAAAATAGAATAAGTCAAAGAAAAACCACAAAACCGATCGATTTTTTCGAAAAATTTAGCTTACTTTAGCCTTGAATAAGCTCCGGCGCTAATGTAATATCTAAATTTTTGGATGCTGGGCCTCTGTCCCGGTCTTGTAGAACGAGAGGAAATGCTGCCGTTTTATTCTGTCAAAATAACGTCACATTTTAGAACAAATCACTGGACCAAACATAATCAAAGGGCAGTCAGGTTTTATACTTTTTCAAGAGTCAGCTGGCAGGCCACACATAGCGCAATCACGACTGTCAGTATTTTCGAAAGTGCAATGACTGCATGACCATTTGCTGGATTGCACGGCTGACGAAGATCCGGCAGCATTAGACCTCTTGGAGCCACCTCAAATATTGGGTGTGATAAAGAGAGACAGGACCAAATTATTTCGAAAATCTAACCCATAGCCAAGTCTGCTGCAGCCAACTCCTTCAAAGTTCCCCAATTCTCATTACTCTTGTCCCATATGTTGGCTCCATCACTGTCCTTGGCAATCACGCACTTGGCCAAAACGTCCACTTCTTCCGACGAAAGCTTCACATGGTCATTCGTCAACAAAAACAGAAGGAAATGGAAGTTGGCGGCCATCTCCAAGAACTGCTCAGGTTGGAAGGATGCGATGTACTTAGCCATGTTTGTCAAAGACTAAACGAGAAGAAATTAATGATCTTACACAGCACTTGTTAACTAACCTGGTCTTCACCGATTAAAGAACGGTTCTCGATGGCGAAAGCTTTGGCTGGATCTTCCACTACCGTAAAGGTTGCTCGAGGTTCCAACGGCACACCAGTAGGCACGTCAACTAGAAGATATTCGACAGGCATAGGTCTTCCGTTCCTCAGCACTTCGGCACCATATTCATCCTTCTCCTAAAAGTTAATTCATTGCATAATATTATTGGACGCTACTGAAATATACCCCCCCCTCCAATAATTTTTCAGGTACCCTAAAACAATACTTTTTTTGAAAAATGCTGACATCAGTACGGGTCACCCCTGAGCCTAATGCCTAGGGCACAAACCCTAAGACTAAGGGCTAAGCCTAATTCCTGAGCCTGAAAAATATTGGAGGAGGGAGTATATTCCAGTAGGGTTTTTTGTCGATGGGGGGGGGGGGTGGTGGGATTCATTGGCTGAGATGCGCGTATATTCCGGCAGCGCGCATTATTGTCTTTAATTTACAGACTAAAAAATTCGTTCGCGCTTAGGGTCCATACTTTTGACATTACTTCTAGGAGTCTTTTGTTCAAATTAGTTAATCTGTCTGATCCAAAAAATTGTGGGAATTTCGACATTACTTTACTAGAAGATTGCCAAAAACCTGCAGAATCGTGGTCTTTTATAGTCACGACTGGTAAAATCGAAATCCTTACAAATTTTCGGACTGAACAGACGGATGAATTGTGCTAAAACACTAGAACACAGCAAGGTAAAAAAGTGACGGATCTTTCAGGCGTCATTATACGGGGACTTGTCTTTATAGGATTAAATCCCGAAAGAGAAAAGAGCAAGATATTAGAATAGAACTGACAGTGTACTGGACATCTGTAATGTAGTGATGCTCATGCAAAGGCTTTTCTCGCACCCAAGCCAATTCAGGATTTGATACGGTTGGACACAGAATATTAGCTTCTACCATGGCGGTACTGAAAATTTATCTTTCACTAAAAGTTTTAGGAAACCATCAATGGATACAAACTTACCACTGATTAGAAACTTGATAACCACTGAAATGGATTTGTTGTGTCTTGTCTCCTGACGCAACCACTGTGACGAACTTCGACCCAAAGTAACCATCGTGGCAGAATTTTGTATAATTCTTGTGCTTGGATTGTAAGTGGCCCGCAGTAATGCATTCAGCAGCGGAAAGCAGGAAAGAGTCCTCAAAAAAGAAACTCAAAAAGGCGATAAATGTTTAGAGATTGGCAAACCTCGTGTCGGATACAGTGCACAGTCCCTTGCTTCAAGTCAGCACTCCACAAATCTGTGAAAATCCATCCAACTCGTTTCAATCCCAAAGATTGACACAGCAAATCCACTTCCGCTTCATTTGGATCGGCTTCGAACTTGACTCTATCCTGGTCGGAACTTTGAGGTGGCTCATAGACAGCACCGATAACGGCTTTGATTCCCAGCGGAACATCTGCAAAAGGCTCGTAAGTCCCGATCAGGTATCCCACTCTTTGATACGAAGATTTGCGCCAGAAATTCAGAAAACTGAAGATTATCTTTCAGGCCTACTCATTTATCTGAAATAAATAATACCTGTTCACGACGTCTGAATTCTCAATGGTGATGTTGTCCACATGACGGAAGCGCTGAAATCGATGAGAAAAGACAACACGTCATATGTCACCAACCTGTCGCATCAGAGTGAGAGTCGGAGGCCTACACTTTGTACAAATTCCCTTCGGGTACGGTTTGTGTCCACCAGCACAATTCAGCTTCAGCGAGCAATTGATATTTTCCAGTGGTTTGGTGGATGATCCTTTGCCATGCAGATCTGTCAGCTTGCGAACAAGCGAGTGGTATGCCATATGCTTGATATCTTTTTCCTTCAAGTATTCTTCGTCATATGGCTAAACTCAGATTATCACGGCAACCTCATAAAAAGCTGATAAGCCAGGGCTCGCAAACGTCCTTTATTTCAAGATTTGTCCTTTATTTGAGTCCCAAAATATTTAGAATTTTTAGTCAAAATCTTTACTTTCGGGACTCAAAACCCAATAAGCACTGGATAAAATGGCACTTTTTGACCAAATTTCCTCTATTTTATAAAAATGTCCTTTATTTCAAAATTTTGAGTTGGGAGCCCTGTGATTAGCAATCAGGTCGGTGCGTAGACGTTTACCTGTTTTTGGGAAATTTTTTTGAATTCGCGCCAATTTTGGCGTTCTGTTTTTTCGCACTTTTCGAAGTTAGGGACACACGTTTGGGCATGCCCTAACGTGCGCTGGCCTACCCTGAGCCTAAGCCTCAGTTTAAAAAAGTATATAATTTGCCGGAAACGGAAAAACAGAACGCCAAAATGGGCGCGAATTCAAAAAATTGTCCCAAAAACAGGTAAACGTCACTATGTTAATCAGCTCACATCCAACGGCAAGCAGTTGGTGCACTTCTGTCGAGGAGGATGGCGACACAGCACAGCTTCTTTCCTCAAAATTTTTCCATCCTGCTGAGCGAGAACCAAATCCACTTCATCAATTGCTTCACCTGATTTATGCTCGATACCATCTTTTGATGGTCCCTAAGAAAAAAGTTTGACCAATAAATTTAAAAAAACAGAGGAGAGATTACTTACCTCAAATGCCTTGGCTTGCACCACCATGTTTTCTTTTGCAGCTAGAGAAAGTTCGCAGAGTCTATAAATCAAACCTTAGGAACAGATGGAACCATAAGAGCAGCGATAGATCCATAATTAAACGCGACATTTATGAACGTAAAAAAACAGTACAATCCGTACACACTCCTTTGGGCGCCCTCACTTGGGCGTCATTATTTTATATTGGTTTTAAAATTTCTCAAACAGTCTGAAAAGGGTCATTTAACCTTAGGGATACCAGGTAGACCACCCTGTGCTCATTTTAACGAGGTATCCAGCTCCATAATCGAAAATTTTGGATGTAGCCAAAAGTACCTAAAAAACCATGTATCTTACCCAAAATCGAGCCCTGAACATGGTTTGATCACCTGATTATACCACCTGAAAATATAGGTACTACTACCTTACAACCAATAGCTGCTAACTAGCAGTTGGGTAACAACACCTGAGTACGACCAGCTAAGACCCTGAATTTCAGGTTGCCGCATTGGGACACCTGCGCTTGCAATGATAGTACCGCACGCACTTACTTTATCCCAATCAGTTCATCCTAACTTTTTAAGGATTCAAACTCGGTTTCAGTCGAAACCTTAGGCGCAGGTAGGCCAGCGTATGTTAGAACGGCCTCAAACGTGTTTCCCGACTTAATTCAGAACTCATTTCAAGCTGGATTGAGATTTCCAGTTGAAATAAGCGAGGTGGGATAAGGCAAGCAGTATGAATTGCGATTAAATGAGAGATTGAACCAGTGAATCTAACTCTTCAGACCTATGATTGGGGATGGATACTAGAGTTGGCTCGGAAAGCGATATTTAAACCGGAACCGGAATTTAAGATTTGTGAGAACAGGAGCCGGAATTTGATTTTCGTTGAAACCGAAATCGGAACCGGAATTTCAATTTTGCCGAAACCAAAACCGGAGTCGAAAAAAAAAAGTTCTCGAAAAAAGTCGCTGCCGGTTATCACGATTTTTTGAATATATTGATATTTAACACGAAAAATTCGTTCTACAGTTGAAAATACGCGTTCAAAATGAGCCGAGCAATAGCAAAATTATGATAGAGTTGGGCTCGGAATTGATATTTGTACCGGAACCAGAATTTTAACTTTGTCAAAACCGAAACCGGAATTACATATTTTTTCGCGACCGGAACCCAAAAAAGAACCGGAATTCCGGGCCAACTCTAATGGCCTCTAGATACCTCTAGATGTGGATTAGAGATGGATACCCTTTCAAGTTACGTATATACCCCAGCAATGGCGTTGCTAGTAAATTTGATGCTTTAGTACCATGAAACCATGTTCAGCGCATGATTCTTGGTAATATACAAGGGCTTTTAGGTAATATTTGCTACATCCAAAATTTTTGGATTATGGAGCTAGATACCCGTTTAGGCGGGTACTTGGTGGTTTACTTAAAGGACCCTGTCTCTTCCTTATCATGGCAATTTGAAAGATTTGAATGCGCGCGGGACCACACACATTTTTTCAATAATAATGCCGAATTATTTTTTCGTTTGCGCTGAATGTTTAAAAAATATATTTGAAATTTTGTTCAAAACTTAGAACCGTTCACTAGTCGAGCCCAACGTCGCTTGACAATGCCAGATCGGACGACTTATCCGAATTGCACTGCTCCACAACTGTCACTGTGGTATAAAAAACATAACCTTTTAAATTTAAAATGCAATTAAAAAAATAATTCGAAAACATTATTGACAAAATCTATGTGGTCCCGCGCGGGCCAGCGATAGCTTGCGACAATTCAAATTGCGACAAATTCGAATTGCGACAATTGAGATTGCGACAAATTCAATTGCGACAAAATTAAATTGCGACAAAAAGTTACTATTTGAATTACGAATCTTATTTGTAAATGTTTGTCTCAGCTTGATTTGTTGCAATTTGAATTATCGCAATGTGATTTTGTCGCAATCTCAATTGGCGCAATTTGAATTTGTCGCAATCCAAATTGTCGCAATTCGAAATGTCGCAAGCTATCGCTGGCTGGCATTCAAACTTTGAAATTGCCATGATAAGGAAGAGACAGGGTCCTTTAACAGCCCTGCGGTTAACTTACGGCGTTGCAAAATTTGAGCAATAACTACTACTGGAAAATATGACTTGAAATTCACAAAAAAAATTATCGTAGTAAGACGAGTTCTTTTTGAAACCAGTATTCTAAAGAAACATTTTAGATGCTTGAGCTCAGCTCAAAGTTTTGGCAACACCAATTTCAGAATTTGTCAATGATTTTGTCAATTTTATTTATACAGTTTACTTTTCATTACTGCCGGGCAGTAACTACCCTAACCGCCCCAAATTGAGCTGGGTGCATTCTTCGAATCAAAGCAGTTTCGTTTCTCATATTCACTAAACTAATTTTTTTAGCTAGTCATGTCGTTAGTGAGAAAAAGAAAACAGCTGCAGGAATTAAATGTTGATCCGAAATCGGAAATTTCTCGAAACATGGAAAAGTTGCTAGGTAAGCTATTATTGGTTGAAAAAGGGCATCTAGTTTTCAAGAATTCATGCTAACATTTATCAGGCTTCATTGATACTTGTCTGGAACGTGGAAGCAAGCGAAAGATGTTTAGTGCTAAACTTCTAGTCAATCTCAAGTCCATTGTCGCCTCCAAAAACTGAACATGCGTTTCAAGGGAGTTTTGGTGGATCTCAGGCTCAATAAAGTTGGTGGATGTGTTGCTCAGAAGAGCTGTCTTCTCTATGATGCACTGGTTTACAAGTTTGGTCAGTCGAATCGCCATCAGAAGTTCTGGAAATCAACTATGCAGATTTACAGCCAGTTGAAGCGAATTAACAAAATAAATTTAATTGACTACTTTGCCAAGATTATTAAGGTTGCCCATTTGGGTTCAAATTGCTCATTCTCACTGTTCCATTTTCAGGGTCTCGAAAGCAGTGATTTCAAGTCTCCTCCTTCGCGATCCACTGTCTGTTTCCTGGGCTCATTAATTTTGGAGAGGATAGTTCGGCTAGATAAGATACGGATGCTCTGCTTCAAGGCTGCCGACAGTTCCATGGGTTTGTGCAGATGAAACACTTGGTAAGTTTTGAGTGAGTTCTTTTAAAAATTCATACGTACGTTTTAAAAATTTATACGTACGTTTTAAAAATCAGCAATAAGGAAAAACATATTTAAACCGACCCTTCTGTGGTCATACTATTTGGTTAAACCACCTTCCTGAGGTCGGTCTTTTGGAGTAGAGGATTAGAAAGATTTGACAGTAAACCTTTATTTGAGATGTCGCGGAAGTTTTAACCCCAATTTCGGTTATAGCTGACCTTCAACCTAATGTGCATTGCGATCGCGTCAGATGTGGCCAGCGAGTCGCTGAGACAGATCAATCATCTCTCTTCACTCTATGACACTCTTTCTGAATGGTTGCGCAAAGTTCACAAGAGGTGTTTTTTTTACAAATATATATTTTGGTCGGACATTTCTGTAGTGAGAGCCTTCAGATTTCCCAGCTCGTCTAGTGTTCTCCAGCTACGTTCACTTAATAATAAGCAAGGCAGAACAGTTGATGACAAGCCAAAGAAATTGGACAAAGTACGTGAAATACTCGATTTGCTAGACTGTAAGGTGGATGAAGCCAATGAACAAAACAATGTTGATGATCCTGTAAACTTGACGTTACCCTATTTTACTGGTTGATGTTATGATGTGGTTTAGTAAAGCTATTAACGCGGAGTGTGTGTCGTGCCTTGAATAATTTTTAAAAATGAAGTCTCGTCAATGTCGTGTGGATTTTCAAGAATTAAATAAGGTTTGATAGCGTACCGCATCCCCCAACCTTGATTAAAATATCGGCATAGTATTCAGTCAACTTCTTCTATTTCAAGTGTCGGAGTGCTACATTGGCGGCACCAAAAAAATTTAAAAGCAGCTATGGTGTTGAATGGAAGAAGGTGCGAACCAGAGACACGACACTCACGATATTTTTAGTTGCCACCTCCACTCCTGACCCAAAAAACTTCAGCATTTATCGGCAGGAAATATTGGAAAGTGATATTGTTTGTTATTTTGGTTAGTTCTAGGTAATTGTGCACCTCACAGAGTCGTTTCTTTAAAATAGGTAAACCATGGTGAATTGAATTCACATTTTTATAAATATGGTCTGTTTAATTATCCTCAAATCCTCCGTACTAATTTTTCGCCAAATTTAATGGCGTTGTGTTCTATTTCATTCTGATTATTCAAACACAACACTAATCTTTCTCTCCAATTTAATAAGCAATGCAGGAAGACTCAACCATCGACAGTAATACTGATCTAGTGTCAATAACTGTCACAACAGCTATAAATTCTAACGATGTCGGCAAGACTGAATCAGCAACAGTCGCAAAAACAGAAAAGTCGGTGGATTCTGCTAAAAGGAAATTGACCGCGATCACACAGAGCCCAATAAGTTGGTCTTTCGAGTGCTAAAAATCTTTATAAATACCTAATTTTTAGCTGAAAACTTAGAGCGATCATATCAGCCATCACCGCAACCTCTTTCTTCAACTTCTCTGTCCAATATTACTGATGGCAAGGATCCGAAAAAATCACATCACTCAGCTTTTATGAATCTCTTTAGTGGTAAATCCAAACAACAGCCCCCGAATTCGTTAGAGAATTTAACTGTCAAGGTAGACCGGCGTTTTTTTTTTAAATTTCTGATATTTATTCATAGTTACACGGGCGCCGGCGCCGCTAGTCAAAACGGGCGCCGGCGCCGACCTGGCAATTTTCGAGCCGACTTGACAATTTTTGTGTGAAACCGTTGCAGATTATTTTTTTCGAGACTGCCAATGACTTGCTTCAGGATTGAAAAAAACTCGCTGGTCATAGTTGCTATTATCGCAGCTGCTAAGAGTATCTTTATAAAAATACAGCCAGCTAAAAAGCCAGCGCCCGTGCAACTATGTATTTATGTCATAAGTATTAAGAACCGTTGTTCAGGTTGTGCCGAAATCCCAGAAAGATGCGAATCCAGCTACAACACCTGGATGTTCGTCAACTACGTCGTCTTCTATGGGATTTCTTCAAAAGTTGCCTTTTCATTACCTACATTCAAACTCAAAGCATGAGAAGGTGGCCATAGCAAATGTAGAGATGGGGTAAGTATGCTACTATTTAACTAAAAAAAGTAATCGACTGTAAATATCTTTTTTTAAGTTGTTAAAGTTCACTCCAGGTCTAAAGTCAGCTCGATCGGTACATGCAGGGCGGCGCAAAAAAAATTGGGCACTTCTAAAAATTGACGTACGTAACCCCGTGCGCGGTCGATTTCCGACTTTTGGGTGGCAAGCCCTCGGGAACCTCCATTACAATGCCGGCTGTGATGAAGAGCAACACCACAAAGTTCCTAGGTAGCTTATCCACTGTCATCGATTCTCCTGGGGAAATCAATGGGGCAGGGAAGTATTTACGCAAAAAATTTTAAGTGCCCGCGTTTTTTTGCGCCACCGTGTATATTAAGCTTATCCAAAATCTGTGCTCCGAGGCAATAAGCAAAAGACCGAATATGTAAGTAAACCTAAAAACTTGATTAAATCCAAGATGGGTAGGTGAAACACCTGCAGAGGTACTATATTCTAAGTTAATAGGTCAATCCCTGGAGAATACTTTGAATACTTGGATGATCGGGAGGCCACGGAAGCGTGTCTAGAATATTAGGCTAGGTTAACCACCTTGCATGTGCACATTCACAATATCCCAGCTTGAGTAAAGTATTTAGAGGGTACTGCAACCATAAGCATAAATCTTCAGTACCCTGCAGATATATGCTTAAATAATCTGTATGGCAGTGGCAAGGCACCGGAAAGCACACCCCTAGGGTCCTTACGTCACTGATGTGTAGCTGACTGTCGATGAAATCAAAAATTCTTGATTTTGACACATTTGATTGTGCAATATATTTAACTGTATTAATTTAGTTGACCGTGCAATAAGTTTAAAATATTACAGCACTTCCGGCCTATCTCCCATGTCTCAAGATCAAGTAGCGTCAACAACCACTAGTCAAGTGCACCCTCTGTGTCCTGTCAAAGAGCTGGAGTCACCCATAATTGCTCGTCATATATTACAGGATAGCTCACCAATTACAGGTAGTTACGGTAAAACTATATTTTCTAATTTTAATGTATTTTCAGGAAGTGAAGAGACATGGTATCCTGCCTCAGAACAAACCGTCAACAAACAAGACATCCTGAAAATGGAAGCGAAAGCGACCATCTTGGAAAGGGACGCCATTCAGAAAGCTTTAGATGAATTATTGACCGAATTTCGCTCAGGCCGAATGAAGGCATGTGAGTGTTTTAAGAAAGGGTATTGTGTTACATACAACTCTGTGCCGAAAATTAGACTAAGTTGAAAAGAAAAAAAATAAATTTCGCTCCTGCAACGTAAAGCTGAGGCCAGTCTCCAGGGTGTACGTTGCCGGCAAAGTCGACTGTATTCCAAATCTCCCATATTGTCGCTAGAGAACTTTTCTTAGGTGATTTAACAGCTCTAGCGCACTTAAAAGATGTTTTTATGTAAAGAATGTGATTGACAAAATTTCAGATAAAATTTACGTTTAAAAAATTATATTTTTTAAAATTTGGATTTTGGCAAATTTCGATTTGGCGAATTTAGATTTGGTAATTTTCGTTTTGGCAAATTTTATATCGGCAATGATCGTATTCGGCGGACTTCGAATTGGCAAGTTTACCCTAGCCCTCACGGAGGTATTAAAGAACCTGGATATGAAATGAATCCGTTTTTTACAAAGTTATATTTTTATAAATAATGTTGTGTTCAGTGTCGGACAAAGAACTAGAAGAGATGAGAGCAATGCACTATCAGCAACTACAGCTATCAGCTCTGCACATGGAAGTGTACAAACAAGAAATGGATTTATACGATCCAATCACTCGAAAATCTAATATGTGAGCAATTCAAAACATTTGACTTTATTTATGTAACGGATGTCGTAAAATTACCCATCTTAAGAATAGCGCAAAACCGTACAAAAATGTCAAGCAAAAAAAAAAAAAAAGACGGTCGCAATGAGAAGATTTGACCCTACTTGGATATAAAAGACATTATTTTTAAGTTCTGGTCAATAAAAAATAGAATTTTGGGCACTTTTGAATTTTGACTTTTTACCTGTTTTATCATGTTTTGGTCACTGGAGCTGGGCAAAAATAGTCTCTAAATGCATTTTTATTCAAGAGTCTTGCTCGGAATTGCTCGGAATAATATTATGGGGTTGAGATGCGCACACCCACATACCTTAGACACAAATCACTCAAAAGTGACTCTGGATGCATAAAAAATGTATGCATACCAGAGTTTATTTATGCGCTAGGCCCCAGTCAACAAAACTATGTTCAACATCTTCCTTTTCACACTAAATTGGCCCTTTTTTGGTCCTTTCCCACCCTAATATGGCCCTAAATCCCTTCAAAAATGGTCAAAATAGGTATATTTGGGTGGTCCCAAAACTTAATTTTTTATTGACTAGAACACAAAAATAATGCCTTTTTCGAGCTTCTGAGGCAATTTTAGGTCGATATAGGGTGTTTGGAAACACTTTAAAAAAAATTTCATTTGGGGGGGGGTATACTCCGGTAGCGCCAAGACTTTTTCTGCATCTAAAGACTTTTTTTTGCAGCTAATTGCCTTTGCAGCTAAAAGACTTTTTTCTGACTTTCTTTTTGTCTTAAAAATTGATGATTTTCGACCCTACCGGAGTATACCCCCACCCAAATAAATTTTTTTTAAAGTGTTTCCAAACAGCCTATATCGACCCTACAATCGCCGCAGGAGTTTAAAAAAGACATTATTTTTAAGTTCTGGTCAATAAAAAATTGAGTTTTGGGCGTTTTAAAATTTCGACTTTTGACCTGTTTCACCATGTTTTGGTCACTGGAGCTGGGCAAAAATAGTCTCTAAATGCATTTTTGATCAAGAGTCTTGCTCGGTTAATTATGTCTACGGTAAGTGAGTGCGCGCATCTCTAACCAACCAAGCCCCCTCCGCCCTCTTCGGGGGGGGGGCAGTGGGCTTGGGGGCTTGGAGTTGAGATGCGCACACCCACATACCTTAGACACAAATCACTCGAATATATGCATACCAGAGTTTCTTTATGCGGTAGGCCCCAGTCAACAAAACTATGTTCAACATCTTCCTTTTCACACTAAATTGGCCCTTTTTTGGTCCATTTCCACCCAAATACAGACCTAATCCCTTTAAAAATGGTCAAAATGAGTGATTTTGGGTTGTCCCAAAACTCAGTTTTTTATTGATTAGAACTCAAAAATAATGCCTTTTTTGAACTCCTGAGGCCATTTTAGGTCGATATAGGGTGTTTGGAAACACTTTGAAAAAAGTTGATTTGGGGGGGGGGTATATCCAAGTAGCGCCGAAGATTTTTTTGCCTCGGATAATTTTGGCGTCGGAGAGATGGTTGTTGCTCAATCTTTTTGGCTGTTTGCTGTTTTTTGGATGTTCTTAGCTTAAAGGACCATAGCCGTCGCCGACAACGAGAATTTCAAAGTTTTGAATTCGCGCGGGACAGTTCTCTTTCGTCTTTCATTGTACTTAGGTTTGGGTCCGGGGAATATTTCTGGGAATATTCCGGGAATACTCCCGGTTTATCCCCGGTCCGAATCTTAGATTCGGACCGACAATGAAAAATCGGTCCTAATCTTTTCAGAAATAAAAATTTTGGCTGGAGTACAGAATACCTGGGTGACCCAAAATCGCCCAAAATCACCTTTTTTCCACGTTTCAGCACCTGATATTCATGTGGTAAAAATCAGCAACAACAACAGTACTATCATCAACAAACCAGTCAATTAGGTGCTGAATTCATGCTTAAAACATTTTTTAGGCTGCGGTCGACACTTTTTGATAAAAAAATTTTAGACCAAAAATTTACTTTTGCCTTGGGGGTCAAGATAAACCAACTTGAAAGGGTGTCCAGCCCCCTAGCAATAACGAAAAATCCGCGGATAGAAATTTGTTATTGCTACGAATTTGTATCCGCGGATTTGTTAATCCGCGGATTTTTTTTTCGTTATTGCTACGGGGGCAGATATCCGAAAATATGTAACCACCGCATGTAATGGTATTCTATTTTTATGAAGATTTATATGTGTTCTTTAACGATTTTGATTGATTTGCAATGATTTTTTTTAAGTAAATTCGGTTATTTGGAGATAACAGATTTGGACCTAATCAGGCAGGGGGGGCCCTTTTCAGTTAACTGTAAATAGGGTTTAAACGTCTCCTAAATAATTTTTATACGCCAGAAACGATAAAAAAGTTGTTTCTTAACAATTTCCGCACTCGAAAGTGAAGTTTTTAAAAAAAAATTGGTTACCAAAGGTTGACCAACTGACTTGGTCCCCCAAGGCAGTTAAACCAAAAAGGGTACCTATACATCTTAAAAAAACAAAAAAAGATGGAATTTGAACATAGTTTTGTTAGCTGGGGCCTACCGCATAAAAAAAAACTCTGGTATGCATATTGTTTTTATGCATCCAGAGTTACTTCGAGTGATTGGTGTCTAAGGTACGTGGGTGTGCGCATCTCAACCCCACTAAAGGCCACTTGAAATTCTCGTTATCGGCGACGGCTATGGTCATTTAAAGGGGCATGCTCACCTGTTCCAATTTGTCCCCGCCAATTAAAATTTTTCACAAACGCATTATTGAACTTCTGTACGAATTTTTTAGCTTGCTTTCTAACAAAACAAGGCCTAGAATTTAATTTTAGGTGTAGTTTTGTTAAAAACAAAGTTGAATAATCCGTACAGAAGTTCAATGATTAGGAAAAATTTTTGTATTGGCGGGGACAAATTTTCAACAGGCGTGTATGCAGGATTTTTTCAAACGCCTGGCAGCCAGCGAACGCCGGCTTAACGCCGGCGTTCGGAAAAGCTGAACACGGGCGTAACGCCGGCGTTTAGATTTTGATGGGCAAAAATTGTTTTCTTAATGTTTCAATTAAGAAAATGGGGTATTATTAACATAAAATTTATTTTTATAAATTCTCATTGTATAGACTTTAATTTTATACCGAATTTGCTCAATAAATTCTCCATGGGGATCATTTTTCAATCCCTGAAAAATATTCTAATTGTTACATAACGCCTTATAAACGCCGGCGTTTATCAAACGCCTTTCAACGCCTTCAAATCTAAACGCCGGTGTAACGCCGGCGTTAGAACAATCCTGCATGCATGCCGCTTTCAGCAAAGCTCCAGGCACAGTTTATGCCAGCCCACGTTGGATAAGCTGAAGCGTGTTTCCTGAACTGCAAAAACACTGAAATTGAAAAAGGGCAGAAAGTTTTAAAAACATCCCAAGTGGCCCCCTTCAAAACTCGCTAAACGTCGACGCACTGTTTGCTTGACTCTAGAAGCGATTGTAAATATTACTCTATAACCTCTATAAATCGGTATAGCAAAGACTCGCTGCACATACGACTCGCTAGACATACGCTACAACGACTCGCTACAGCAGTTTTTTTAATGTTTAATATTGTACCAATCAATCAATTTTTTATGCTTAGGCGCAGGGTAGGCCAGCGCATGTTAGGGCGGACTCAAATGTGTGTGTTTTAAAATATAAGTTCTGTACCTTTTCAATAGGTAATTAGGCTCTAGGTAAATTAACGTATGGCAAATTCATCCACGATAAATTTATAGATTGAAAAGATTTAGTTTAGAGTTTGTAGAGTTTTGAGTTGTTAGTTTTTTAGAGTTTTGGGGATAGTAAAACCATCTGAAACCTGCTCAAACGGATATCCACCTAAATTATCCGAAACTTTGGGTTTAGCTCAAATTAAATACAAGCGTTGTATCCTACCCACAATCATGTCCCGTGTATAGTTTGTTCATACCAAACCAGCTGTTGGATTGCACAAACCCAAGTTCTCGAGTAGTTTCAGACCACGCAATATTAAGGTGGTAGTCCAAAACACATGGTATTTAGGTGACTGTATTTAGGAGTAAACACCCAGCTGGTAGTATTTGGCAGCCTAAATATCGGTACTTAGGTGCAAATGCAAGTGCAACACCTATGGGTAAATATTTTGACGAACTTCATTTTGCTGAAAATCGGACGAATTGCAATTTGGACGAACTGAATTTTGGACGAATTGACTTTTGGAGGACTTGTCTTTGGACGAATTGAATTTTGGACGAACTGCAATTTGGACGAACTGACTTTTGGACGAAATGCCATGGCACCAATCTTGAGTGTTTACGTGTTTCAGTGCTTCACAGACTCATCACCGTGTTTGGTGGTTCGAATCCCTCTGGGTGCCAACAGTCCCACGTAGAGTACCTCGATTTAAAGTCCTGGGCACGCGATGCTTTACGGGGTTCGAGTTCTAAGGGTGCTTTTAGACGGTTCCGGCTGAAAAGGTACTTTTTTCGAAAGGATTTTGCGTGAATCTCCCCTTGTTTGGAAAAGACGTTATTTGATCATCTTTTTGTTAAACGGATTTTGCGTGAAAATACCGATGATGGAAAACGACGTTGTTTGAACGTCTTTTTCTTCAACGGATTTTGCGCGAATCTCCCATTGTTTGAACAGACTTTGTGTGACTCTCCCATATGTTCGAGTCTCCCAATGTCTGGGAATCTTTTTGTTGCAAATGGATACCACCCTCTGCAGCGAATAAGAGAATTTTTTGTTGCATATAACAGTTGTTTTGTGGCAAAAAAAACCTCTTTTGGAGCAAAAAAGTCTTTTTACAGCAGAAAAAATTTGCAGCAAAAAAAGTCCTTTGGGAGCAAAAAAAAGTTTTTTGCAGCACGGAAAAGCTTTGCCCTTTTTTTTCTTGTGTGCTTAGTTAGTTAGTTAGTTAGTTAGTTACCGTATATTCTCGATTAGAAGGCCCCTCTCTAATAGAAGGCCCCCCTCTAATAGAAGGCCCCCCTTGAGGACCTATATATCAGCCTAGAAAAAGAAATTCGCAAATCTGTTCTTTGCGTTTTCTTAGTTAGCACGAGCTCACCTGATTCCACTTTTAAAATTTTAGTTGAGCACCCAAAATCTCAAAATCGAAATATTTTTTTTCCGACTTTTTTAGGGTTGAAAAATAGAAGGCCCGGGCCTTCTAATAGAGAATATACGGTAGTTAGTTAGTTAGTTAGTTAGTTAGTTAGTTAGTTAGTTAGTTAGTTAGTTAGTTAGTTAGTTAGTTAGTTAGTTAGTTAGTTAGTTAGTTAGTTAGTTAGTTAGTTAGTTAGTTAGTTAGTTAGTTAGTTAGTTAGTTAGTT
>SADC01000290.1:0-120000 GCA_004194705.1 Ditylenchus dipsaci | reverse complement strand
GCTCTCAGACAAGCTACTATCCAAATTAGCCAGTGAGATTAGCTACAAAAAATAAGTAGTAACTTGAATAAGAGCAGTCTACAAAAAGCAGGTCGAAATACAATGACAGAGACACGTTTTTTGAATTAGAGGATGGCGGTTTAGTAAAAGTTAGAAGATTATACGGTATTTCTTTTTAATTTATACGACCTTAAACTTTTTAAGAAAAGGAGATGATTTGGACGATCAATACGTGGAAATCAGCAAGCAATTAGATCATTTACACGACATGATGCAAGTTTATTTATTTAATTTATCATATTTTAACTATCTATTTGCAGGGATAGCTTTCATACCTAGCTACTTGTAAAACCTGCGACTTGAGCAGACTTTACGATATAAAAAGCATAAATTGAGAAAGCCCTAATATGCATTATCAAGGCGATCAAAGGCGAAAAATAATCGATACCACTTAAATGTTTCTGAATTGTACGGGACTTTAAGTTCCTATTTTGAGTCATTTTTGTTTTTTCTGACTTAATTTTGATGCACAAGTGTGAATTGTTAGTTTTCTATACAGGCCATCTTTGATTTAACGAAAGTCCCGATTCAACGAATCTTTTTTCGGTGCCCATTTGGCTACAATTACGTATAAGGACTAATACGCTGTCATCGATTTAATGAGATACTTACTTCAGCCAATATTTTTCCCGGTCTCTGTATCTTATCAACTGTATCTTTTTATAAGTGCATTATGTATTATTAGTTAGTATTAGTTTATAATTTTTATTCTGCGCAGATGATGTATGTGATTATTTTTCTTGACAACAAAGTTATTCTCGCGGTTTCATATTTTTTCATTTATTGTATACAAGAAAAGTACACCTCTAAAAATTATTTGACGTGAAAAATTAAAAAAAAAAAGTTTTTTTGTTCGTTTTGCTGTAAAAAACCATTCATATGTTTTAGAACAATGTTTCTGTTATTATGCTTTTTGATGGCACAGCTGTTTCTCTGCTTACTAGGCTTGCCACTTTGGTTTCGACTTAGGCGGTAAATTGTTCTCCCAACTATTTGTTAAGTGAATTTGTTTTACAGAAAAACCAAGACTGTTGCCTTTTCCATCCATATTGCAATGCGGGAGGAGGCGGTGAAAGAGTTCTTTGGAGAGCTATTTATGCCATGCAAAAAGAGTATGCTCACCATCTTATCAGCTAATTTATGCCTATTTTTGGCGCATGAATGAGCTTGTTCAAAAAGACTTTTATTTGGCGCAAAAATACTTTTTTCCGTGTAAAAGCATTCCTGAATCCTCTTTGGAATGGAGAATATCTCTGCTTGCCAAGAAGCAGCACTGTAAGCACTCTGTAATGTTGGCATTTGAAAATAGACTTGCCACCTACCCTCCTTCAGCACCGGAAATCCCCTTGGACCACAAACAAAAGACTGGTCAGCAGGCAAAATGAATTTTGCTTTGAAGCAATAGATTTGATTCTTTTCTTATTTTCTAGATTATAATTTTATAGCAATGCTTCTCTATGTAGACAAATAAGTAAAAATAATATTAGAAAATGAAAGAGAATGAAGAATTACAACTAAAAAAAATTCACCAAAAAGCCGATTTGCATCAAAAAAGTCGTTTTGCACCAAACAAGCTATTTGCTATAGTTAATTGCATGTCTGTAGTTAACTTAGTTTTGGGTTATTGACGATATGTAACTTTTGTGCAAACCTGGAAAAAGGTACATAACGTACATAAAATTTATAAACATTTTCTAAAAGCCTGAAATGTGTAGAAAACATGCTTTTAGTCTTACCCTTATAATTTTTCGAAGGAATTCCAAAATTCTGATATTGATGATACTAATCCAACTTTTGATTCTGCAAAAGATTGTCTGATATCGCAACACCAAGTTTTCGACATAATATGGATACGAAACCACATTTAAAAACATAAAACTTGTAATAATCCTTTCGTGTCGAGACTATTTCCTTAACAGCTTTCACCCCTCCTTTAAGTCAAATGAAAGTGAAAATAATAGATTTTGGACATATTTTTACATTTTGGGGCCTACCGCATATAGAAACTCTGGTATGCATATGTTATGTACGTCATGTACATTTTTTCCAGATTTGGACAAAAGGTACTTAACGTCAACACACCTTAGTTTTAAGTTATTAACGCAATATTATTGGGCTGTAAATTTGTTTTTTAAATTCTAGATTTGC
Source organism: Ditylenchus dipsaci (assembly GCA_004194705.1). Lineage (NCBI taxonomy): Eukaryota > Metazoa > Nematoda > Chromadorea > Rhabditida > Anguinidae > Ditylenchus > Ditylenchus dipsaci. The sequence continues at coordinate 117,792 of SADC01000290.1, read as the reverse complement.
TGGCCAGAAACTCCATTATGTGATATACACAGGCGACTATGATGTAGAAGAGTCAGAAATCTTGGCCAATGTCAAATCTCGTTTCAACATCAACTCAGGCTCACAAAACTTGTCCTTTATCTTCTTAAAGTAGCTGAAAATTTCGTGAATGTTAGTTTATTTTACATTTATTTTAAGAAATCGCTGGTTGTTGGAAGCCAAGTACTATCCCCGATTTACTCTTATTCTCCAGATGATTGGTGGCTATTTGCTAGGCCTGGAAGCCTTGTGGAAATGCAGTCCTGAAATTTTTGTAGACACCACAGGAATACCGTTGTCATTGCCTCTGTTCAGGTTGCTGGCTGGCTGTAAGGTGGTTGCTTATGTGCATTACCCCACAATTACTACAGGTACTTTTTGGGGGAAAAGTTAGGACACCCAACTGTAAAATTTCACTTTTTTCTGTAGTTCCTTGGAACCAAGGAAAATCACGCATTTTCGGCGACTTCATTTCATTCTTCTAATTACACTTTTACTGATAAATCGACCACGGTGAGCACGAATCTGGCCTCAGGGGTGGTAGCAATAATCAACGGATAAAATCTGCGGATACGGATAAAATCCGTGGATAGAAATATCCGCGGATAAAAACCGTAGTAACAATCACGGATAGAAATATCTGCGGATACGGATAAAATCCGCGGTTTTTTGCGCAGCTAAGGATAAATCCGTGGATATACCGTATTCTCTCTATTAGTTCCACATGTGGGATTATTTTTCAATCGTCCGAAAATCGGAAAAACTTGGGGTCGATCTTGAGATTTTTGGGTGCTCAACCGAAATATAAAAAGTGTAATCAGTAGAGCTCTTGGGAGTTAAGAAAATGCAGTAAATAGCTTCGTTAAATTTTTTCTCTGAGCTGAGATACAGGTTCTCAAAGTTGGGGGTGTGGGTTTAATAGAGAGTGTGGAACTAATAGAGAGAATACGGTATATCCACAGATTTATCCACGGATAAAATCTTCGAATAAATATGAGCGTGATATTTCCAGTAAAAGTAAAAAAAGTTAAACTACTATTTTTTAAGTTCTCCTTAAAGCAGGAAAATGTTTTATTCATATTTATTCACGTGTTATTCTACAAAATCAGTCGAAAAATATTTGTTTTAATTTGATTTGTCTCAAAGCGAGTTCAGAAGCCAGAAAGTGTTATAGTCTTAGCATAACAATTTTTATGCGTTTCACTGCACTTTTTTCGTTTTTAGCGTTTCTTTCGAAATTGCGAAATTAGCGATTAGCAATTAGCGAAATTGAAGAAATCGAGGAAACTAACACTGTTAACGATGATTTTGAATTGTTTATGCATGAATTTGATTGATTTGTTATGATTTCTCGAATAAAAGTTGGTTATGGAAATAAAAAGATTTTACCCGCCTTTCGGGTAAATACCGGGTAAATACCCGGGTAAATACCCGAGATTTTACCCAAAAAGATTTTAGCCGGCTAATTACCCACCCTAGTTACTACCACCCCAGAATAGGCACATGTCAACTGAAAATTAAACTTTTCTAATAATTTATATCAATAAATCAAGTTTTCTTAGCAAGTTTGTTTGTTCTTTTAGCCATAAATTCTAAGAGGGCCTGATTTTTTTCAAATTTTTCAACACTAATCAACGTTAAATTGACAGCGCTTTCTATAAAAAACGAAATTTTTTGGGGCGCCTCTTTACGGCGTGTCTAGACGTTTTTTAAGGTGAAAAAAAATCTTGGAGGTCCATTGCTCACACTTTTCAGTGTCATTTGCAGAATTTTTTCTGTAAAATGAAAGTGCTGTCCATTTTGCATCGAATAGATATTGTCTTACAAACACTCAAAGGAAAAACTCTCATTTTTTTAGAAATTTCTAACAACATATAAAATAAAATTTGGGCTGAAAAATGAGGTAACAAAGCTTTTTGTAGACTTCTCCAAAATTGCAGGAAACGTCTTTCAACTAATTGTAGTTTAACTAATTGTAGCTGAAGTCAGCCGGCTGAGTCCTAACTCAGACATCAGCCGGCTGAGGCTGATGGCTGAGGTAATTTTTTTGACCTAGCTGATGTCTGAGGAAATTTTCCCCTACTCAGCCGACTGAGGACAATTTCTGAGCCCAAATTTTTAAACGTCAAATTCTTGTAACTACAAAAACAATTAGGCTTTTCCGTTATTGGGACCTATAATAAGAGCCTGTCAGCGATATATGTTTTAAAAATCCACCTGGCAAGCTAGCTACCTTACCTGACCACTTACCTGGCTACCTACTCTATAAGACCACATACTCTAACTGGACACCAAACACAAAGAAAATTAAAAATTCAATAATGAGACTTAATATATTTTCGACGCAAAAAACATTTTAATTTACTGAAGTTCCGTGTTTTCTGCGATCCTTATTTTCTGAATCCTAACCTTAAAAAAGAGTTATAACTCTATGCCAAACCATCATTTTTGTGATTTCTTTTTTTTAAACGATAGTCAAGATTCTGGACTACAATTTGACAGAGAGTTTTTGGGGTTTAGTTATAAAAACGCCAGCTCAAATGAAAATAATGAAAAACGTGAAAACCAGGAAATTAAAAGGCGGCAATTCAAAAAGTGCTCAAGTTTTATATAGTTGACTATGCCAAAAAGCTCATTTCACCATTTCAATTGCAGAAATGATTGCTATGGTAAGCAGGCGGGACTCTAGGTTAGTTTGATTTATCTTAACTTATATACAGTTGCGGACAATTGATAATATACAAGAAAATATTTTTTATGTTTGGCGACTTATCGCATAAATATCATTGTTTTTAGAGAAACTGAATATACAGTCTTGTAGCGCTTTTCTTGTTCTACAAAACTGAATATTTGCTTTTTTAAACAGCAGTCATTCAATCGAAAATTTAGTCAATGTTTGGATGACATCCGAATTTTAGCCCGACAATTGACAGTACACATTGATCGTTGTCTTAGGACCACCCAGCACTGAAATACGGATAGGTGGAACTTTGGAAACCTAAAATGGCTCAAAATAAGGCAAAACGTGGAAACCTAAAAAACTACCGTTTTGCCTTATTTTGAGCCATTTTAGGGTTTCCAAAGTTCCACCTATCCGTATTTCAGTGCTGGGTAGTCCTAAGACAACGATCAATGTGTCATTTTGTAGAGAAATCATCGAAATTTCAGAAAACGCATGAAAACATACATTTTGATTTTTAAAATCATACGAAAAGGTTTGTTTCATGAGGTCGAACAACGATTTCCCTTACATTTTCCTTTATTTTGACTGTAAATCGACACTTTTGTGTTGATAATCATAACTGTTCCCAGAATAATCAAAAAAATAAGTTCGAACTACGAAATTGTAGCTGAGAGACAGGGCTTAAAAACAGTAGTTTTAAAAATTAACAAAATAATCAAAAAGTAAAATCAATCAGCTCAAATTGTCTTTGTGTACTGTCAATTGTCGGGCTAAAATTCGGATGTCATCCAAACATTGACTAAATTTTCGATTGAATGACTGCTGTTTAAAAAAGCAAATATTCATTTATGTAGAACAAGAAAAGCGCTACAAGACTGTATATTCAGTTTCTCTAAAAACAATGATATTTATGCGATAAGTCGCCAAACATAAAAAATATTTTCTTGTATATTATCAATTGTCCGCAACTGTAGTTATACTATAATTCAAAAGAAGATAATATATAGCTACAATAATGCCGGCGCCATAGCTAAATCTTCGTTGCTGACCCTATGCAAAGTACTCTACTACAAAGACTTCTCAATGCTCTATAGATTTTGTGGCATGTGCACCCATTTAGTTATGGCTAATGGAAGGTTAATGAGTTTAATACACATCTCTATTTTAAATATTTTTTTAGCTGGACCGCTTCTCACTTGCAAGATCTATGGGGCGGTCAACCGTCAGTTGTATATCCAGCATGTGATGTAAAAGAGGTGAAATCTTTAAAAAATACTTTTACCTTATTCTCTCCAATAGACCGGCAGTCTCTATCTAAACGCCACTCTCTCACAGAGCGGCAGGGGTCGAGGCCAAAATTAAGGGGGTAAATCACGTTTTATTGCATTTTCAAATTGAAGTCAAAAAAAGTTTCGGAGGTTGAAAAATAGAATGGCATGCGGCTCTATTAAAGAGAATACGATAGTCACATATTTGATTAATGTAGTTTTTCGTAGGTTTTAAATTTGACTGTATTACTAATTCTTCCAGAATGCTAGAGTTGGTTAAGAATTCCGGTTCCGGTTTCCCGGAATTCCAGTCGCGAAAAAATATGTAATTCCGGTTGCGGTTTTCACAAAACTAAAATTCCGGTTCCGGTCCGAATATCAATTCCGAGCTTAACTCTATCATAATTTTGCTTTTGCTCGGCTGATTTTGAACGCGTATTTTCAACTGTTGAACGAATTTTTCGTGTTCAATATCAATATATACAAATCATGTAAACAGGCAGCGATTTTTTTCGAAAACGTTTTATTTCGACTCCGGTTTTGGTTTCCCAAAAGGGAAATTCCGGTTCCTATTCCGGTTCCGGTTTTTGTATAGTTTTAATAATGTATAGTTTTAATTTCAGCTCATTGATTTGCCATTTTTGGGTGAAAGAAGGTTACTAGAGAACAACGATGTGAAGATACTATCAGTGGGTCAAATCAGACCTGAGAAGAACCACCTTTTGCAATTAAGAATATTTGCTGAGCTAAAGAAACAGATGGAATTAGCTGGGATAGATTGTAAAGTAAATTTGTGTCTTGGATGTACTTAATAGTTAACTGTTGAAATTTTGAAGATAAAATTAATAATTGCTGGTGGCTGCCGAGATGGAGAAGACGAGAAGAGGGTGGACTTTCTCAAAAATTATGCTCGCGAAAATTTGAAATTGGACAACGATGAAGACATAGAGTGGTGTTTGAATGTGCCCTATACTCAACTTTTAAAACTTTTCCAGGCTAGTACAAGTTTTAATTACAGTCAAGTCTCGATTTAACGAACCCCTGGGGACCGCCAAAAATGTTCGTTAAATCGAAGGTTTCGTTAAATCGAGAGCTTATTTTAGTCATTTTATTCAATTGCTGGCCAAATAGGCACCAAAAAAAGGTTCGTTAAATCAAGAGTTTCGTTAAATCGGGTTTCGTTAAATCGAGACTTGACTGTAATCTAATATCAAGCTTTATTTCTATGTTTTACTTTGGTGTGTTGACAATATTTCATGATTCAATATTTTTAAAAGTCGACAAAATAAACGGGCAAAGCTTTTTAAGCAGCTAAAAGAATTTATTGATGGCCACAAATTCGTTCAACGTCGTTCACACGTCGTTCAACAAATTTCACACATTTGTCATTTTATCTATATATTTATCTATAGACTCACAGTTAACTATATATACACAGTTAACTTTAGTTACTTCGAACCTGCAGTAAAGTTTAGATATGGATTTGAACTAAAGTTCTGAAAAAAATATTAGATCCCCAAAAGCGCCAGTATTTTTTAAATGAAAAACCGGCATCAAAATATTTACATTAGGAATTTTCACGAAGAAAAATGATATCTTTATTTAAAAAATGGTTTAAGTGTTCTTTTTTTAATGCAGTTTGAATATCTAGTTGTTTATAAAAAATATCTTAAATCATCGAGAAAAAAAATTATACGCTATAAATATTTTTCAAGTTTTAGACTTCACTAATTGGTCTGCACACAATGTGGAACGAGCATTTTGGAATTTCCGTAGTTGAGGGGCTAGCCGCCGGCAATATAATGATAGCGCACAACTCAGCTGGTCCTAAAATGGATATTATTGGAGGATATGAGAACGATGAAAAAGGAGTATGTGGCTTTCTAGCTTCTAGCAAAGAAGAGTATGCAGAGAAAATAGTGTCTATATTAAAGATGTCTTCAGAACAGAGAAATTCTATCAGGGAAAATGCTGAGAAAAGTGCCTTAAATTTTCGAATTCAGCTTTCGGTGAACATTTTTGCCAAGTAATTGCCACGATGATCGACTGAAACATATTCATTAAAGAGCAATAATACTTCGGTTATTTTTCAAAAAACTATAAATTCGCTGATATTTATACTTGTTATTAAAATAAATGAATTATTGAAAAAAGTGGCTATCTATATTTTTTTTTATACAAAACTTCAGTAGACTTTCGATCAGTGTTGGGAACTCGTACTCGTACTACGAGTACGAGGACGAAGCACAAATAGAAAGTTCAAGTACGAGTGCCTTGTTTTTTTCCTGACTATTTTTGAGCAGAATTTTTTTTATAAAAGCATGATTTTTCTAAATGATAAAGGCGCTTTGAAGGCATAAATTTCCTATTTGTTTTTTAAATGTTCTGATTAATCTTCTGAACTTACGTCTCTTTCATGGTATGGTCATGGTATTCCTCATTTCGAGGCACGCTAAGCGGCCGTATCAAATTTATGTCTTTTTCGCGGTATAGGCATAATTTGCCTTATTCCCAGGGATGCGAAGCGGCCTGGTTTTGTTCATGGTATGTTATTCATTTTATGGTGTGTCAAATTTCAACTATTTCTAAATCGCATTGCGAAGTGTTGCTCTAGGTTTCAGTACTAAATGCGTGATGTTTCTAATACCGAATTCTTCTGAAAAAATAGTGCCTTATGGTAGACAATTTCTCATTTAACAAAAAAATTATAAAAATGTAACTTAACTCAATATTTTAAGAGTACGAATTTCTTATTCAGGTACGAGTGAAGTACAAGTACGAATACGAGTACGAGCCTCTTTTAGCTCATACTACGAGTACGACGAAATTTTGTAACACGGTAAGAGTACGAGTACAAACTACGAGGTCAAAAAAATAAGAGTTAAACAAAATGCCCTTTTTTCTTCTCAAGAAAAAAGTCGGGATGTCTAAAAAAATGCAAAGCCTGTTTAAAAGCCAAAATGGCAACCCTGTTCAGATGTGCTATTACTTTGTTTAAAAATATTGAAAATTTTGATGAAAAACCGAAAATTTTCAAAATCAGACTTTGTTCACGTTTCGGCTGTGATCTTTTTGGGCACTATGGGTGTGCGAAATTTGAACACAGAATCTGATAAGTTTGTTAATTAGCCTTATAACATTATATAAACTTCTGGCAATAGTTTTGATTTAGTAGGCTCAAAATGACTTTAAAAGTTGACGGTATTTTTAATTTTCACACCTTTTAAGCGAAAAGCTTTTTAGGAAAACCGGAATTCCTGACATCAGATTCGTGACCAGTGTATCCGATTTGCTAGCAAATCTACTCTTAAAATGTGAAAATGAGCAATTTATTTTGAATTCCCTTCGAGACAACACGAAAAAAATCGATGATCGCGAATCCGGTGTCAGAAGTTGTGGTCAGGTTAGACGAAAGTCTAGGCTTTTAGTCAAATACAAGCAAAAATAAGTTAAATGAAACTTATTTTTGCATTTCAGAGGATGAGTCATACATCAAAAAAATCTGAGGATCTCTCTTTCGACAAAATACAGGAAAAATTTGTAAAGTACAGAATTTAGAAAACTAGAAGAATTATTAGGCCTGGAGCACGTTTTGCTAGTCAAGTTGGAGGAAAATTTTGAATTTACCGCAAAATTCGTTTCAAAAGCTAAAAGAAGCATTTTCGGGCATTTCGAAAAGCCATTTAGCTCCAAAGAATATTATTATTGAATAATTTGTATTTAGAAAAGGGGACCAGTACCTTTTTCTTTCACGATCAAGTTTTACATGCGTTCTCATCCAGATTTTTTAAGTTGTCTGCCTAGTTTTTGAAAGTAGTTTTGGGTCATCAATATTAGATTTGAGTGATTACGAGTGAAAAATAGAAGGATTTAAAAAATTTAAGGATTCAAAAGAAATATTTTTAGGAAAAAACCGGAATTCCCGCATTAACTTTTTGAAACGCACGGGCATGCCCATTGAAAATTGAATTTTGGGCCCTATTAGCCAATACTAACGCCCCCCCCCCCACGATTTTCACTTCTTTGCTTAAGTAAAAGTACCCAATTTTATGTGCCAGACCCAGAAAAAAGTGCGCAACACGTGCGTAACTTTTCAGCCTAGTACAGAATAGAATAACCCCCTCCATCAATTTTTACTTTTAAAACTCAAGTGAAGAGTACCCAAACTTATGTCCCAGACCCCGGAAAATATGCGTAAACTATTTATTAGTAACAACTTCCGTACGCTGGCCTACCCCAAGCCTAAGGGCTAGTCCTAAACTTGTTGTTTGAAAGGGTAGTTACACAATTTTTAAAAGATCGGATTCTGGGGGGAGGGGGGGTTTCGCTAGTAGCGCCAATTTTTGTTGAATTGAATTTTGAAAAATTCAGTATGGCACAATATTATTGATTAATCGATTAAGTGTTACTGCTGTCCTTTGTTTCTGCTTGACACCTTAATTTTATTGACTAAAAGACTAGACTTACAAGACTTGTAACGGCCTCAAGTTATGCTCCTAAAGGCAATAAGCAGTAAATGCATGTAAAAGTATTACCAGTAATTGTCTCAATTACATCAGTTTCTAGAACACATAAAACTAAATGCTTATTAAAAAATTACAAGTCAATTACATTTTTACTATAGCAGACTTAAGCGGTTGTATTTTTCAGTATAGTGTGCTAAAATTACCATAGCTACAAAACTTACAATAAAAAATTGATTAGATCTTGACTCTGCTGCAGTATACTATTGCCTGTCCTTTTAAAAAGTCTTTTACCCAAATTTTTGAAATCTTTTGCCAAATAGGACTGTTGCAAGGATTCCGCAAATGACATAAGTTTTGCTTAAAGGGAGGGTGGAAGCTATTAAGGAGATAGTCTCGACACGAAAAGTTTTGTGTTTTTTTTAAAATGTGGTTTCGGATCCATATTATGTCGAAAACTTGGTGTTGCGATATCAGACAATCTTGTGCAGGATTTAAAGTTAGCGTAGCATCATGAATATCAGAATTTCTAAATTCCTTCAATAAATGCCTAAAAATCGAAATTTAATAAAAGACTGATCAACCTTCTTTGGATAGTTTTCCACCTTTTCTTTTCCGTTTTCATGGCATTTTTTGAAAGAATTTCGAAATTCTGATATTGATGATGCTCATCCAACTTTTAATTTTGCATAAGTTTGTCTGACATCGCACACTGGATTGTCGACAAACATGGCTCTAAACCACATTAAAGAAAACAAAAATTTTCAATAATCTTTTCGTGTCGAGACTATCTCCTTAACAGCTTTCACGCTTCCTTTAAGACTCACGGCTCTCTCTACGATAACGTCAACAGATCTCAGTTTCTGTTGAATTTTTCATCCGTTTAAATCAAAAATGATTTTATTCTGAAGCAGTAGCTAAAATTTCTTCAAAAATTCAAATTAGTCAACACACTATGAAAAAAACTTGATTGACGAGATCTGATCTAAAGTTAGAATACAGAAGTTTAAAAAAATATGACAATTCTGCTTTAAAGGGGGAGTGTATCTGTCACAGCCTTTCAAAATTTGAATTTCCTTTTAGTTCAACTTAAACAAAACGCCAAGAATTTCATTGTGATTTTTATACGCTTTTTAAATTTTTTACTCTTTTGTTACCCAATTATCAGACAATTATTTCAAAATTTAACATATGCGCCCCTTAAAATCAGCAATACATGAAAAGACAAAAATAACTTTATTCGGATTCAACTTCCAACTCAAAATTCAAGTCAAACAGTACATTACGCACATAAGATTCCTCAATAAGTTTCTTCAAAATTATTGGACGACTTTTCATTGAAGCAAATCTTCTCTCATCGTTGTTGACTTTCCTGTGAAGAGACTCAATTGACTGCTCCGACAGCAACCCCCAAAATTGTGTAGTTTTACAAATTCTTCAACATGTGAGCATTGAAGGTGGCACTTGGGCGTCACGGAAGCATCTGGAAGATGTTCCTGAATAACAAAATTTGTACTACGGAAAGGTCACGACAGAAAATTTGAACAACTTTACCCTCAGGCACAAGAAGAAGCCATGCGTCAATTTGCCAAGCATGATGACTTGCTCATTCGACAGGAAAGTTGACTTCGCCATCGACTGGATCTGTCCAAGCAAAGTGAGAAGTTATTCAAAGGCTCCACATTTTTCATTGCAGCGTACTATATCAACGATCTTTTTGGGTCCATCTCCGGTAAGTAATCTGCGCACATGATTGCCTGAAACAGTGAAACTTACAAAATCGCTAAATGTCAAAGAGATCTCAAATTTACCAGTAAAAGATTGGAACCAGGCCTGTTTTGGGCTCCTAGACGTTTGTAGACGTCTTCCAAAGCACTGATCTGATTAGGATTAGCCTTTTCAATCCAAGAGATGATGTTTTGGGCCAATCCCTGGACAATGTGAAGCGAAGGCGGAATAATATTGCTGATTGGAATACGCACCAGCGGAACTCTAGCGATGGATTTTGACTCAAGATGGATCTGCACTTTCTCTGGAGCTGACAACTTTGGTCTGTCCCGAATCAGAAAGTTGTAGGTGTGAATTGCATCGAATTGAAAAGAGACTACGGCTTGGATGATGCTCACTTTCTTTGAACTTATCTTTGGAAGCTTCGCAAAGATGCATGGATAGACAGAGGCGCTTCCCAAATGGCCGTAAAGTGCACCGATAAACTTCAGATCTCCGGTCACGTACCTAAAACGTCACGTTACTTATCTTAATTTTGCACATAAAAAATGAGTCTACCAAACGACATCATGCCCAATCAATGTGTTGAATTTTAGCTGATTGAAGACAGGCAGAAGATTGGTGAGATTCCTGTATCCATCATCATCATCAAATAATGAGACTAGTAGGAGGCTGCTGAGACTGTTGGCTTTTCGAACATTTCCTATACCAATAGCAATTTTGTTGTCTTCCCACCCTTGTCACCTACCAAAGAAAGAAACAGCTTGCCCTTATAGTTCCCTCCAAGATCAAGATTTCGGCACTCTTGAAGACGTCGGATTCTGTGTTCTAGGACGTCCTTGATATTTGAAATCCATAGGTAGGATACTCCGTCGACATTAGCAGACTCGAATCAAACTCTAAGCACACGTCGCGTACCTTGTGAGTTGGAGCAAAGATATACTTTCCTATCTTAAAAGATTTAATGGTTTCATTTATGAAAAAATCAAAAGCAAACCTTTCTCAGCTCACTCTTCAGCAAACTTCGCTGAGACCAAGTTAGCTTTCCAGAGCAAAGCTTGAGATCTTCCATTGGAGACAGAGTAAGACTAGGGAGGCTTGTCTTGACTGGCGATATGATCCCAAGCTGGTGACGAATTTTCGTAGTAGCGGACTCAAACTCTTGATAACTAGGCAACGGCTTGGTGCTCCCTTGATAGACTGAAAAGATCTGCTCAATTCTTGAAGTTGACGATCTTCTAGCTAGAGCATGCAAGGGTTTTCGGGGAGTCTAAATCAGCGCAATAAGACCAGTTGGGAGTAGACATGAATCGCTTAATCATACCGATTCTTTTTTCTTCGGCTTAACGAGTCGATTTAGAAGCATTTCTCTGTCCCTTTCGAGCTTGGCAATGACATCACTGGTGAAGTCGACTTGGAAGCTGGCTGTATTCCGTTTCGATACACTGCTACCTAAAAAGCTTGTCGTCATGCTGTTAGATTTTTAATTTCAACTCACTTCTTGACAAAGACCCTTCTGTTGCACATTCCTTCGGCTGGCTTCGCAAATTTTTCCTTTGCTCATCATGCTTCCCTGGAATTATGATAAGCATTTAAGAAGAAGTACACGAAAAGCGAATGTACAAACTTGTGTTTTGAGCAGCCTTTGCTCTTGTCTAGCACTTAGCTTGTTCCACCTCTTTTTAACTGCATTCTGCCTCTTGGCCGAGAGTTGTTCTCTTGATTCAGCTTCCAGCCATTTTTCATCAGCTCGTTTCACTAAAACAAGAGAACCGTCAATACAGTAGATGAAACAATGTCAAAAAGCTTACAGAGACGGATTTTGCCTGCTTTCTTAGCTTGCTCACTCGCCATATTCTTGGCTTGATTTCCCATCGTTTCTTGACTGCGATTGAATGAGTTTCGGAGAGAGACACTTCATTTGGCTTAACGCACATTCTTCTAATGGAGACCATCTTCAGCTCTAAAAAAACACTGAATTTATTTTTGTATGAGACACGCCAATTTTGTATTTTTGGGGCTTTTTTATGCACCAAAAGAAAGCCTACAATCTCTTCGGTTCTTTTTGGTTATCGGGAATACCCGATTCTTATGCATAAATTGTCTTAGCACGACTGAGGTCGGGTATTCCCGATAACCAAAAAGAACCATCTCTTCTACCCGAAAATCCAGACCGATTTTGTAAAACCAGAATTTTCAAAACTAGAGGCTATTTGAAGCAAACAACTGCCATTTTTCCGAGTAAAAATAGGGGTGTTTGCGTTTTCCGTCTAACTTTTGTATAAAACACCCTAAATTTGTATTTTTGTATACATCCTTGGTACCAAAATGCAGCAAATTTACTCCTCTATCAAGTCTCCGGTTTTGTTTGAGAAAAATTAGACAGAAAAACTTGGCATGATCTCAATCAAATTAATAAGGCGAAGAAATTTTTTCGAAAATTTTCAAAGAAATTGCTTGTGGTTTTGCAATTTTACGAGTTTTATAGGCAAGTGATGGCTCATTCGAAAGCCCTTCACGTGAGGAATATTTTGGCTAAAAGCATGCATTTTCCGAAAAGGAAAAAACCATGTCAGAGGCATGAACAAAAAAGGTGTCCCAAATCGACCATTTTTGATAATTTTTTGTTTGGCGCCAATTTCCCTAATACACTAAGATTCAAATTTGAAGGTTGTGCTGTTGTCCCTATCTGGCCCGCATGGAAATCGTTTAAATTCAAATTAAACCACTTTCTAAGCTTGCTGGTTCGAATCTCTCTGTATAGAAACTCAATTTTGTTCGCAGTTTTTCAGCGATCGAGCTGAAAAGCATGCTAAAAATATCGATGAATCCATTGGAAAGTTTTCCGGGATTGCTTTTTTAGTCAATAAGTGTCTTAAATTTGCGAAATCAGCCAGAAACCATATATTTCGGTTTATGTCTATTTTATCTATCGGTCTATTTCATTGGTCTATTTCTAGAGTCAGTAATACGCAAGTTACCTCATAAAAATATTTCTCATCAAATAGAAATAGACAGTACGTCAAAAATTACTTTAGGAATCGGGTAGCTTGGATAGCTTGATTTAAAAAAATTACCGATTTTCGGACGATAATCAAATTTCTATTCCTGATTTTAACTGTAGCTTAGCTATTATGCTTGTAGAATGATGCCTGATAATCTAGCTCGGTTCGCAAGACCCTGACAATTATTTTTGTTAATGTCAAATAAGATGTGAAAAAATAAAGTTCACAACCATGGGATTTCGAACCTAGAAAGTGGTTTAATTTGAATTTAAACGATTTCCATGCGAGACCAGATACGGACAAGAGATACACTCCCCCTTTAAGTCATATTATGGAAACCAAGCACTCTTTTCAGATTTTTTTACGAAAATTATTTGGCTACTGGACTGTTATACAAAAAAATCCAAAAAAGCCCTGACCTCCACAAAATGGTCAAAAAATCCAGCATTCAGGTATCATGAAGTGAATGCGGTGTACGCAGATTTTTTTAATTTACGCTGTTCGCTCTAGCTTATTTGTTCATTTGTCAGAGGAATAAAAATTGTGCTAATTAATCAAAGTCCTCAGAGATTTGCAAAACAAGTTACCTATTGCAGGAAGGATTAGGAAAGTCATCAGGCTACCAGGAAGTTTTTCTTCACAAAGTTACTATTAAATAAAAGACTTTAATGTTTCGTTGGTTATTGATTTAAAATGATTTCTGGTAATTTTCAAAAATTTTCTACAACGGTTAGTTTTTTGAAACAACAATTTTAGTTTTACATCAAATAAATTGCTGGATATCAGTGGTTTTTGGCATTTCTCTCAACACTTTGCTACTATGGTTGATTTGGAAAAGAAGTTCCAAAGAAATGCACGTTTACAGAGCCATTTTGCAGCAGGCTTGTTTAATTGACATTTGGCTACTTTTTATATCTTCCGGCATTCAGATAGTAATTGAAAATGTGTAAAACTTTTGTGTTTTTATCATAATTTTCAGATCTATGTGACTTTTGATGGCTACAACATTTTATGGCAAACGGATTTTTGAGCTGGCTAAAATATCCTTACAGCTCTTATGTGATGGCGTCATGGTTTTTTTCCTTTCATTTTGCTATAAATTGCAATTGTGTTCCGTTTATTTACCGTTATTTGATATTATGCAGATAAGGGCAAGGCGAGAATTCCGCGGGAGACAATTCCGCGGAATTTCAGAATTTCTATTTTCGATGTTCTTGCTAGGAAAAAAGCAAATTCTGACACTGGATTTAGGTTCAGCATCCTCGATTGCAGACCGAACTTTTTCAAATTTAAGCTTAAGTTTTATTTTCAAATTCCTTTCGAGGCAAAAAAACATTGGAAAAATTCAAGTTTTTTAATTTGATTACGAGTTTTAGATTAAAGGGATACTTGGAAACCAATCGATCACGCTGAACACGGATTCGGTGTCAGAATTTGGTTTTTTTCTGAATCTTAAATGGCAAGACTTTCAAATTTTCTTATCACCGGGCACACGCCCTGTCGGAAACGAAATAATCAAATAAAGTATTTAAATTTAGACGTCATATACTTACAACTTTGCAATATGTGGGCATGCTTTTAGTCTGCGCTTTATTTCATGGATTTTACTACGCCGGCTATGTATGGGCTGCTTTTCCTAATGATGATAAAATGAGAGAAATCAATACAACGGCTTTGTTCTATCATTTAAAAGACGAAGGCAGTTTTACGCCAGATAGCATATTTTGCCTTGTCAAATCTGTAATATTTTAGAAAATTTTACAGATGAAAAGAGTGATTTTAAGACTCAGTGAAATGGGCTCTGGCTTGTGGTTGTGTAGTAATTCTCCAAACAGTGTCTTATACGATAATAATAACTTGTGGATTAAAAATCAAAAGATATGTTAAAAATTCAAATATTGATCCGGGAGCTAAAGGTGATCAAACTGGAGGTAAAAGAATGGCTCAAGTCAACAAAGAACTTAACATTATATTGTTTTGTCAGGTATAATCGAAGATCAGAAATCAGCACATTTCATATTTATTTTAACAAAAAGACACCTCTAAATTTAAAAAAATGCTTGTGTCATTGTGTATCTGACTTCTATTTTGTCACTGGCTCCTAAACATGCTATATACAAAAAAAGCCGAGATTCTAAGTTACATTTTGTTAGTGACAAAATATAGGTCAAACAGAAAGCCATGACACCTTTTTAAACTTAGGGGTGCCCTTCTATTCGAATAAATATGGTAACCTCTACTGATGATCATTTATTCTCCTAATTCAAAATCGTTTTTCGGTATTGTAATTTCGACATATGTTTTCAACACTGCGGTTGCCAATGACTTTGTACACAATGGAATTAGCTTAAAAAAAGAGTGATAACTTTAAAAAAAAACTTTTTAGACTCTACAGTCTAAAATAGATCAAAAACAAAATGCCGAAAAACGATTTTATATGGAAAGAAGTTTAATTTTTTGGCGAAGAATTTTTAGTTACACATTTTATAAGAGCCTTAGCATTTTTTCGGTATGAAGATATGAGTGTTGGTAAAATGCCACAAAAAGTAGTAAAGAATGATCGAATTTAAGAAGTTTATACCAAGGCCTGACTTCAATTTGAAAAAAAACCATATTTAGACAGCCTTACCAGTAGCAGAATTCAGCTTAAGTGTAGTTTGTATAGTAACTACTTTTGTTTGGACGGACTCATCGTCGTCTATTGGCCTTTTTGGTAGCTATTTAACACTGCCAATATATTGGATGGCCACAATAAACCCTTTAATTACTATTTCTGTGGTGAAAACTTACAGAAACTTCTTTCGGTCATCTAAGAAAATCGTGTCAACTACAGCAAACAGTGTTACAGGTTTTTTAAAAGTCTAAAACTGAATATTGTTATAATCAATTAAAGTTATAAACAACCTTCATCTTGTAAAGCATTCTTTGCTGACAAGTGTGTGCCTAGGCCAAGTGAGCTTTTGTGAAACTGTTGCAAATTTGTTTTTTTCTCGCTTTATTGATTTGGTTTTTTTAACTCCAGATTTCTAAAACATGACCGCAAATTTTAAATTTTCATTTATTTTTGATTTTTCTGTATTGATTTTTTTTCATAATACTTTGCATTATCGTGTATCACGAAATCTCAGCTGTTTTAAAAGCTATCAAACAGCATTGTATGGTAACAGATTCAGATTCAAATATAGAGATTTAGGGGTTTGAATAAAATAAAAGCTACTTCGTTCTACTTTTATCCATACTTTATTAGAAAAGCTGAGATTCTTAACTACATGGCAATACAAAAAATATATAGAAATAAATAGAAACATGCGGTTTAACATTTGTAATCATTTTTCAGAAATTTGCGGTCATTTTGAATATATTATCTTTGCGAAATAAAAAAGAGTCCGCGCGCATTCAAACGTGCGAAGTTTTCATGGCCGGCATCAAGTGCTACAAATTACAATTTACAGAAAAATTTTCTATTTGATTTTTGTAGCGTTTGATATACGCTAAAAGATAGCTTCAAGAATATGTAAGAACAATTCACACTCAATAAAACTTTCTATCAGTTAAAGGGACCAACTTCTCCAAATGACGCAAAGTCAATAATGACGTTCATACAATATTTCAAATAGGTTCGACATAAATCTAGCAAGAACATTAACAGGGCTACCAAACCTTGTTTTCGAAAAATGGTTGACAGGATAAACACTTTTAATTTTTTAAAATTTTTTAAGTAAATTTACTAGATCAAATTTAAACGATTTCACATAAGCTCAGTTAATACAAACATATATGATACACAAAAATTCTCTTATATATAAAATTGATCAAAATTTATCATGATACAGTGTACCTTTAATCCGATTTTTGTAAATTATTCTTGGACAAGTTCTTGGTCAGTTTGTACCTTATCTCACTGACTCAAAATAACGGGTGGTGTGTTCAAGATTATTTTTCAAAAGTGGGTCAAAACAGTAATACCAAAACACGGTAACCAGGAGAGGAGCGGCAATTAGATGAACTTGTTTTCCGAAACTAACTCGAACCTTTTTAGGAGTCCAATCTAGAAGAACAAATGACCATGAATAGCAGCTTTCGTATTTATTTGCATAAGTTTGTATAGCTTATTAAAAACTATTTTTTACTTAAATATTTCAAAATATTAAAGATTCAGCAATAAAGACATTATTTACCTTTTTTCTTTCATTATGTCATTATTACAGTGTTTTGACCAGTGACGGGTAAGCAGGCAACATTCGCCGTTCTACTTTTATTCCGCCTGTTGCTGGCTTAACCAAAGTTTTTTAAGTTTTTAACAACTTTTTCGAGCTATACCTAGTTTGAAAGCACGAAAAAATAGATTTTTGGTTTTTCTATTCCCTGTTCTTCCCCCAGCACCGCCCCATGCCTCAGTGATTTCCAGACTACAGCCCAGCACCGCGTCACACCCAAGTGTGCCAGAACATCGACCCGGCACCTCCCCATGCCACGGGGCGGGACGCACCGCACCAGGTAATAAAGCAGTGCCGGAGGTTTTTTTTTAAAGAGCATGCCCGTACGTTTCAAAAATTTAAGGCGGGGACCAACGCTTTTTTTGAACCGTCCCATTTTTCACTCGTTTCACATCGATGACCTTATGCTACCTTTAAAAGTTAGACAGAAAACTTAAAAACCTAGTTAGCATTAGCAAGAAAGAAGAAAGTTACTGATTCCCGCCTTTTCTCCGTGTAACGCACGGGCATGCTCTTTTAAGTTGTAATTATGCTTCGACGCAATTCTTTTGGCCAAAAAGCTGTTTTTAATTCATCTGGTACCGTCTTTTGAAATATTCGCAACGGCGATCAGCATGTCTCATCAATGAAACTTCTCTTTTTAAAATAACATCCCTTTGGAGAGAGGTTGGAATAAATAACGGCCCGCCGTTTAGAATATTTACGTAAGGTCGGAAATCCAAAGACCTAAGGCTTCAGACAATTTTAATAAAAGCCTAGAAGAACCCAACAGTTGTATATAAAGTATATAAATTTGGAGCTTTTTAATCGTGCAGAATGTATACTTTTTAGCTACACCAAAGTACTTTCACACACAACATATTATTGTTAGCCAAAAATAGTATATAAAGAAAAAAGCTGAAAAAGATTACACATTGTTTTTTTTTGAATAAGCTCTATTAAAGGGGGGGGAAGCCATTTAGGTTTGAAAAGTGGCTTCCATGGCGCAGTGCGTAAGCGCTCGCGTTTTTTGGCCCGAAATGGTGTTTTTGGTGTTGCAGGTTTAATCCCACATGCAGTCAAACCTCGATAAGCCGGCATCCTAGGGACCGACCTTAGGGTGCCGGTTTATCGGGGTTGCGGTTTGAAGAGGTTTTAAATGATTTTCAAGAGAAAGGTGTCGGCTTATCGAGGTTTTGCATTAAGCATGAGATCTTTCCACAATTTATTATGCATCAACTTGAGAGGAATATGAATTTTGACGATGACGTTTAATTTTTAAGAGCAGTTCTCTTAGCAAATTGACCATGCTGAACACGAATCTATAAATTCCAGGTTAGCTCAGCGGTGGAAAAATTTCCAGTTAAAATGTTTTTTCAAATATTTGTTAATTTTTTTGAAACGGTCGACCTACCCTGTAAAGACTTTGTTTTACTATACTTTGAGCCATTTTTTGGTGGAGTTTTAGTTTTGCATATTCTAGTCAAAAAGATCGTTTTTTGAAAAATGACACGAACGTTTCTTTGGCCGATTATTTTACATTATGTTTTCATAACCGTACAACAATATGTGATTGAAAAGCTGATTTCTTGCGCTTTCTAACGAAATAAAGAAGTTATAATATAAATTATTTGAGTACTGGCTGACTACTACTAGTCACATTTAACGACCATTTAGAAATGGTCGAAATCTCAAGCCAAACCGCCTTTTTTGAAAAATGGTTTGCAGATTCGGATTCTCCGTAAAATTCTGCACCAGAATAAGCTTGTCTTAAAGTCAGGGCTTCCCGCGTTAAGGTAAATTATAAGGAGTGCCGGTTTATCGAGGTAAATTTTCTTTTGTGCGGACTGACCTTAGGGTGCCGGTTTATCGGGGTGCCGGTTTATCGGGTGTCCTTTTGTTGATTTTCTTTGTCGGCCAGCTAAACTGGACTAAGGGTGCCGGTTTATCAAGGGTGCCGGTTTATTGGGGTGCCGGTTTATCGAGGTTTGACTGTAGTGGCACACTATTTGTTTTGGCTTTTTTGGCCAGTTTAGAGGTAATTTGGGTCGCTGATTCCGAATCTGGCGTCAAAAAAGTCTAATTACCTCTAAACTGGCCAAACAAGCCAAAAAAAATAGTGTGTGGATTGAACCTTCAACACCAAAAAGCACCATTTTGGGCCAAAAAACGCGAGCTCTTACGCACTGCGCCATGAAAGATACTTTTTCAAACCCAAGTAGCTTCCCCTTTAAATATTTTTACAAATAATTGTTTGTGGAAGAAATGAAGTTGTAGACAATTGATTCATTGATTAAGCCTTATTTTTAATTTTTCAATTTTCTTTGCACAATTTACAAGGTTTCAACTTTTGTTGTTTTCATTTAAATTCAGTAACGCTTGGAGACCACAGTTGGTTGACTACTTTAACCAAGTTATCTTGAAAGCTACACATTTAGAAAAAGCAGTTGCATTATCACTGGAATAAATAACTATTCCAACAAGCAGCCGCTTTTTTCTTTTCGATTTTGGATCAGACTACCTCAAGCAACAAAAAATAAGTGAAGAAGTTGGACGGCGAGACAAATAGTTGGTTATAAATAAAAAGCTGTTGTTCTTGAACAGGCTGAATATGTGATGCCTAGTGGCACATTAGCTAAGTTCTACTCGCTTTTTGCTCTTTTTTAAAGCTAATATAAAAAATAAAATAAAAAGAACTACTAATCAGTGGATAAATGAAAAGCTCAAGATTAAAGCTTAAGTTTTGTTTTCTTATAGCAACGCTATAGCATATTGGATTTTTACGTAATTAATATGGGATAGGAAAAATTTGAAAAAAAACTTTTGGAAGACAGATTTGGTAGACAAAAGAAGTTTTTTAAAAAATGTTTTAAAAACTTTTGTCTTAAAAATTGATGATTTTCGATATAATTTTGAATTTTCGACCCTACCGGAGTATACCCCCCTCCCAAATAAATTTTTGTAAAGTGTTTCCAAACACCCTATAT
The DNA here is from genome assembly GCA_004194705.1 of Ditylenchus dipsaci. NCBI lineage: Eukaryota > Metazoa > Nematoda > Chromadorea > Rhabditida > Anguinidae > Ditylenchus > Ditylenchus dipsaci. The sequence continues at coordinate 97,444 of SADC01000290.1, read as the reverse complement.
CGACCTAAAATCGCCGCAGGAGTTTAAAAAGACATTATTTTTGAGTTCTGGTGAATAAAAAAATTGAGTTTTGGGCATTTTGAAATTTCGACTTTTGACCTGTTTCGCCATGTTTTGGTCACTGGAGCTGTGCAAAAAGAGCCTCTAAATGCATATTTGATCAAGAGTCTTGCTCGGTTAATTATGTCTAAGGTAAGTGAGTGCGCGCATCTCTAATCAACCAAGCCGCTCTGCGCCCCCTTCCGGGGGGGGGGGTGGGCAGCGGGCTTGGAGTTGAGATGCGCACACCCACATACCTTAGACGCAAATCACTCGAATGTATGCATACCGGAGTTTCTTTATGAGGTAGGCCCCAGTCAACAAAACTATGTTTAACATCTTCTTTTTTGCACTAAATTGGCCCCTTTTTGGTCTCTTCCCATCACAATACAAGCGTAAATGCCTTTAAAAATGGTCAAAAAGGGGAATTATCGGTGGCTCAAAAACTCAACTTTTATCGACCAGAACTCAAAAAAATGTCTTTTTTGAACTCCTGAGACAATTTTAGGTCGATATAAGGTGTTTTGAAACACTTTAAAAAAAATTCATTTAGGGGGGGGGGGTACTCCGGTAGCGCCGATTTTTTTATTATGGGGTCGCTGAATGATAGCCGTCCCCAAAAGTGACAAAAATGTATCTACCGTTAAACCTTTAATTATGGCACCTATCCGATAATTTTTCAACTTTTGCCAGCCAACTTCTTGACTTTGCCTTTGATAAGTTTAGTTATTTTGGTTTTTGCTCTAGTTCTGCATACTCAGTGAAAGTAATCCGTGAATATAAGTCATTCCTGTACAACGCAGCGATTCAAAGTTGACTGTACGCTACGTGTAAGTGTAAGGGTTCTGCATGAGTATATTTGATGGATCTAATCTCGGTTTTGATCTTTTTTCGATTGTTTAATTATCATTCCCGTACAGTTGTTAAGCCTGGTCTCCATTTAGTCGAATGCACCAGCAAAAAACAAGTTGTAGATTCCACCTATACTTTTACCGAATACGGTATCTGAATTTGAATATATCCATTTTCAAAATTGACAAGAAAATATTTATGGAATCTTGTACACATTTAGTTTTCTCCATCTACCCTTTCCTACAGTTAACTATATTAAACTATTGAGTGTGTAAAAAGTCCAAGACCAACTATTTTCAAAGTTTTTATTAGACTGCCTTGCCCATCCTTTTAATAGTAGCCATCAGCAACTAAAAAGTCTCTTTTCTTCAATTTTTCTTCGAAATTCTCTTTTTTTATAATGCAGTGTAATATACTATGTTTTTTTTTGTAAAATATTCTCCCAATTTAATAGACTATCTCGCTAGTGGCTCTTTTCCTAAAGTAATTGTAAAATTGGGTAGACGTGTGTGTATGGTTGATTTGGTTGTAGAAAGTCGAGCCAGCCATTTATTTATTCCTCCTTTACCTCCCATCTCCTCTTCTGTCAAAAGAAATTGTTATATAAAAGAGTTGTGTGTGTATTTGCAGTGTGTGTTGTAAGGAAATTATTTCAAAAATGACCTTGAGTTGAATTCAATACTAAAAGGCAAAACTTTTTAATGGCGAGAAAAGAGAAATTACTAGTAGACACTTTCTTGACTTCTGGAATTTGAATAATATCTTACATTTTAGCTGCTTTTATATTAGACTATCTTTCGATGTTATTTACAGTTAAATACTTTTACAGCTAAAATTTATAATTGCCACCCACCTCCGTAATTCCAAATAACTGTTGCATCTTCAATTTCTTATATAAACCTTGTCTGTTTTCACACATTCATATTGTTACCTTTTTGGCTAAAAGTCCAACAATTGAAGATATGACATATTTGCTGTGTCACAGGTTTGCTTTATACATTTTTTCGTGTTTGCAAACTTGTAAGAAGACAGCATTGCCATCCTTACGTAGTTGAATAGGTAATAGACCGTGTTAAAATTTTCCGGAAGAGGATTCCGCCCAGTGAGAGATCTTTGACGGAATAGGCACACGAGCATCACCCTAAGCTTTTTGTATTAGGGAGATTAAAATTGGCAGGACAATTTTTGTTTTATTGGCATGTTAAGTCGGCAATAAATTTTTGCTTTTTACCTAATATTTATTTTTACTGTCATCAAATCTGGATAAAACGACATAGGTGGCTGAGGTGCTATTCAAGTGGCTCACGTGCCTGTAGGTAAATTATCCCACAGCTGAATTCCCCACAAGTAAATGCCCGCACGGAAAGACTCATATACGAGTAAATTTCCTTAGGGATAAATCCCTTCATAGTTAGGTAACCGGAATCCGCCGCTGCTAGAATACAGCACTTCGTTAGATGGAATCATTCCCAGATCTAATTTTCAGCACGTATAGGCTAAATCCAAAAAATTTTGCGTTCTGGAATTAAATATCTCCCTCTTCTCACGGTAGGCATCTGTCCTGGAAAATTATTCGTAACAGATCCAACTATGATTTCCTGATTTTTAAGTATTCTCGTCTGAAACTGAAATATTTAGGGTTCACTTGCAGGGTCGGTGTTGACCCAAAGAACTGAGAATAGATCGAAACCCATATTTTCATAGATGTATCAATACCACCGAGGGTTGATCTAGACCACTGAAAAAATCGATATTACTATGGATAGATGGAGACCACTCAGAATTAATCGCAAAAAGAGAAGATAGCTTGTAAACTTATTAAATAATAAGGTGATATAAAAACTATTTTTGGTCAAAATTTTGGTGCGAAACAAAAAAACTTAAGTGGGTCAACAATGAAAATAATTATTAATAAAAACATATTAACTAATTTATTTTCTAAGATTACTATGATAGCTCATGAAATGGAAATCTGTTTTATCAATTTTTTTTGTTATTTTTTATTTTTCTGACACCCTTTTTAGTAATCCGAAGTTTGAGTTAGGGTCCGAGTTGGAGTTAGAGTATGCACTGTGCTTCAAATCTGACTCCGATGTTTACGAAGTTGGAACATCTCAGATTGGTGAACACTAGTTACGCCAAAACCATCTCTTATTTCGACTCATACCTTGCTTCCAACATTTTTTTCTCAAAATTATTTTTGCATTTAGACTATTTTACGCCTTATTCTGTTACAACCTATTAAGTCATCCCATCAGACAGCAGAGTATTGTTTGAATTACGATAAAGATAAATTTCCAAATTATTACAGGCTGTCCCAGAAAAAAAACCGCTGCATTTTGAGAGCACCGCAGGACCAATTTTCATTATTAACCTTTTGTGAACGATAGATCATCTTGTAGCCCTGGTAATTCCCTCACGAATGGTGTATTAATATTACGAAAGTGACTTAGATATAGAAGATATACGGACAGAACAAAGAAAAAAACCAGGATTTTCAATCCGCAAATTTTCATTTTTTGTTAAAGCTAAAAATGCTTGACGTATTTTTAAGTTCATTCAAAATGCCAATTTTTTTTTTGAAAAAAAAATATTCCAAGCTCATGATTTTGTACCTCTTTTTTTCTTTCAACTAATGTATTAGTTTTTTTTAAGATTGCTTTTTAAAAATTACCATTCGGCTCTCAACACAATTGAAGTCTTTTTTGAAAAGTTGACGACCACTTTCACTACTTTGATTGGTCAAAAGTACGCCTGAGCGTTTCGCGCTGTAATAATATTAATGCTCTATATTGCAGCACAGATAAAGAGCTACAAAAATCATTTTAAAAAATAATTTGGAAAATTTAAATGTTGATATACGGCCTCATGAAAACAGTAACTCCATTAAAAAATGACTGAAATTCAAACAATTAAGAAAACTGGTTCTTGGCCATTTTCGGTTTTCGTTCAAAATACCATATCTCAAATGTATACCATCAAAATTGGTCTGTAAAATGGGTTTTGTAGCTTTTGATCTGCGCTACAAAATTCATCGATAATATCATTACAACAAATAGAACTTTATCCAAATTTTTTGACCACGAGTCAATTTTACAAAGCCGAAAATTCGGGGATCGCTAACCCTGGATTTTTTTGTTCTGTCCATATATCTTTTATATATAAGTCACTTCCAAAATGTTAATACACTGTTTGCGAAGGAATTAACAGGGCTACAAGATGACATATCATGCATAAAAAATTAAAAATTGAAATTGGTCCTGCAGTGCTCTCAAAGTGTAGTGTTTTTTTCTGGGACACCCTGTAATTTTAAAAAAAATCGCAATAACTTTTCTTCCACCCTGTAAAATTTTGCTTTTTTGCAAAAATTCCAAATTATTTGTTGACAAGTTTCAACTCCTCAATTAAACAACATCAGTCAGCACAAAAATCCGTGTGTATATATTTTCTTGTGCTGCAAATGTTTGTTGTTGTGTATATACACACATTTGCATGCTCCTCTGCTCCTAACACACTACATGTCAATGAGAAATATAAAACTATGCAACAAAAATCACTATGTATATATACACAGCAACAACTCTCTGCTTCTGCAAAAGCTACCCCTTACCCCCCCCCTCAACAAACATACACATATAAACACACACACATATAGTTATTTTTGTCTCTTTCCCTTGCCTGCAATGTCATTATTATACTATTAAAATGGCCGGCTGGATTTGGTTGTTGGCTGGAAGGAGGAGGTGCAACACTTTTGAAAAAACCTTTTGCTGTCTCTCTCCACACTTCATGGCTGCTGTTTTTTACTGGCTGGCTGGAGTATAATGGATAGTTGATATAATAAGTAGGAGTGTTTGCCCTCCTATTTACCTCTTCGTTTTTTCTCTAACTCACCCTTGGGAGTATGCTGGAAGGAGTGTTAGAAGAGTACAAGTGCCCTTTATTTGCCTGTTTATTAATATAGAAGATGTATATTTGGAAGAAATAAATTTAGCATATATGAGGATGGTTAATTATGATAATAGTTAACTGTATGTATAGTTAACTATATAAATAGTTTAATAAGTATAATGAGTGTGGTATAACTAATTAGATAGAGTTGACCATACATTAAGTTATTAGGAAAGATCTATATTCCAGTAAATATTGTCGGCAAAAGTTTTAAACTTCTTTTTTTTCCGACGGAATAAACTTACAAGTTTGTGAAAATTTGGTCAGCATAAACTTAGTTCTTCTAATATAGTTCCACCTTAGTTTGGACTTCCATAACTTCTTATAAAAAATTTATCAAGTTCGATTCTGCTTGGTTGCTGTCAACATTAACTGTATTACCATTTATGGTGGTAGATTTAATTCTTGATCAAAAATTTGACGTGATCCAACGTCAAGTAACGCGAAGTTGGATGTCGAAATCTTTAAGTTCACTTAGCTTATAAAGTGGTTCCGTCTATCCTCAAAGTTTTTTTCACGAAAAATAGCTTTTTAATAGTTAAAAAAGAAAATTTAAAAAACGGATTACTATCTATCGAGGAAAAGCAATATTAGTTCGCTACGCTTTAATACTGGGAAATGCCAACTGTGGCTGAAGTACGGTATAAAAACTGTTCCCAAAACCGGTTTTAACCACTTTTTCGTGTGTTTCAGCATCTTTAACGTACAGAAAACATGTTTTTAGGAGGCAGGTAACCATTTCCGGAAAAAAATATTTTTTGAAAATTTTGACTTTTCGCCTTGGTCCCCCAAGGCAATCCAACCTGAGAGGGTACTTGGATACCCCAAAAAGATGGAATTTGAACATAGTTTTGTTAACTGGGCCTACCGCATAAAGAAACTCTGCATACATTTTTATGCATCCAGAGTCACTTTCGAGTGATTTGTGTCTAAGGTATGTGGGTGTGCGCATCTCAACCCCAAGCAACCAAGCCCCCTGCGCCTCCGAAGGGGCGCAGGGGCTTGAGAGTTAGAGATGCGCGCACTCTCTTACCTTAGACATGATTCCGAGAAATACTCTTGATAATAAATGCATCTAGAGACTCTTTTTTGCCCAGCTCCAGTGAAAAAACAGGGTAGAATACCCTGAAGCCCATAGTTTTACCGTGGTCCCCAAGGCGAAAAGTCAAAATTTTCAAAAAAACAATTTTTTCAGGAAACGGTTTTCCGCCACTTAAAAAACATGTTTGATGCTAAAACACACGAAAAAGTGGTTAAAACCGATTTTTGGGAGAGTTCTTATACCGTACTCCGGCCCCAACTGTACTAAAGGTAGTCTGGTTTTTTTCGAAATCTCTACTCTGTTTCGAAATTTTTACTCTGCGCCATCTGACTGGTAAATGCCTGCTAGTAGTGACAAGAATCGGGAGATTTTATTAAAATGACTGTATCTCGGCTAACTTATTTGCGCTGTGCAAGTTAAAAGCTGACATTCAGGGCTACAAAATAGTATATTGGTATATTTAAATCGTGTAAAAACATTCTTGTATTACACTGATAAATCATCTTCAAAATTACCGTGAAATTTCGAAATCCGAAATCCGGATACTTTTCGGTGCATATTCTCATGCAGAAGTATATTTTTGAAAAATAATCATAGTAATAATAGTGTGCAGTAAAAAAACTGCATATTATACTGCTTTGTCACAGTCGAACCTCTTTATAGTGACACCCTTGATATAGTGACACCCCGGGCCCGATTTGGTTGGCCGACATATAGGATATAGTGACACCTGGATATAGTGACACCTGGGGGTCGGTCCCCATGTTTTTCATTTATGTTTTTCATTTTGCTAACTATGCATTTCGATATATACTTTTATCTTCATCTCTTCAGTTACGTTTTTTTAAACTTGCTTTTCTCCGTCCACTAAATAAGTTTTTTATAAATTTGCTTTTTCCGATCCACTAATTATACTTTCTTAATTGAGTTTTTTCCATTCAATAACCATGTCTTCTTGAGTGTGCTTTTTCTGGCATAGCGACATTTTTCTATTAATTTTTTTTATCATAAAGGCAGCAATAGTTTGTAATAATGTTGTGACAAAATACGCTAAATCAATGAATAGGCTGTAACAAGTATTTCTCTAACTTTGTCTTACAACCCAACTTCAATTTTAAGGGTGGGGCCAAAAATCACAGACGCTTACGCACTGCGCCGCTGAGGCCATTTTTTTAAAAGTAGCTTTTCCCTCTTCTTTAGACTCCATGTTTTAGAGCAGGTTCCCAAGTGGGCCAAAAAATCAGCATATATAATGGCTGATTCATCTGCCAAAAACTTTTAAATTGCATTTTTATCATGTTTTTAAGCGTAATTTTGCCAAAATTCTGTCCTTCGGGTTGCCAAGTCCCTCAAATTTAATGCTGAATCGAACTGTAAAAACAGAATTCTTTGTTTATTGATAATTTCTGAGTACAGACCATTTTAAAAAATCACAGATTTTCGAAAATTTGACAAATCTGTGATTTTTTAAAATGGTCTGTACTCAGAAATTATATATAAACAAAGAATTCTGTTATTACAGTTCGATTCAGCATTAATTTGAGGTACTTGGCAACTCGAAGGGCAGAACTTTGGCGAAATTCCGCTTAAAAACATGATAAAAATGCAATTTAAAAATTTTCGGCTGATAAACCAGCCATTATATATGCTGATTTTTTGGCCCACTTGGGAACCCTGTTTTAGAGTTAAGACAGACATTTTTGAAAAATTGATAAGACCAAAATTTTGACTTTTTGCATTGGGACCAAGGTAAACAACCTTATATAAGAGTGCTCTACCCCCTTTTAGTCACTGGAGCTAGGCCAAAAGAGTCTTTAAATGTATGGTCCCGAGTCTTGCTCGGAGTGATGTTTAAGTTACGGAAATAATGGCTTTATATTAGGGGGACCGGGGACCCCTGAAAAAAGTATGCCTTGGTCCCCATGTTGTTAATTTTTTGTGATGTTTTAGGATTAGGTTTAGGCAAGTATATTCCAGCGTATGTTTTGACGGACTCAAGCATCAGTTTTTCTTTGAAAGTCCATAGCAAGATGAACTTGTAGACTCAAGAAAAAAAAGAAAACTTGCCTAAATCTAAGCCTATAAAATCACAAAAAAACAATAGGGGACCGAGGCATATTTTTTGCGGGACTCTTTGTACACATTAGAGCCGTAATGATTACGATGCAAGTACAATAAAACTTATATACATTTAAATACCTAAATATGCATAAAGTGTTTCAAAGTGGTCAAGTTTTTTTGACGCAACCTGTATGTAACTTCCGAAAAAGCAGATAAGAAAAACATTCGAAGGGCAAGCTTGAAACACAGAATACGTTGTTTTGCAAATTCTTATTGTTATTGTTTTGTGATTGTTTATTTGTTCGGGTTGTTATAATTTTCGATGCTCTTTTTTAAGCAGCTATTTGTGTTTTTGTTCGCCTAAATTTGGCCTTCTTATGACTTTTTGTGTTATATAGGTATTATTTGTTTTGTATGGTGTAGGAAAGCTTTTAAAAACAAAAGGTGCATATTTTTGTTTCTAAACAACCATTAGCTATATTGACCTGTTGCTATAAAAGTCTGTCTTGGTAATAATAAAGCAAGATCTCATCATCATTTGTTTTAAAAGATATTTTTTGCACACTCCCAGCAGACATTAGTAGTCTGCATGAGTCTTTCTAACCAAATCTAACTAACTGTTGCAGAGAACCAGCTATTTTAGCTGGCTTTTCTGCTAGCCTGTCTTTTGTCCAGGCTATGTACACCATACACACCCCGGCTAAATATAGCCCCTACACACATTTATTGCCAGCTACTGGCCCCGCCCCTGGCCTTGCTGCACTGTGTGTGTAATTATTAATATTATTTGAGAAAGTAAGTGTAAACTACTTTGAAAACTGTTGGTGTGTGTGTGCAAGAGTGAGCCTATTCTATCTGTCTTACTGTTGCTTCTTGTTGTCCCACTTATCTGCTGCCTCTTTTATTTATTTTAAGTGCAGCAGCGAAATTTTTAGGCGTCTAATTTGTAATTAGTATTAGAAATCATAATTTGTAGCAGTCAAATAATCTTTAGTAGGGTGTATGTAGTGTTTATTAATAATTGCCTACTTTTAATACCTTTTTGTAATAGTTGCTTCTTAAAGTCTTAATTATTAAAAGTTTATTGTACAGAAAATTCAGAAATGTGTACTTTATTAGCTGGATTCAATCTTTTGTATAAGACTTCAGCTAGTTATGTCAATACCGTAAATACTCTAATAAACGGAGACCCCTACAGTTAATGTTTTTCAAATTAGCGTTGCTTTTTTAACCCCAATATTGGTTATTTTTCAAAACGGACCACCACTCATTTTGCAGAGCTTCACAATCTCTACAAAATGAGTGGTCGTCCGTTTCGAAAAATAAACAATATTGGGGTTAAAAAAGCAACGCAAATTTGAAAAACGTTAACTGTAGGGTCTCCGTTTATTAGAGTATTTACGGTAAGTATGATTACAGTCAAACCTCGCTTATCCAGCGCCATCAAACGTTCGTTCAAACTGTTTTATCCCAATTTTCGAAGCCTTTTGACAAATGTGATTAGCCAGTATGTTCCAAAATGTCGCAAACATTCTGAAATTGCATGTCGTTTTTCTAAATTTTTAAACTTTGTCAAAAGGTCCCGTCGGTTTATTCGGCACTCTTTTTGAAAATCAGCTATTGAAGGTTCACGGGTCTTTCTGACAAATTTGAAGGATTTTAGAATAATTACTGGAAAAATCAGAATCCTTGTAATATTTTGGAACAGACCGCTGAATCATATTCGTCAAATGACTTCTGAAATTGGGCAAAAAAGTGGCGGACTATAGGTTGAAGCAAACTTCAGATAAACAAGGTTGCACTCTACAATATTTTTCCGATAAATTTTTCGTGATTATTGTTTCTGATAGTACTTTAGCTTTCTGTTTTCGTAGCTTAGCTATTAGCTCTCTTTAAGTCTATAGTTCAGTAAATTGTTCTGATTAACTGTGTGTTTGTAGTAAAATAAAATTTACAGCTTGATTCTTTTGCAAATATTTTTTTGTGACAAATTTAGTTCGCTGTCGGACATGTATATGCTGATTGTATTGATATATCATATTAACTGTAGTTAATATAAATTGCATGGTAAATTGTAGGCCAGTCTATGATCAGCAGAGTCAGGCCTCGAAATGTTCTTACTTATAAGATTCGTATTTATTTTAGAACCGGTCTTAGATTTTTTAATTGCCTCGGGGCGGCAATTAGAATAAATACGGTAGTTGATTGTACATATACTTACTTTATTGCTTCTAATTGTGTATATTTGAATCGCAGTTTCTGGGATCGACAAAAAGAAGAGTATGTGCTTTTATTAGAATAATATCGTAACTTACTTTATCATAATATATAATAATACCTAATAGTATATAACAAATCATACAGCTGTTCGTGATTTAATGTATTGATCATGCTATTTTTCTCTTTTTCATTATATATAGTGTATAAATTACATAGACTTGATTGCACGATTATGTGGCTGTCTTTAACGCACCGATAAATGCTCAAATTTTGAATTTTGATGAGCTCGGAAAAATAATACAACTCTTGTAATATAAATTATTTTGGCATCCTTTTTAATTTGAGACATTTCGGGGTGTTTTTCTGCTAGTTTTTGAATTCTGAGCTTTGCTTTTTTCATCAAGATACGTTTTTTGAAGCAAGCAAGTATTTTCAAATGTTGTGATATGTATAAAATTCTCGAAAATGTTTGATGGGCTTTGAATGGGTATATGATAAACAACATAAATTATATTTGTTGATGGTTATTTTAAGTTCAATTTGTGAAAATTAATATACATCCACAAAAACTGCCACTAAAATATGATATTTTTAGCTAATAAATTAAATATTTTTCTCCAGATGAGCATTTTAAGGCAAGCACTACACAACTTACCAATATAACTTAAAAGTGCAAATATTTTGTTGACTATATCTCTCTATGAAGCAAAAGAATAGTCTTTTATGTTTCATTGCTCAAATATTTTCAATTCAATATATTCACTGTCAACTTTTTTACAGTTGGCGAGTCTTTGTGCTCACGTATCCCGCAACCCTAATAGCCCCAAAATTATGTTTGAGTCAATTTTTAGTGGGTTTAAGCACTAAAATTAAAAGAACCCTATCTATAGACAAAAACTTAGAATTTAATTTTAGGTGTAGTTTTGTTAGAAACCAAGTTGAAAAATCCGAATAGAAGATCAATGGTTAGGAAAATTTCTTGAATTGGCGGGGTAAGACAAGAACAACATGAGCATGGTCTTTTAAGATGCATTTTCTGACTTATAGTCTAGCTCTAAGTCTGTGCGCAATTCTTTGACCCTTCAAGCTTCCTGTGTCCATTTCGGGGCTCGGAGGTGCGCACACATACCTGTATGTAATTTTTTTCCGTATATTTAGACAATTGATATTGCAACAGCCATTGTTTTTTATTATTGATAGTTTACTATTGATAGTGAATTTTTTTCACGGTTAAATTTTATTTTCCCGATAATTTTGAAAAACAAAAATAAAATACATGCCTTTCAACAAGTTATAACCATAAAAATATAACCACCTCAGCGGCCTAACACAAAGAATTGATAAGATGTATTATTTGTCTCTCTGTTAATTGTGCTTTAATTCCATTATCTATCTATATACAAACCCATCTATATTCAAAAACAACAATAACAATCATTTGTTCATTTTTTTGCAAAAAAAATAATCTCCTTTTGTTGCAGGCCGAGTAGCCTACAGTGCCTGCCAAATGAGCAGTAGAAATTCTCAACTAGGGCAACAGCCAGCCTCAGCCAACCATCTTCTTTACTCAGTTGAGCAAATGGAGCTGATTCGAAGACTCAGACTTTCCGGAATAACTGCAGAGGGTGTAATAGAGGTGGGTTTTATAAATAATCTATTAAGTTGTCCTAAAAACTCTGTCAATTTTTAATTTTTTTTCGCTACTTAATTTGTTTTCGTCAATTTTTTTTTCGCTACATCGACTAGCTGTAATAATGATTCGCTAACTCAGTTCAATGTGCATGGTTTTTAACTATAAGACCTTTCCTATACCTAAATTGGGCAAATTTTCGGGTGCAGAGTGTGCCAAAGACCGTTGAAATTTTACGTTAGTTTTACGTAAAACTAGTCAGGGGAATTAAGGACAGGACAGTCCGAAGAACCGGCAAAATGGGACGTGAAATCGAGAGAACCTCAAATAGAGAGTCTTTAAATCGAGGGGTGACTGTAGTCAATAATGTAATAAGTCGATGTAACCAGTTGATAACGTTTTTATGCGTGACCTTAACCTAGAATCAGATAGGATGTTCTGCGCCAATGTGTGAAGATTTGCACTAACATGTCTATAGATCTTCAGTTAACTACATCCCTAGAGTTGACGAAGACCAATAAGCTAACCAGTAAATTGATTTTGATGATTTTTTAAAACAATTGTGTATGGTTAAATAATGAAAATACATTTTTCTAATCGAATTTTGATGGATATTGATTTCACTTTTGGTCATTCGAAACCAACTTTTTCAATGTTGAATATTTACGGTTGAATATATTGATATACGACTATTATTTGATGATAGCCAATTTAAGGCTGCAGGAAACGAAAATGTAAATTGGCTAGCCAGACCTAACAGGTCTCACCTTGTCTGTCTGGCAGCCAGCCGGCTAAGTCTCAAAGTACATTAAAAATTAATTTAAAAAGCTAAAAGGCTTTTTTTCTCGAGCTACTAGCAAATGCTTTGCTATATTTTTACTTTATTATAGTAATAATCACTTCCACTAGATTATTATTATGCCTCTGCGCCTTACGGCTTAAAAATAAGTAATAATCCCATACCTATTCATAGTACCCATAGACACAGACATTATTTTTGCAAGTAAGCCAAACTTAGTCAAAAGAGGGGATTAGAAATTATTAGGCAAGAAGCAATTAAAAGACCTTTAAGTTAACAAGCTGATTTTTAAATAACTAGCTTACGGTTATTGCTCCACAAGTAATAGTGGAAATTTGTTTATTTGGCGTAAGGTGTGGAAATATTAATGATATATTAGCAGTTCAACGAGCACTACTTTGTGCGAGTGTTGACAGCCTATTTTTAGCTACTGAAGTTATTTATTAAAAAGATTCATATGAAAATTTTTAGATGGGAGAACAGATTTTAGCTAATGTTTTAAGTGGCGAAAGTGATTTTTCGTGTGAGATTTTTTGTATAACAGTTTATTGTGTAGTTTGTAGAGTTGTAGGAATTCCGGAAATATAGAAACTCGGGAATATTCCCGGGAACATTGGAATATTTCCGGGAATATTCCCAATATAGGGGAAAATACCGGGAAACCGGTAATATTCCCAATGTTCCGGGAATATTCCATTGTACAACCCTAGTAGTTTGCTTAACAAAAGATAAAAAAGGCACAAGAAGAGAAGATACATGAGACCAGAGCCACAAGGATAACAATAAGATAGCCTTAAAAATTTTGGTGCTCCTTCCGCCAGAAATTTTCCCTTACAGTCTAAAAGATTAATTATTCAAGTAAATTTCCATAGATAGTTATCAGGATATTCGAAGGTCTCCCGTTTATGTTTTTTTATCGCCTAAGCTACAAGCTGAAGCCACGCATGTTCAAAAGGATTCTGGAGTTATCTCAAGAAGTACTAAAGTAGATATCGAGTGTTTGTACCATTTGCTGAACAAAAATAATGATATAATTACGCAAAAAATTGGCCATGAAGATCCTAAAGAGTTTGGTATTTTAGTAGTGGCGCGGAAGGATTGGCTGATGCTGACTTGTCGACTCCATCTGTGCTGTGTTACAGTTACAGAACTGCATATGGTGCCCTGTCTTTATTTTAGGTCTTTAGATGGATCGGCTTTTAACTCAATGAGGTGATGCTTAATGTGATACTAAACAAATACCGATGCCAGTAGTACTGGGGCCAAGTTTTTCATCTTCAAAAGATGCCGCCTTTTTGCCCCATACCTATTGGACACTTGAAAGAGAGCCCATAGGTATAGGAGGGTGTTAAGCTCCGCCCCTTTTTTCAAAATACAAGCCTATGACGGGTGGACTCAGTGTTGGACCTATGATGCCCCATAGGTATGGGTCAAAAGGGGCCTTAACACCCTCCTATACCTATGGGCTTCTCTTTCAAAGTGTCCAATAGGTATGCAAAAAGGCGGCATCTTTGAAGATGAAAAACTTGGCCCCAGTACTACTGATGCCACCACCAAGATCGTGGGTCGAGTTGGCTTGCAGAGCCAGCCTCCCTCTAGATAGACCTAACGCCGACACGCATATTATACAAAGAAAGTCATGAAAGAACTATGAGAATTCGAATAAGTATCTATTCAATTTGTCTGGCTATGTGCTTATAGATGGTTTGGTGAAGAAAATATCTGTATTATATTTAACCTGGTACCAGTTCGTGTTAAAAATTTTGACAATTAGTCTGACAAACTACAGTCGCATACTTATTTTTGTGTGAACCTTGAGCTTATAGCGCTTAGCTTGTTGTCCTTTACATATTGTTAACGACTTTAATCCTCCAATACCAGGGCTCCGAATCATCCTTTTTAAAAAGATTTGTCCTTTTTTGGCACCCCAAATCTTTTTTTATTTTTGAAAATTTAGTCAAAATCTTTTTTTTTCGCTTCAAAATGGCAACAAGCACTGGATAAAATGACCCTTTCACTCCAAAAGTAGTCAAAATGTCCTTTTTTTACCCGAGTGTCCTTTTTTTTGAAATTTTTCATTCGGAGCCCTGTCCAATACATCCATCTATTTATAACTTCAGTATTTCACTAGCCATTTATATGACTATAGTAACTTCTGAATCCAAGCAGGGTCGCAACATTAAGTTTTTCAGGAGGGGAACGGGGGTGTTGATTTGCTGGGTTTCGGTCAAGCTTATTGTGGCAGGTCTGCGACCAGCCCAAAAGGGAAAGGGGCAGGTAGCTGTAATTGCCCCCATGACAACCTCCCTAAATTGCAGTCCTGAATCTAAGTCTCCAGTCTCCAGCAATAGACATTAAAGACAACAATTTTTCTTTTTAGAATTATTAATGTAATTAATTTCTTATTTAACAGTGCATAAAGAAAAAAATTATTCTTCTTTTCAATACTCCTTTATAGTTATTTAGGAAGTTCTGCTCTTTTGCGTTAAAACTTCAACTTGAGACTTTTTCGCGTGTAGAATTTTCACATGTTTTCATAAAGAAAATATTGTTAAAAAAATTGACTATGAAAATACTATATTTTATCCCGAGGTAAAAATGGCAAAGAAAGTTTTCAAAAGAATATTAAAATCTGAGTTTTGCTCAACAATATTGAAATTACAGTCTACCCTGGGCATACAGTTTTTTTCGTTTGTCAACAGTGGAAGTTTATTATTGGTGCTAAAACTTTTTATAAAACACCATACTAAAACAATTGCCGCTCGCGATTTATAAAGCCTTTTTTATATGGATTCATAAGGATCGACTCTACTGTCTTTTTTATGTTGTTTTTAAAAAATTTAAAGACAAAGTTTCAGATAAGTTACACTACGACTATAAGGCTAAACAAGCCAGCTTTTGTAGTTTATGAGAAAAAATAAAATTATGTTACTAATTTTTTATAGCTCAAAAAGTTAATAAATGACACTGGTTTGCTAAACTTCGGGTATATTTGAGCAGGAAATAATATAAATATTTTAGTTTTAGTGTGGGAACAATTTTTGTCTGATCTCTTAGTTGAGCAGGCCCAATTGGAGATCCAAATTGTATGTGTGTGACTTTAATTTACAAAGAGTTAATTAAAACTGACTTTTTCGATTGTATCATTTTTGTGTTAAAATTTGTTCTTTAAAACTACTAAATCGGCTGCTTAATGGTAGTAAAGATGTGTAAGTGGAAACGTTTTAGATGTCTGTCGTCTTGTAGTTTTATGTGTGCTAAATATAATTTCCTTTTTGGACAAATATTTTAAAAAATGCTTTATATAGTTTAAAATAGCGTAAATTAAAGAATTTTCATGAAATCTATTTTAACTTGAACTAGTTTTTGTCAAAAATATTTTAATATTAAATAAGCACATTTGGCTAAATGAAATACAATTTAGTCATTTTTCGTCAAAAAGTGCCATTTTTCACTAGCGCTTGTTGAAATTTAGGCACCAAAAATAACGATTTTGACATACAATTACAAAAATTCGAATGATTTCTAGGTCTCAAAAAAGTACAAAACTTAAAAAAAATACATTTACGTGCTTGTTTTAGACATTACCAAAATTAGCTGTAAAAAAGTTAAAAGGCATTTTCTTTTAAAAACTGGACCACACCTCGTTCCCTCAATTTTCTCGAAATTTTTAGTTTTGGTCTCAATAATAAAAGGAGACAATCCTGAGTTAGTTTACTCTTTACAGATCGCCAACTTCAAATTTTGATCTCGAGATGTGGCCATTTTGAAATTCGTCGACTGCCTAAAATGTGGGTATTTTCTTTCTTATGCATGCGGTTTTTAAGTTTTAAAAGAAGACTCTCACACATGGTAAACTATTCGACGCAGAATTGAGCGGGCTTTTCATATGGTGGTAATAATCTTTGCTTGTCGAACTATTTTCGTATAAAAGATGCGCATAAACACAAAAGTCTAATTTTCCAGAACAGAAATTCTCAGCTGAAACCTAATTTTTCACCACCTTAAACGTCGATCCCCACGTTGTTTGGTGCTTTCTGAATCTGTAAAAAAACGTGGGGCGACGTTTAAGGTGGTGGAAAGTTAGGTTTCAGCTGAAAATTTCTGCTATGCAAAATTAGGATTACTGCTCATTTGCGCAAATTTTTTAAAGTTACAGGTTCGAATCCGGTGGTAGCAGAAATTATTTTTTCTTCACTGGAATAACTTTGAAGGTATCATACCCTATTCAGAATCGTGTCCTGAACACGATTTGAAATAGAAACCCCAATCCTGGAGTAGTCCTGTAAGGCCACGTATCCAATTAGTAGTTTCTCCTCTCACTCCCACTATGCCTTTCACTCTCACTCTCGGTGTTGTACCCAATAGGAAAAATTTGCCTCTCAGTCTTATATTCACTTTCAGTGTATTCAATGACTTTTTTGGACTCTCACTTTCAGTAAAAATTTTGCTGTAATTTTAATTTTTTAGTCTTAACCGACCAAACCAAGTGGTCGTCCACTTGGATAAAAAACCTGGAGCAAAAACTTTTTTTACTTTTCGGGCCTTAAAACTTGTTTTCTGGACTAATTCAGGCATGCTGAAAATGGTTTGATAGTGGTAAAACCGTTTTGTAGGGTATTTCTTGAGTTTTGGTAAAATCCAGTTTGGGTAAAATCAATTATTGCCGAATACTCAAAAAATACTCGACGAAACGGCATTTATCACTATCAAACCATCTTCAGAATGCCTGAATTGGTCCAAAAAACAAGTTTCGGAACATAAAAAACGTAAACATTTTTTTGATCCAAGTGGACGACCACTTGGTTTAGTTGGTGCATGGATTATCCAGTGGAACTGAAGTTGGATCATAGAAAAAATTTTTAAATTTTAAGAGTTCTTTACAAGACGAAAATATTACTACCCAGGAGTTTTACCTGAGTTCTTCAACCTCGGTACGACCACCTGGGTAGAACAAAACCAAGTGGTCGTCCACTTGGATTAAAAAAAATTTACGTTTTTCATGTTCCAAAACCTTTTTTTCTGAATTGATTTAGGCATGCAAAGTTTGTTTGTCCACTCACAATAATCCACAAAGGTTTAAGGTCGACCACCTTGAAGTGGGTAACTACCCACGGTATTGATATTCCAGTTGGTTAAACAGCATTTTGGTCTTAACAAACCATGTTCAGGTTACAATTTTGGATAGGGTACATTGATTTTTCAATACTTTCAGTGTAATCCAAAATATCGGATTCTGGAGCTGAATGCCTATTCAAAAGAAGTACCAGGTTGACCTCCTATCCAACCTGAGGTTTACTGGTCTAATAAAAACTAGTTTATGGTTGTTATTCAAGAAAAAATAATTTCTGCTACCACCGGGATTCGAACCTGTAACTTTAAAAAATTTGCGCAAATTAGTTTGCGCAAATGAGTAGTAACGAAAATTAGACTTTTGTGTTTATCCGCATTTTTTATGCAAAAATATTGCGACAAGCAAAGATTATTTTCACCATATGAAAGCCCGCTCAATTCTGCGTCGAATAGTATATAACGTGTGAGGTTTTGTTATAAAAGTTAAAACTGAATGCATAACAAAAAATGGCCACATTTTAGGCAGTCGTGATAGGTCACATTTCAAAATCGCCGTATCTTGAGATCCAAATTTGAAGTTGGCGATCTGTAAAAAGTAAACTATTTCAAAATTGTCTTCTGATTTGATTGAGACCAAAACTAAAAATTTCGAAAAAAAATTGAGGGAACGAAAGTATATATAAAGTGGTCCCCTTTTACACAAAATGACTTTTAACTGTAGTAACATTTAATCTAAAACGCAGATAACTGTAAACAGAAGAGATTTTCAAGTTGACAAACGTTAAATTTAGAATTTTTTGTTACTAATTTTCAAAAAATAATTTTTATTAAAATTCACAGCTTTTTATGTTTTTTCGTTAGTAGACTATTTTTTAAGATTAAGCAAAAACCGACAAAGATCAAACAACATTTTTCAAGACCTTAAATAATAAATTTGGTCTAAATGCTGACAAACTAAAGATTTATGAATAAAATATTTCATATTTTGCTGAAAATATATAAGAACCGAAAAATGTGTTTTCTTTTTGTGAGATAAATGTTAGAATGAGCTTTTGAATACTTAATTTTAAGAAAAATTTACAACCTGCTGACTTGCTTTTCTGCAGCAAGCTATATTTTTTAAAGAAAGTAACATATAAAACATTAAAAAACGTCGACTTATTAAACAACTGGCGTTTTTTTTACAATAAATATTATCGACAATTATTTTAATACCTATAGTATTATATTGACTATATTATGACTGGGTACACTTATTTTAAAACTTTCGGTGCATACGATCGATAATCTGTTTTTCTTGATTTTTTCTAGTTCGGAAAACGTGTTTTAGTACGTACTAACGTACGCTGGCCTATCCTTGGCTAAGCCTAAGCCGAAAAAGCCTTAGTTCGTTTCTTATTTCGAACCTTATAAGAACTTTTAGATCGAGGATGGACTTTTTGTAGTTCGGGAAACATGTTTGAGTCAGTACTAATGTTGACTGGCCTACCATGCACCTAAGCACAAGGTATATAGTAACAAAGTTACTGAAATTTGTATAATTTCTAAAAAAGTGTACGCAGTCATTGTACCCAGTCGTAAGTGTACCCAGTTGTTGGTATACCATTATATTATAATATAATTATATATAAAATGTATCTAAAAAAGTCGCTCTAACTCGGCATATCGAAATGTACTTTTTAAAAAAAATTTTACTTTTTTAGGACCGAAATCTTTTTTATTTTTGAAGTTTTACGTCAAAACCTTTTTGATTCAGTGCTCAAAAATAAATAAGCACTGGATAAAATGGTGTTTTTTGACTAAAGATGACCAAATTGTACTTTTTCGGTCAAATGTATTTTTCTAAATTTTGAGTTTGCAACCCTGCTATATGTGCAATCTCTTTATTTAATTATCAAAATCACTATTTTGCTGACAAGATGCATAAGATCTGATGTTTGGACACATCTAGGTTTCTCACACATTTTTACCTTTTTAATTTACATATAGAAATGCTTAAAAGTGTCGAAGTGTTTGCAAAAAAGCAAACTTTCGGTTTTAATTAGTTACATAGATCACTGTTTTATAAAAACTTTTAATAAAACTAATTTGGTCTTAATGCATTTTATTCTCATGCCTTTTTATAGTTTTGCATAAGGAACATTTAAATTGCATTATAAATAAAAATGTAGTCAGACATTTGTCTGGACTTGAGAATCACCTGCTTAGACAAAAAGATTAGAATTGTAAACCTACTTTTATAGAAATCTTACAGGTGTAGAGGGATGTAAAGTTAAATGATTAACACCAAAAATTAAAGATTAAAAATAATTTAGTGTATTTTAAGATTTAAGTGAATGAAAGAAGTTAAATATTTCTAAAACATGCTGAAAATATTAAGAAATAATAGGAAAACCCAAAAAAACCATACTTGATTAACATGGGCGATCTTGGAAAGTGTGTGATCGTATTGGCAAACTCTAAGTCAGCCACCTTGTAGAGCATAGTCGACTCACATCCATTATTATATTTATGCAGAAGTATTACTGCCTGTACTGTGTAAATATAAAGGCCATATAACGTGTCAAAAAGTTTACAAAATTACCCTGGTCACATTACCTCGGTCCCCCTCTGCACTTCAAAATTTTTTTTCAATACAGTGATACGGTCAACGCTCGAGAGAACGCACCCGAGTAAGGTTTTTAAAATTTTGCTTTACGTTTGAGCGTTGCTGATCAAAATGGTTAAAATATAACGCTTGCTTAAAACTACTGGTAAATTCAGATTCCTTGCAATTTGTGGAACTAGACTTACCAATCAGAACTGACGAACCACTTCGAAAATTGGGATAAATTGAGTCGGAAACCGTCTTTTTTCTGTTCGATTCTATTTTTGATTTCCACCGTAAAATTCCTTCGGCTCTAAATATGGCAAAATCTCAATCGTACACTTTGCAAGATCTTATTATTAGACAGTAAATTTAGAAATATAAGCAACTAAACCCCCTTTTTATTGAATTTTTTTCAGGCATTCCGAGAGCTGGAACAGGTCGAAGCTGATTTGGATGATTTGCACAACCAACAACAGCAACAAGCGGCAGCTCTAACAGCCGCTAGACTGTTTTTTAGCCCTCAGCCGAGCAATCAGAATGCCAATCATACTCTGCCTGAGCCCTGCCCACTGCAAATCCCAGTCTAGACCATACCCTGGAGGCGATTAAATCTTTGCTTTTCACCAACAGCAAGCATTTGCCCGAGCCTCATCTAATCCACCCTCAGATTCTATTCTACACCACTCTCCGCCCACTCCAGGCATTCTTTTATCACCCACTTTGAATGAGCACATCATCCAGAGGTGCACCACCACAGCCACTACAGTACCTCAGGCTCAACCATGCAGTAATGGTGTTGAGGAAATGAAAGTATTCGAGACTTCCGCTCAGGCTGCCCAGCTCGAAGGTATTTTGCACATAGTCAATTTAGATAATTTTGAGTAAAAATATTAATATATCAGATTTCGAAAATAGTTCTAAATTAACAAATTAGCAAAGGAATATTAAACAACTGCGCTGTAAGACTGTAAAATAGTTATGAATTAACTACAGTCAAACCTCGATTTAGTGGCACCCCCCAAAAGTTCGTTCCCGCCTAGGGTCCGACACTTTTTTTAACCCAATTTGCAAAATATTTTATCGATTCTGTTATGACAGTCTTGTCGCAAATATCGTGAGGATTCCGATTTTGCCGATCGTTTTTGAAAAGTAAACGAATTTTGGGTTAAAAAAGTGAAACCTCGATATAGTGGCACCCCTTTTTTGAAAACAGGTATAACAGAATCGATAAAATATTTTGAAAATTGGGTTAAAAAAAATGTCTGACCCTAGGCGGGAACGAACTTTTGGGGTGCCAATAAATCGAGGTTTGACTGTATAGAAAACGAAAAACGTTAATCACAAACTGTGTAATAAATTACTTATTGGCTTACTTATTTATTCCCGAAAAATTATTATTTGTGTCGTAGTTTTTTCTTTTCAACTTTTCGGACTTTTTTGCAGTGATAACAATACCATCAAGTCATCAAATTTTATTTATTTTTATAGAGTTAGTTTTTTATTAAAATATTTTTGGCGTATATATGAAAGAAAAATTATGAACTATACTTTGTTAACTAGCTTGATTTTTTTCTTTTTCGTTCTATATTTTGAGAAAAAAAAATTTTGATTTAAATGATTTCTTGTTTGAGAACAAGTGAAGTTCGAAATCCAGAAATCTTTAAAGCGAAAATTTTCGTAGCAAAAAAAGAGCTTTAAACGTTTTTTCAGTCGTGTATAGCAAAAGTGAGTCCTATGTATTGGAGATCTGATTAGCATGTTTAGCATACCCTAAAAATATTGTTGTTCAAAAAGTACTAATTTTTTAAATTTTGTGTTTGGCTTATGAAACCTCATGGTATAATATGCTAATTTCAGCCCTCTTCTCAGCCAGTTTGGCAAATTGTCCGCAACTGTCTATGTTTGGGACCAATTCTGCGAACCAGGGGTTTTGCTCAAACGCCATCGAAAAAGGTGTTAATTGCAGCAATTCTCCGCCACCTTCTAGTTCTTCTTCTTCTGGTTCGGCCAACGGTGTTGCTTCAGGTAACTTTACTTTGTAAATACTTTCACTATTAAAAATATCTTTAGGTAATAGTAACGGAGGCATTAGTAACAGACCAGGAGGAGGTCCAGCGAGGCCAATTCGCTCTCAAAGAACCCCACTAAATGAGATCACCACCCTGGACAACCCTTTGGAGCTAGAGGAATTTATGCTTCAAGGGAAGAGGGCTGCATCAACGACATGAAACAGTTCATTACTCAGTTTAGCCTGAGGCAGACCACTGTCGCAATGATGACTGGTAATAGTACTACTTTAGAGTTGGGAGCCCAAACTAACTCCGGTATCTTTTAGGTGTAAGTCAACCCTACATTTCCAAATTGTTGAATGGCAACCATAGAGAGGTTTGCATTTCCATCTGAGCTAAACTTTTTAAATAAGTTATTCCTTCAGCTTTCGCTGAGGTGTAGAAAGAATATATACTCATGGTATCTAAACTGTAGAAGACACCCTGAAAAATTAGGTAAGTTCTTGTTTTAAAGGTTATCTTTTAGCTTGCTTCTGAAGTTTTCTACGAATCCTTGCTTTTTTTCTATCATGATTGATAAAATATTTTACTCATTTTATCCATGTATCTCAATAAAACCTCGATAATTGCGACGTTTAAAGACCCATGATTAGTAATAAGCCTAAGAACAAGACTTTATGCAAACGAGTCTCTTTCGGAACGACTCAGTAAGGCTCAGCTTCTTGATAGAGGATCGACTGTATAATAGTAGTATCCACCTTTACGGCTAAAAGCGTTTACTTACAGAAGAACCATTTTTCGCACATGTCAAAGAAGCTATTTTATCAAAATTTCTTATTTATTATTTCACACATCAAATTTTAAGCAGATCATTAAAATTTACAAATTTTTTTTGGTGGTCATCACCATTCCCTTTAATAACTAACTTGTTTATCGAGGCTCATCAAAACCATCATTTTACTTTGACATATTTATAGAATAGGAATTTTGTTGAATTTCAAAAAAAAAATTATTTTTAAGCCGTTGGAGAAATAAAGCATGTGTCAAAAGCAACACTTTTCTTTAAATAAATAATAGGTGAAAAGTAGTCGTGTAAACCTGTCACTCCATTTTCAGCCACTTTCGTGCAAGATCCCAGCAGCAGGCTCGAGACAAATACTGAGGGAGAATTGGTGCCTCAGAGAAGGGAGAGATATGTATTCAGGCCAATGCTCATCAAAATACTCGAGGCCTATTTCCTCTTGTCTCCTTTTCCGGATAATGCCAAAAGAGTGGAAATTGCTCAAAAGTGTAATCATGCTCTGACTTTGACAGAAGAGGTATGCAAAATAAAAAATAGAATTTAAAGTGTATCAAAAGTTGTAAACTTAGCATAAGCATTTTATCTGACTTTAGTAAAAGAGTATTAAAAAAACTCGGCGCTGTTGGAATATTATTACATTCCAGTAGCGTCAAAAACTCTTAGCTCAAACCTCATTCCATGAGAACACTTTCTAGAACTACAAAAGGCGGAATATAAACCGAAAATGATTTTGCTGAAAATATGAATCACCTGAACCATTTTACTATATAACTCCAATGCCGCTGAAGTAAGGAATTAATTAGACAGATTTTGTTATTGCTTGTATTAATAACAACTCCAATTGAACAAGAAAAACCATCCAAATTTAAAATACTTTTTTAGAGTCCATAAATATAATAATTATTTGTAGGTTCTCAACTTATGCCTAAGGAGGTCGTCACGCCACAAGTTATTGCCAATTGGTATGTTATATAAATATGCTTATATATTTTATATTTATTGTCTCTGTTAAAGGTTTGCCAACAAAAGGAAAGAGATGCGAAGAAAGTCAAACGACGAAATATCTATGATGCCCATATGTTCCGGCCTTCAGCAACTGCCCACGTGCGGTACACCAACCTCTCCTGGCTCGCAATCCACAACCTTCTCTCCCACCAATGCACCTAGCAATCAACAAATAATTAACCAGGTAAATACATTTTTTTACTTTAATTTTTTTTATTTTTCTTTCCTTTTTTTTAAATTTTCACATAAACCACCCCCCCCCCCCCAAATTTTTCACAAAGATTTATTTCTAAAAATTTACATACGATTTTTAACTAACCAAAAACACATTTTTAAACACAAAATTAGGGTTGTGTAATGACAAATTAGTTTCTTCAAAGTGGCTGGCCAATTGGCTGAAAATTAACCAGAGTAGTTGGTGGATCCGTCAAAATTATCCATCTCAGACAAAAAAGTGATGTGATGGTTTATTGTTTTATTTTAACTTGAACAAATACAAGATTGGTGTAAAAATTGCTCAAAAATACATACTAAAGGCAGGTAAGATCTATGAATACAATTTATTTGATTACAAATATATTTTTTCGGCAATTTACTTTAGAACGTCGGAAAAAGTAATTTTTTTGCAAAAATTCTTGTCCAAAATTTTCTCACAACTTCTTAGAGTTGTTTTAAAATTGTAGTCAAAGCTTAAAATTTGGGGAACTCCTTCACAATGCCTACCTTCTTTTTTCAGTGATCATGGTGATCAAGGTAAACATAGTAAGGATGATGAAGCTCATCTAAACACTCTTTTATTCGTCAAAAACAAAATAAAAATTGCTATTTAACCTATTACATTAATAATAAGGGTGCAAGAGGGGCCTTTCCGCGCCTCTATCGACTTTTGAAATTTTTAGATACTGGATACCTCAACCTTAAGTATCACCACCTGAATGCCACCACCCGAGTAAGTCCATCTGTGTACCACTGCCTGTGTACCACTACCTCGTTATCAATACCTGAGTACAATACTCTGGGTACCACCACACGGATACCCCACCGGGTGACCCCGTCTGTTACCTTAAAATCGATAGACAGCCTTAACGGAGCATGATATTGGGACAAACAATTAAAAGATATTTGAGATATTGTGCTACAAGGTAACAGTGCCTTTTTTCGAAAATGATCATTGAAATGAATGTTAGTAATCAGTGAAAAATCAGGATTTTTTACCAAAATTTTGGTGAGTACCCACTTTAAAATCGATAGACAGCGTCAACGGAGCAAGCTCATGGCTGCAAACTTTTTTAAACGATAGCCAAGATTCCGCTGTACAACTTAACAGAGCGTTATTGTAGACTTTGTAATAAAAATGGGTTGGCCAAACTCGAGGACAATATTTTGCGGATGCTTGTTTCCGGACGTGATTTTTGCGGACGGAGCTTTGCGGACAAGGTTTTGCACCTCCACTTTTGCGGATCAAATCTTGCGGACGAAGATTTGCAGACTAAGATTTGCGGACGAAAATTTGCAGACGAGGGTTCGCGGACGATATATAACTGGTGACCATAAAGTTCGGAATGGACTTTTGAACTAATTTTTAGCAATAAAATATATTCCCCAAAAATATTCCAAACATAGGGTTTTGTAGGCCTTTCCTTCCTCTTTCGAATGGTATATAAAGTTCTATTAGAATATTTTAGAAAAGCAATTATTTGTTACAAACATATGTGAGGTCATTTTAGGATAATGATAGGCATTTTATCACTTTAGCTGATCAAAATTTCAACTAAAAGTTCAAGGCTACAGCACAATAAAAGCACCATGTTGTAGCGCAGTTCAAGAGCTACAAAAACCACTTTACAGAGTAGCTTTTAAAAATATGGGTGTTGAGATATGGCTTTTTGAAAAAAAAAACAATTTCTTGAAAATAACCAAAATCAAATTTTATCCAAATTTTTTAGATTTCAGTCATTTTCAAGAAATTGATTTTTTTTGAAAAAGCCATATCTCAACACTCAGATTTTTAAAAGCTACTCTGTAAAGTGGTTTTTGTAGCTCTTGAACTGCGCTACAACATGGTGCTTTTTATTGCTGTAGCCTTGAACTTTTA
The DNA here is from genome assembly GCA_004194705.1 of Ditylenchus dipsaci. Taxonomy (NCBI): domain Eukaryota; kingdom Metazoa; phylum Nematoda; class Chromadorea; order Rhabditida; family Anguinidae; genus Ditylenchus; species Ditylenchus dipsaci. Next base: position 71,276 of record SADC01000290.1, on the reverse strand, counting down.
ATTAAAATTTTGATCAGCTAAAGTGATAAAAATGCCTATCAACATTCCTAAATGACCTCACATATGTTTGTAACCAAATAATGGCTTTTATAAAATATTCTAATGAAACTTTATATACCATCGAAAGAGGATGGAAAGAGCTACAAACCATATGTTTGGAATATTTTCGGGGAATAAATTTTATTGCTAAAAATTAGTTCAAAAGTCCATTCCGAACTTTATGGTCACCAGTTATAACTAGATCTTTCTCATTCTGCAAGATTTCCTAGACGTTAATCGCAGTCACTCAGTCGCAGTCACATTGAGTTTGAAAATTTTCGTTCGCAAGTACTGGTCCGCAAATGTTCGTCCGCAAATGTTGCGTCCGCGAAATTTGGTCCGCAAGTTAGGCCAACCCATAAAAACGCCAGTTGAAATCACTTTTATAGAAAAGTAATTAAAAAGACATGTAATTATTTGAATAAAAAAATAAAAATGGGAGGGACATTATAAAGAAGTTGTAAATTTGGATAAAGATACGATTTTATTTTATATTAAGATCATAAAATGCATTCTGACTGATATTGGGAAAATTTCAAAATGCATATTTTTATGCAGCAATCTTTTTTCTAAAAAATAGTTTACAGTTACTTAAAAGTGGCCCTATCCTTAATGGGTACCGACTTTTAGCTTAGTCTCCCCTGTTGATTTTGTGATTTTGAGGCTTAGGCTCACGCAAATGTTCGCCAGCGTATGTTTAGGACGGACTCAAAAATAAGTCTAAAACATGTTTGAGTCAATGCCTACACCTGCCTAATCCTCAAAAGCACGATGAAAAATCAACAGGGGAAACAAGCTAAAAAACGGGTACTTTTTGAGGGATAGGGCCAAAAAGTGATCGAATGGTAATCTAAAAAAACCCTGGCTAGATAAACCATAAAATTTTTAGTTCCAGAACTATTCTGAATGTGTGGCCATGGACCAGTCAGAAGGTGTTGTGGGCGAAGACAAATCTAGCCCAGCCTTTCCTCCTTCACCTATTTCTCCAAATTTGTCTTCTGGGCCAGAGGTGGCTGAAACCAATGGCACAACCGAGGAACAAGCTAACAATACCAACTTTCTCTACAACCATCTCAACAAATCTTTGATGGAAAACAACAAAGTTGGGGAAAGCAAACTTGTAAACATTTGGTTATAAAAATAGTGGAATCCAATAAATATCTCGAGTTTTTAGCTAGAAGATTTCCTGGATCGCAACAGACCCTCCCTATTCCTGGATTCGCATTTTCCATTACCCCCCAATTTCAATGGTGGCGCCAAAGATTCAGTAACTGCTGTCTCGACCGCCAATATCCTCTTAAATACACCTCAACTGTCACTTTTTGACCTTGCCTCTCCCAACAATGACATAAATCGAAACTGGACTTCGGCTGCCTCTCAAGAACTGGCTCTGCTTTTTTCAGCAGTCAACAAAATGGAGCTAATGATAATACAAGAATCAAAGAAGAGGAGGAATAAAATGTTGCTTAGATTTTTACCTTTATATAGATTTGACGGTAGAATTGTTTTTTAATGGATTAGGCTTAAACTTACAGTATTCTAATTTTTTATTTCTTTTTTAGGTTGTAAATATAGTATTGTGGAGTGCACGAAAATTAGGTATTAGAGTCTAAGTGATAGATTAACCGTGAAAAGTAAATAAAAAATCAATATTAGGGTATATGATCAGTTAGCTACTTTTTCAATTTGAATGTTTTTTTAAGATAAAGTACCAATTAAAACGTAAATTTTTTTCTAACTCCTAAATTCAATTAGAGCATATTTTAAAATGGTGCTTGATTGGCAAGAAATTACCCAAATTAAAAATGCCAAGGTTTTACTACTCAACTTTAGACCATGTGTCGGCAACCAAGCATGTTTTGAAATGTTGCTTTTTAATCTAGTTTCGAATTCGAGCTATCGAAAGTATTTCAAATATAATCTACAATAAATGGTTATGTATTTGGAAAAAAAGCCAAAAATAGTTAATCCTCCGCTTAGCAATTCCAATGAAATTTCGATCAGTATACCTTTTTCAGGCCTTGTTTTTTGGAAATTCTATTTTCAATGGGTCTACAATGGTTGAGCCGAAAATTTATTTCGTATATAATTTTCTAAAGCTAAATCAAGGCAAGGGTTGAAACAGCAGAAAGAACCAAGAGAAAAACGTTATATTATATACAAAATAAGTTAAGGGTCAACAGGTGGAAACAGAATCTCAAAAAACTTTGAGATAATGGAAATTTCTTAAGCAACTCTGTATTTACTATTTTATTTACTCCACAGTTAACTATTTAACTGTAATAATTTTAGCTTAGAAAAATTCAATTTTCTAATTTTTTATTTTGTCGCCCTTTGTAAGCATCTGTAATCCCCGTTTCAGAATCATCGTCACTTTCTACGGGCATCTTTATTATTTCTTTTTGTTCTTTAGTCGAAAACCTCTTTTTCACATTTCTACCGGTTAAACAAGCACCTTTTGCTAATTTTGTATTATGCTCTCAGTCAACGCTACTCTTACTACTTTTATTTATATTGTGTGTTTTGCTAAGACTTTTTGCAAAGATTCCACAAACAATATTATTATTTGTATCCACCTCAAACTGCCATTGCTTTTTTGTTACTTCAATGTTTTATTTTTGCTGCTACAATTATTGTTATTTTATGTCTAGAGACTGAAACACACAGTTCAAAAGTCAACGGAAAGACCACTAAAATATCATCACTATTTTTATTAAAGGTTTATCTATCTTGCTGATTGCCTCAAAGGTTATTTTAAATTCTCTACATGCACTTCCTCCAAAAACTGTCTCTCCTAAGAATTGGATGTCCTATATTTTGAGGCTTGATTTCGCCAATTAATAAAAGATGCTTTCACGACAACAATATGTGCTTTTGACAATGCAAAACAAAATAAGATCCAGAAATTTCTACGAACATAGTCTGCTGATCAAAAAATCGGATATCATTTGTAAATTTTACTATAAACACACAAAAGTGGACTACTTTATTATATCTAAATCGTTGATTTAGACTTTAACACTATTTCGGTAGAATAAAAGTCTCTTAAAATCATCCAAAATTAAAAAAACTAATTTTATTTAAATTTTTAATCTGCATAATTTTTACAATTTACTGACGAACATTTTATTACAACCAGTACCCATAAGCACTACAGATGACCACCGTCTTCCCGGATCAGCCATAGAAAGCTTGGAATTAAAATTGTTACAAAGAATGACAAGTGACAAATTCTTCAAAATCAAAAGGTTTGACTTAGAGAAAAGAATTGTACCACAGATAACACAAACTTCAACAAAAAATAAAGCAGTTATTTTTCAACAAAAGAAACAAAGAAAAATATTTATAAAGATTTGTAAGATTCAAAAATTTAAACATATTTAACTCAGTTCATTGAAACTATAACAGAAAAATCTCAACTAGGCAAAGTCTAAATCAGTTAAAACACTACATTTAATTGTGAGTGAGACAAAAATAAAATGATGTAGCTAAGATTCAGGGCTACCTAATGAGCTATTAACGAATAGGCGTTGTTTCGAAAAAGGAGTAAAAGAATAAATCCGTTTGAGAAACTTCACTCAAATCTTAGCTACCAGATGGAAAGAACAGATTTTTTTGAAAATTTAAAAAAAGTCATGGTCATTTCTGAGTTACACTATGATCTATCATCGGCAAATACCTTCTCGTTGTATTTGAGGCTTCAATCTTTACTTTCTAACTATTTCCATTTCTTCGGTTTGTCCTCTGCCCCCCAGGTGTCGATAAATCGAGCGGTGACTGTATCGCAAAATAAAAATTTTACTCATAAAATGGTGTGAAGCGTTGTAAACAAGAGATTTGAAAAGATTTAAAATGGATCACATAAAACCCCTAAAACCTAAAAAACAGGTAGATTCCAATACATTTTCTAATTTTATTTATGCTCCAGGTAAATTTCCACCTATACCAGCAATTAAAGGCGGTTCAGCAACGTCACTGAACTCTTTTATGCTGCTTTTTGAGCCAGCTTTCAAGCTGATAAAAACAATTTCACAGTTGTTCCACATTTTTACAGGTGGTCCCCAATAGTTGACTCCAGCAGATACATACACCTGCAAGTAGTGATTTAACAAAACCTTACATATTAATTAAAAGATATGTATGAAAATTTAACAACTTGGGTTCCGCTTGAAGAATCTTTATACAATCCATATAAAAAGGCATTGCGCAAGTAAACAATTGGCCAAAATACGTAGAATTGGCTGTTATGAGTGTGACCTAAATTGTTTGTTTTAAAAATTTTGTTTTTACACGAAGACCTATCGACTGCGTTCCTGCAAAAAATGACCAAAGACTATTAACTCTCTGAGCCAAAAGAGGCCAAACGCGAATCGAAAACACGAGCGACTTTTTCTTTGAGTAGAAAGGTGAGTCACGTTTCTGCCAAATGATGGTCTGGGACATTATCCCTACCGGAATATCTCGTCGCTAGTAGCGTTTGGGCACTAGTTGCGAATACCCGCCTGCAGAGTCTAATTTTGACATCAAAGGACCAGAAAATTAATTAAAAGAGAGACAAAAGGCTGTAAATGGAGGGGAAGAGAAAAAAATGGGGCCACTTATTTCAAAGACAGCCTGAAAATGTATTACCTGACAAAATGAGATCGATGTGTCTATTGGTAGAATCAATAATTTTCCTGACTGCGTTAGGTTGATGCGCTAAAACGACAATTATACTTTTGGGTGGACAGCCCTCCACTGCTGCCTTAGGATTCATTTTATGGCCTTAAACTAATTTTTATTTTAAACTTTAACTTTTTAGAGAAAAACCTGCTATGAACAATCTTTCAGTGATCAAGTCATCTAGTCCTACCACACATAATAATCTATCCTGGTCCATATGTTTGATGTGTCTTTTTTTCTAGCTCATTTACGCTCAAAGATATTGTTTTGTGCGTGTTTCGAAGCACTTGAAAGTGAAGTTGAGAGTTGAAGAATTTAATCCACTCCTCCACGCTTCCATGATAATACTCGTGTTTCCTGTAACAGATTAACATGTTGGTAGAATGCATAATTCATTTATTCGATTAACCATGTTATAAATTTCATGCTTTAGTGATATTTGATACACAGAAGCAGATTTACCGTCCACATCTATCACTGATCTGAACTTGGACAGCAACCTTCGACTGGAACAATAGATTGGGAAAAGTAGGCTTCGATCGCTTGCCGTCCAACTCAGAAGGCCTGATAGATGTGGACTATCACTATGCATTTGAGTGAAAAAATATCCTTGACCAATATATTACATACATTGGTCAATGAAAAATTCTGAACATTGAGTAAGCAACAACCCAAATTTGAAGCATCCCTCTAACCTGTAGCGTAGAAAACTCCATGCTTAGCATTTAGACTAGCTAAGGGCAGTGCTCTATTTTCAAGATTCTTAAGGAATCCATCCACCAAATCGCCAGCTATAGCAATCATGTCTGCATTCAGTGAATTGACCAGGCTAACAATCTGCTCTACTCTATCCTTGCCCACCGTCGGTCCAATATGTACATCAGTGACCAAGGCTATAGTGAAGCCATTTAAATTGTCGGGTAGACCAGGTATTAGCACATCTGATCTCTGCACCTATAAATTATTATTTGTGTCTAACAATTAAAAAAAATATTAGAACCAACTGTGGGGGCCACTTGAGTAGCTATAAGACCAAAAGCCGTCAAAATAAGAGCAAAGTGAGGGAAATATAGGTGTGAAAGGGTTTTGACTTGAGCACTGGATGTCGAGCATTTGGAAGAAAAAAATCTAACAGTATTTCTATTGCTATCAAAGGCAGGAGAACGCAGCCCAGTGTACATAAACTGAGATACACAGGAAACTAAAGCATAATTTAATTTTGATTAAAGTTCACAAGCACATACCATAACACGACAAATTTAGAATTGTCTGGCAAATAAACATAAAAGAATAACCAGACTGAGTGAGCAACGACTAGAAAAATGCCAACTATCAAGCGAGTAAATATCTGTGGGCAGCTGATTATTAGGACACCTACAATTGAAACGTTATTAAAGATAAAAGCAGTTCGAGATTTTGTATTTTAGCTGGGTTTAGAACAGTCCATTGTCGGTTATTTGCTAGCCTAAAAGTTTAACTGTGGTACAACTATAACCTCTTTTACCAAAGAGTGATAAAAAGTAGGTTCAGTAGCTTTGAAAATTTTCGAAGTAAAAAAGGAAGAATAAAATTGAAATAAAAGTAACGAGGATATTTTAAGGAAAATATTTCTATCCCATCGACTGGAATCACTGAGAAAACGTTATTTGGAAAGGTATTGATTGGTCACGACCAGAGGCGTATCGAGAAAAAAATTCAGGGGGGGGGGGGCTGAAGCCCCCAAATGTCATTTTACCTACACTTTTTTCGACTTTTATGGTCTTTTTAGAAGGAATAAAAAATTTCAGGGGGGGGGGCGGGGGCTAAAGGTCGGTTAGCCAACCCCCCCCCCCTGGATACGTGCCTGGTCACGACTGACCCACGGATACGTTAAAGAGAAAGATACGTTCTTTAGAGTGTACATTACATAAAGGGTGACTTTACCTTTAATTTAATCAGGCCAAGCCAATTCTCGTTGGCCTGTCAAATTCTGTTATAGAAAACAGTACGGTATATGGAGTGTACGTTATAGAGAGAGTCGACTGTAACATAATAGTAGTTATAACATAATTTTTAAATTAGTTGATCTGGTCATGAAATGGCAAACTGACTTGAGGGATCGGTATTCGATAGATATCCCCCCGCATATATCCCCCCAGCACATATCCCCCCGACATATATCCCCCGACATATATCCCCCGGCATATATCCCCCGCAGATATCCCCCCAACATATATCCCCCCGCAGATATCCCCCAGCAGTTGATGGGTATATATCTCCCCACATATATCTCCCCAACACTTATCTCCCCAGCATATCTCCCCAGTATATATCTCCCCATATATACAGTCCACCACTGAACCTGGTATTATCCATCGCTTAGCAACCTGAATACTGCTCTAGGTAAATTCACCCTCTACAAACTACCTCTCTACATACTCGCCCCTCAGTAAATTCCCATGCGGTAAATTCCCCCTCCACATTTAGAGGTTACAGGTTCAAATCCTGGTGGTAGCAGACATTTTTTTCTTGAATAACGGTCATAAAATATTTATTATAAGACCAGTAATCCTCAAAGTGGGTAGGACATTACCTGGTACCCTTCTCTAAATGGGTATTCACCTCCAGAATCTAAAATTTTGAATTTTAGCTAATTATCATCATCCGAAAAATAAAAATTATTATACCCTATCCAGAATTGTGTCCTGAACGCGCTTTGGTGATAGTATCCGCCTGGGTGGCCTACAAAATTAAAATTTCTTAAGAATAAAAATAAACCAATTTTTATAACTTAAAATTGCGTGAGGAATTGGGTTGTTAAGACTAAAAGTGCGATTTTACCTACCTAACCCCAAACCTGGGTGATACCATCTGCACAGGTTCATATGCAGGTAACAGTAGAGGTATATTCACCCAAATGACCTGAAAAGTTGAACCCTTGTCTTTAATATCTAAAATTATGGTAAAAAAGGTATGCACCCAGGTGGATTCGAACCAGCAACTTCTACATCACCCTGAGAATCCATAAACCAAACCCAGTGGTCGACCACTTGGATCAAATTTTTTTTTACGTTTCGGGTTTCGAAACAACTTTTCTGCACTAATTCGAGCATGCTGAAGATGGTTTGACAGTGATAAAATTACGTTTTATCGACAAATTTTTGAGTTATCACTAACGATTGATTTTTCAAAATCAATCGTTAGCAATAAGTCGCAAAATTTCTCGAGAAAACGTGATTTTGCCACTGTCAAACCATCTTCAGCATGCTCGAATTAGTGCAGAAACATGTTTTGGAACCCGAAAACGTAAAAAAAAATTTTTGATCCAAGTGGTCGACCACTTGGTTTGGTTTATGGATTCTCAGGGGTGATGTAGAAGTTACAGGTTCGAATCCACCTGGGTGCATACCTTATTTTTTACCCCCTTTTTAATGGGTTTCTAATTTTTCAAAATATTAGTTATTTAAAATTAGTGAAAAAAATGTTTAAAATTCGATCCAAGTGGACGACCACTTGGTTAGTAAATGTTTTGCAAATTTAGTGGTTGGTATTATTTGGTATTATCAAACTATCTTCAGCGTAAAATTTTTGGTTTTGAATCAGATGACCCTCAGGATAAGTACCTACCCCGATATGGGTGTGTGGTTAGTGAAATCAAAACTAAGTCCGGTCCCTACGTGTCCTTTATATAAAGAGTCGACTGTATGTGGAGATATATGCTGGGAGATATATGTGGGAGATATATACCCATAAACTGCTGGGGGATATCTGCGGGGGATATATGTTGGGGGATATCTGCGGGGGGATATATGTCGGGGGATATATGTCGGGGATATATGTCGGGGGATATATGCTGGGGGATATATGCGGGGGATATATACTCATAACCGAGGGATCACCTTTGTCCGGTCCCCGTGTAAACTTTATCGGTAGACTGTCGCAGCTATGCAAGTAAAACAGCAAAAATGATTTTTTAAATTTCGAAAATGATCGTTATGAATGTTTTTTCGAAAATTTTCAGCTTGTTATAAAATTTTGAGTACCCGGAGCATCTATTGTACACGATGAATGAAAAGATTGACATCAAAATCTGCACTGTGGTCAACTCTTGAATCCTTGTTATAAGGGAATGAGTCGTACCTAAACTCAGGAATACCAATTTTGTTCATAATATAAATTTACTAGTCACACCTGTGGAAGCCCATCTCCAAACAAGCAAACTCAGATCAATGACAAAGAGCAGAACCAACCACAATTTTAGTTTGCTCATTTCTGCAGCCACTTATTGATTTAAAAACTTTCACGTGTTAAGTCTCTGATGTAGCACCATCCTAAAAAGTTTGTATCACCTCGGATTTTGATGATTTTTAACATCTAGAGTATGAAAAACTGCCTTTTTTAAATGACCGAGACTAGAGTCACAATCACATAGCCTAACACGTCAAAATTTATTTTTTGCATGACAATTTATGGTGGTTTATTTTGGATAGGTCTTGCAAGGAAAGATTTTGCTTAACTACTAAAATTTTTGAGTGTAATTAAACTAGTTGACAATCGAAAATTAATGAAAAATAAAAAAAATCTTGGCACACCAATGCAGTGATTTTTAACGAATTTGAACTAGAGCTGACGATTTGGGCTATTGCAATTATGCGATTGCGATTATTTTGATTTTAACCCGATAAAAAAATCGAATGTGAAGAATCTCAACAAAAAATTCAGGTGCGATTAATCTTTTAGCTCCTAGAAATGGAAAATAATCCCATCGACTTGACGCGCGTCTTCCACTATTTCTTCATCGTCAAACAAGTTGATGTGGCGTTCGAAGAAAGAGTTTGTTTGTGGACGCTTTAGCAGCGGACGGCGGAAGTCTAGAAATAACTAATGCAAAATATGGTGAATAATATAAACTGATACCGAAAAGGCAAGATACCTATTTCTGGTGTTTTCTGACACTCATCTTGGATCCATGAGCACAAAGACCGAGCTGAATTGAACCTTATCTTTTGCGCAGAAGTTGGCTGATCTTTTCTCCAATGGATATTTATGAGCTTGTTCAGCGAAACCCAGCTCCCAAAGGGAATCCATCAATGAAAGATGAAAAAAGGAAGCTTGATCATTTTCATTGCAGATTACTGCACCATGCTAGAAGAGTAACCGCAGCTGATATCTGATCAATATCCTAACTGAGTTATGTTAATGATTCAGGTTAAGCAACTTAACAGACATGTTGTTTTAAGACCTGTAGAGAATTGGAATTACATTGGCAAATGTTCTGCAACGCTGTTATTGCATTTTCTTGTTGCATTCAACTCTAAGTGGCGCATATTATATCTTGTGAGGTAGAGATCAATGGCAGTTCTTTGCTTAGGCAGCTACTCCCCATGTAGTAGTTTGAGTTCCATCTGGTTGGTGCATCCTGAAAAAGACGTCACAAAATCAAATAGCTAGTGTATTGTACACCTTCTAAATTCTATGCTTTTTCACTCCAAGCGCTTTTTTGCTCTTCTCTGAGATGATCCTTTGCGAGCAAACAAAGCTAAAATTTGTGAAGATATGTCCATAAAAACGGGCAGCATTACTAAAACTAATTTTGCCGTTAAAATTTTTCAAAATTAGCGAATGTTAACATTAGCGATTAATTCGATTATTTTTAAAGCATGCAAGCAGTTATGCGAAGCAATTTTTTTTGCCAAATTTGGTGCGATCTGCGATTAATCGCACCTGCGGTTAATCGATCGTCGTCAGCTTTAATTTGAACCAAAAAAGATAATGGAATTAAAAAAATCTAGTCAAAACCTCAACTTTATTATAGCAGACTTTTGACTTAAGATTTTAAAGCAAATTGTAATTTTGTATTTATTAAACTATTTATCAAAATCTACACACAGTTTTACAATATAATTACTGCAATCATGATCAAGTAACAACATAAAGTAATTACATAGTGTTTCAAATATTTTATACAGTTATGAATTTTTGACGCTACTGGAAAATATCCTCCAGAATAATTTTTGAAGGGTACCTAAAACCACAATTTTTTGAAAAAAGGTTCTATAAAAGCCCTTGTTAGTAATGGGCCCTGAGCCTAAGCCTACGGGCCTGAGACAAAGCCTAGGAATATTCCAGTATCGCCAACTTTTTTCTAAGCCAAATATAAACATTATGTAGCTCAGAATCGCCGATCGACCATGACTCAAAGCACAGGAGAGACTAAAAATCGTGTTTTTCACATTTTGTACCAAAAGATTGAAACGTGATTCTGAGCTAATAATTTTGATATTTTGCTCTTACAAATCTCTTAAAAAATCAGGTTCTAATATAAGACTAGCTTCAATGTTAAGAGATTCTAAATCTAAACTTTTTACAATTTAAAAATGGCCAAAGATAGTGTTTAAAAGAGCACCGATGTTTACCTTTTAACTACAACAAAATATTAAAAAAGAGTTAGTTAGCATGGGTGGTCATAGATGGTTCATCATTAAAACCCTGCATAACATCTTGTTTCCCAGGCTTCAAACTGATCAAAACAATTTCGCAGTTGTTCCATATTTCACAGGTGGGCCTGCATAATTGACTCCAGCGGACACATAGATCTACAAGTAATTAAAAAAATTAGTTTGCTCATGCTGAAAAAATTTTCGCTATAAACCTGGGTTCCACTTGAAGAGTCTCTGTAAAGGCCGTGTATGTAGGCATTTTGCAAGTAGACGACTGGCCAGAAAATGTAAAATTGTCCATTATGTGTGTGACCTAAATTGTTTTTTGGTGAAATGATTGAATAATTTAGAAAGTTTAGTTTATTCAGACACATCGAAAGTGCCGCATTTTCTTTACAAATTCCTCTCCCGATATTAACAACATACAGCTATTTTATATCGCCTCAAAACAGAAGTAAAAGAATAATGAAAAGAAGTATCCAATAAAAAGAGAAAAAATAAAACCGTTGCCTCTATCAGGTAGGCAACGAAAAACCTGAATTCCTATAAAGACTGTCTACAAAAACATCAAAAAAGTGCAGTCCATCGGCTAAGAACACTTGGTGTTGAAAAAAATGATATTAGATTTCGGATGAAGACTAATTATAAACAAACTTGTTCTGAGCAAATTTCGCCACTATTTAGGGTCGGAATTAATAGGAAAATTACGGTAGTCTTAATACATAATTCTCATTAAAAATTCATGGACCCACCTGACAAAATGAGATCGATGTGTCTATCGGTAGAATCAATAATTTTCCTGACTGCGTTAGGTTGATGCGCTAAAACGACAATTATACTTTTGGGTGGACAGCCCTCCACCGCTGCCTTAGGATTCATTTTATGGCCTGAAAGAAAAAAATAATAAATTATTTTTAACTTTTTTTTCACAGCAAACCTTGAATAGAAAGGCTTTCGGTAACCAAGTCGTCAAGTCCTACGACGCACAAAGAGCCATTTTGGTTGTCTTTGTCGTCCAAAGCAATGGTTTTGTGCGTGTTTCGAAGCACATTCAAGTGGAGTTTAGAGCTGAAGAATTTGAGCCAGTCGTCGACACTTCCAAAGTAATATTCATGATTTCCTTAAAATATAAACTAGCATATAATAAAAAATTTATTTTGTTACCTGTGGCAAAGAAAACTGCATGTTTTGCCTTCAAACCAGCAAAAGGTAATACCCTCCTCTCTAGATTGTCCACAAATCCATCCACCAAATCGCCAGCTATAGCAATCATGTCTGCATTCAGTGAATTGACCAGGCTAACAATCTGCTCTACTCTATCCTTGCCCACCGTCGGTCCAATATGTACATCAGTGACCAAGGCTATAGTGAAGCCATTTAAATTGTCGGGTAGACCAGGTATTAGCACATCTGATCTTACGATCTTAAAGTAAACTTGTCAAAATAAGGACGATATATTTAATAAGAATGGTTACTGTAGGCGTTAGTCTAGTGGCTACATGTCCAAAACTAGTAAGAGTAATTGCGATAGCAAGAGCAGCATAAGTGTGAAGAGACTTTGACTTAAGCACTGGATGGCGAACACTTGGTAAAAATTGTTTAAGTACTTTTTCCATCCCTATCAAAGGCAGTAAAAACACAGCCCAGTGAGCATACACTGATACACATAAGAAACTAAAAAATATAAGATTATTGAATGTTATTGTTTGGTTCTTGAAACAGTTTGTTGTACGGACTAGATGCACAAATTTCCATAAGTCTTAAACTAGACAAAAAGCAGAGTCTTAATAGAGACCGTTGCTCTACTAGAACAAATACGGTATATTAGTCATTATTTGATTAAGCCCGATACTCATGTTGTTAATTCTACATCCAGGTTGAACAGAGGTCACGATGGTTGGACGCGGTATTTATGTGGTCAACCCCCATCAATCCAGGTCACTTGCTAACCCACTAGTTATTTGCCCACTTGGTAGTTGATGTGTCTTTATGATGGATTGCTCACCCTGAAGGTGTTCTATTTAATCCAGGATTCACCTGCTCTTAAAGAGGTCTATATACTACTTGAATATTATCAGTTAGCTACCATTACCTGTTATGACCATCTGGTTACCACCATTTAATTATGCCACCTCTCTTTACAAGTTAAATTTGTGTCATATTTTGTTTCGATTGAATAAAACTTATGTGGGATAGGCGTATAGTGTTTGGTATGTTGTGAAGTAAGAAAAATGCGATTGTAAAAATTATCCGACCGTGAAACAGCCTTGAGAAGCAAAAAAGATAAGACAAAAATACACTCTTGGTCACCAAGCTTGGCCAATCTTGGCAAAGCTTTATTTTTTATTGGCCAATAAAAAACTGCCTTATAACAATCTTGGTGACCAAGTTTGGCGAAAAATTCAAAAAATTGGGCAAATACACAACACAGGAGACGAAATCAAAAAATTTGGATCCCTTATAACAGCCAATGTTTCGAGACGGCAAAAAGTGCTTCGAAAATTACTTTGTGCCCTGCATCAATTAAAATAACTTACCAGCACTCAACAACTATTGAATTTTCAGGCAAATAGACGAAGAAAAACACCGAAGCTGATTGCGCTATAATTAAAAATAACAGAACTATGATGCGAATAGCAATTCGTTGGGGTGTTTTGTTCTCTGGAGATCTGCAAAACAACGTTTTAGTATTTTAATTTATTTGGTTCAATTCTCTATGATATATTACTCATTCGATAGCTATGCAAAATAGTATAAAAAAGACTGGCTTTCAACGCCACTAAAGCTCAAAATATATCCTGACTTTTCAAAGTGTCCTAAAAATTAAACTATACCCTGAACACCTCTGATAGACAATATATGAAAATATGGACATTAAAATCTCCACAAATACTAGTCCTTGAAACCTTGATGCAAGGGAATGAGTCATACCTGAAGCCAAGAAAATATCTCAAAATATCTCATCTGTAATGCCGAACCTGTAGAAGTCCATCTCCAAATAAGCAAAGCCAGGTCAATTACAATGAGTATTGCAATCCATAAAATAAACTTGTTGATCTTTGCCATTTATTGCTCTAAATAGTTTTAGATAACAAACGTATTTCATATAATTAGCATATAATTAGGGTTTATTTTTAAAACCCTCCAAAATCAACGAAAATTTGAAGTGAATCTCGAATTTTTGGGTGCTTGATTGATATCAAGAAAGCGAAATCGGTAGAGCTCGTGGAGGTTAAGAAAACGCGAAAAAACATAGTTGGAAAATATTTTCTTTAAGCTGAGATGTAAGTTTTCAAAGTTGGAAGTGTGGGTTTATTAGAGGGTGCGGGCTAATTAAAAAAATTAGAAAAATAAAAGCAACACAACTTGATTTTACCCATCAAATCTACGTTATTGGGTAGAGTCGAAAAATTGGTACCTATAAATACAGCTAACACAAGTATTTCTAGTAGCATACATCATTTTTTATTGACGAGTAGTTCTAAAACACTCTGTTATTAACACAAATTCAATTCAATTTTGAAAAAAAACTGATTAAGAGACGGGGTTTCTATTAGAATAATTACGGTAATTGATTTGGTCAAGAACAAGTTAAAATTTAATTGCAGTTGACTTCCTCTATAAGATACCTTCTCGTGACTGACAGCTAGGAGTATCTAATAGATGGAGTATCTTATAGAGAGGGCACTTTATTAAGAGGAAAATTCACTTATCCTATAGAGGGAGCGTCTATCCTATAGATATCCTATAAAGGGAGTGTCTTATAAGTAGGGTATCTTATGAAGGAAGTCGACTATTTGCAAAAACTATCACGATAGACATGTACGCTTGTAAGCAACAATATTTAAAATACCATTAATTTAATAATCAATTTATTAAATTTCTAATATATCTGATAAAGCTTTGGTAATCAAGTCGAATCACCAACAATCTATAAGCCAAATGCAACAATACAAAGACAATAATTGAAGAGAGTAAACAGATCACATAGTTAGATATGCTCAACCCAATATCCAGCCAACTACCTTCATCTTTGAGCAAGTAGAAAAATATTACGGCCATGCAATCAGTGATCAACATCATCAGTACACTTAATCTGGGCAATAGTCGTGGGTTATAGTGTAAAATTGTAGCGAAAGCTACGGCCAACTGAAGAAATGGTATGGAAATCTTAAACAGCTGAAACGAAATTTTTTTTATAGAAGTGTTAGGTAAAAGAACTTGGAATCACTTACTAAAAGACCAGCCATTAGAAAGGGTGAAAAAACAGTGGTGAAATTGAGCAGAAAGCTAGTGTTAAAGCTATTTAAAGATGCAATATTGCCTGTCCCAAAGAAAGCCTAAATTCGAATTAGTTTGGTATGAAAACAGAAATTGAAATAAAAAAAATTAAACAACTTTGATTAAAAAAACTCTGCTGAATACTTTTTTTTTACTTTTTTACCGAAAAAGTGTTTTTATTCGACATTCACTATTAAAATTATCTATTTTCCGATTAAAACATTTCAGTGGAAATCGGGTTTTAAAGCCAGCAAGCTGAAGCTCAAAATCTTCAATCCAGTCAATTTACATCAGACACCGATTCACCCTTGCAAAAATTACCATCTACCATAAAACTTTTATTAATCCCTCACCCTCTAATAATCCCACCCCCCGTTTTTTACTAGGATTTCATAGTTAAAGGGCTATTGCTACCTGTTTTGAATTGTCCCCCGCCAATTCAAACTTTTTTGCCTAATCATTGAGCTTCTGTACGGATTTTTCAAGTTGGTTTCCAACAAAACAAGGCCTAGAATTTAATTTTAGGTATAGTTTTGTTAGAAACCAAGTTGAAACATTCGTACGTAAATCCAACTATGAAGAAAAATATTTGAATTGGCGGGGGACAACCGTTGTCGGAGACGGCAATGACCCTCTAAGGCCATGTTTTATTTACAATTTCAAAATTTTTCATTGGTGGAAAATTAATCCCTCATGGAGGATCGACAAAGGTTGTTCTAATAGAGCTATCTTCTAATAGGTATGTTTTAGTAGAGTTTACTTCTGTAATAAAGCCACGCCGCCCCCTCGACTTTGAGGGCATGTACCAGGGCTGCAGCCGGTTTTTATAAAAAAAACACAAGCAGAAAAACAAAACCTAACAGAAAGTCAATATTTTGATCAAAATTCTTTTTTTCGTAAAAAGTCTGTTCCGCCCATTAAAAATGGGACGAAACGGAAAAATGCCCCCTTTTCGCAAACAAGTACCCTCTTTGTGCCCCCTTTTTTCGTTTTAATTAAAAGGTCATGAATTTTCCTATTTTTTATTTAATTTTCACCCTTTTAGGTAGTCCTGCGATTCTAGTTCTAATCAGGTAGCAGCTGTTGCATCATCTTTGCAAAATGTAACACAAAAAGACAAAATTGTGAACTAAAATTATTTTTCTGACTTGCTTCATAATTTTACCTTTTGGTGCTATATTTCACAAAGATGATGCAACAAGTGATCCACCGTTAGAAACTAGAATCGCACGGCTACCTGATAGTGTCAAACAAATTAAAAAGGTAGGCAACTTTATGCCTTTTTATAAAAAGAAAGGAAACGGGCACATTTTTACAAAAAGGAGCACATTTTTGCCAAAAGAAGGTATTTTTCCGTATCATCCTTAAAAATGTTATTCCTGCCTTAATGACGACGGAAATCGGTCAAAATTTGATCTAAAAAATTGGTCGAAAATATGGTGGGGTTATCCTGCGCCAAAAAGTTAACTCGACAATCGATTGTTTCGCCAAAACGATTAATTCGCCAAAATACATTTCGCCAAATGATAATTTCACCAAGTCGAGTCTCACCAAGATACATTTCGCCAATCGATTGTTTCGCCAAAATGAAACTCGCCAAACAGTTGACTCACCAAACGATTAACTCGCCATTTTTTTTTCGCCAAATGATCAACTCGCCAAAAATTTTTTAACCAATCAATTAATTGACCATGTTCTTTGTCGCCAAATCGTTAACTACCCATTTTTTTTCTTCCAGATAATTATACAGTCAACTCCCTCCATAGTCTTCACCCCCGCCATTGTGCACGCCCGGTTCCGATGTGGTTGGCCGATTTGGTTGCAAATTACATCATTCTGTACTTTTTCTTTTTTGCACTCATTCTCATTTTTTTATTGTCTGTCGCTTTATTTTTCATTCTTAGAACTCTAAGCGCTATGAACATTGACTGGTATGCAATAAGCAGTGACCAAGAAGAGGAAAACTATGCTGATGACGTAAATCAGACAAGAGAGGGCTTTTACTCAATTCCATCAGAGCAAAGAGGTGTTATCAAGTGGTTGGACTCTAAAAGAACTGACATTTCAAGGGATCATCGGCGTCTCTTGTGTTATAACAGTAAGTAGTGTACTTTCTATTACCCCAATCTTAAGCGTTGTTTAATTTAAATTACTTCTTTATCTTTTGGTACAAAAATTCGACTCCAATCCTTGGCGGAGAAAAGCAAATTTATCAGTGCCAGAGATTCCGCAAAGACGATATATATTGCTGCAAACGAGTCGTTCTGCGAGATGAAGAATATTACGAAGAGTCCTAAGAAGAACACAATCATCCAGCTGATCCAATTGATATCGAGGTTTACGAGCTCACCAAGAAAGCAATTTATATAGCCAAATCTAACATGCTGGTAAGTTATTTGGAAAAGTCTTCAGAGAAAAATAAAAAAGAAGGCTCTTATTCAGCTCACCTTTCGGGATATTCTCACACAAGCTCTTCAAGATACAAATTGCTCTAGTGCAGCGAAAAATGCTATCGAGCCAAAAAATTTATCGCAGCTGATCAAGAGGGCGCGTCAGGTAAAATGTTTATATCGAGTAAAGATTTGTAGCAAAAATTTTTTACAACTTTAGGCAGCTAACAATTATCCCAGAATTCTGGTAGACCCTGCAAGGCTTGTGCTAAGCGAAGTGTGGAGAAATCTCTCTGACGGATCGCCTTTCGTGATATACGACTCCGGACCAGCAATAGAAGATTGGCAAGGACCACACCAGCGATATATTATTCTGTCCTCAGCTGGTTGTATGGAGGTAAATTTTTAGTGAGCTATCTAGTTAATGAACTGACAGTTCTCTAGGATAAGCTCATGTTCGTGTTATTGCTCTCGATGGAACTTTTAAAACCAGCGGCGAAGGCTTTGTTCAGAATTTTTGTTTACATGGATAAATATATGAGTAAGTATTATACAGTATTCAGGAACTATTAACAATTTATCGATAAATTTCAATAGCTTCGTTCCTATGGGGAATGTACTGATGACGCGTCGCAGGATGAACATGGATTATCGAGAGCACAAAGACGCTGGTGGTAACAAGTTCAATCATGACGAAACGCTATATGGTTAAGGTGAAAATTAAATTTTTCGAAAATTTTTGATGATTATTCAGATTTAGATCGACTACGATGAAGATGGTCAAATGGTTCAGCGTCCAAGTTTCTCGCATTCTATGTGGATGCATTCCGGCTTAGATATACCTGGTTGGTTGCTCATTCAGAATACTTGTTATTGCTTTGCTGTTATTTCACTGTTTTATTTTACGAATAAACTCGAACTCTATTTATTGTTGTTTTCTTTGTTCATTCAGTTTGGTACGTGTAGAAACCGTACCTGAAGTGCTTGAACTGTATGTTAGGCACGTGAAGATTATTAGGTAGGTAAAGTTAGGTACTTAGGTAAAGTTAGGTACTTAGGTAAAGTTAGGTACTTGAAAAAATCACTCTGAGAAAACTACACCATCTGGGTATCTAACTAGATCAGACAACTTGCACACCCATGCACTTTTAACTGAATCAGACGACCAGGGTACTTTTGTTTAGCGATGGATAGTATAGATAGACGAATAGTAATTGCTGAACAATTAACTCGTTAATAATCGCGATTTTGGTTTTAAAAACAGGGTTTCTTATGCGATTTTACGTGTGCTAAGCAGATTTGTTTTCATTAAAACAAAAAAAGAATTTCATGTCATTTACCTGACCAGTTAGTACCTACCATTGGTAGCGGTCTCCGAGTGGATGAAATCGGGATTTTGGTGTTAAGCAACTTGATTCCCATGGCGATTTCACGTATGATAAGACCATTCATTTTAAATTTTAACAAAAAAATCAGGTCATATGGATGGATATCCACCTGCCCAGGTAGTACTTAGCTTGGGTATCGGGCTTCCAGTGAACAAGATCGACATTTCGATCCTAACAAACCGGTCTTTGTATGCAATTTCGGGTAAGAAAAAATAGTTTATTTTAAGATTTGATTAACTTTATTTGTTTATTTGTGTGGAAAAAAACCCACTTAGTTGTTTTACTTTCCGGTGAAGTTATCGTTTGGTGAGATTAATTTTGGCGAGTTGATCGTTTGGCGAGAAAAAAATGGCGAGTTAATCGATTGGCGAAATAAATTTTGGTGACAATCAATTTGGCGAGTTAACTGTTTGGCGAGTTTAATTTTGGCGAAACAATCGATTGGCGAGTTAATTGTTTGGCGAAACGTATTTTGGCGTATTAATCGTTTGGCGAAACAATCGATTGGCGAAATGCATTTTGGCGAAGGATAACCCCACCGAAAATATTATTTGGAGTGCTTTGTGCCTATGACCCAAGCCTATAACTTAGGCTTTTTTCTGTGATTTTTTTTTCTGTGTTTCTGTCTTTTTTTAACAGAAGCAGAAAACAAAAAAACCCAAAATGAAAAAACACAAAAAAACAGGAAAACAGAACCCGGATGCAGCCCTGGTCTGTACCTCGGAGCAGAGTCAATATTTTGCAAAGCTGTTTTTTGCATTTTCACATTTACAGCAGACACCGGCTATGATGCCAACATACTGAACTTTCTGACTTTATCATTCGCTTCTAATTAACGCAAGGTCGAAAAAATAAGCAAGTAGTATCTGTGGCCATTAGCTTTTCTTTACATCGTAAAAAATATAATCTAACCATTTCAATCAAAGCTACCAACAAAACAGCTCTTCTCCATTCTGCACATGAAAAATGTCCTGTTCCAGTAGATGCTCTAGCCTTTTCATTGATAGCCGTAGAGAATCCATTGTTTCTTTCTTTTTCTAAACTCTTATCAGTCTTACCACACTGCGAAAATAAGTTTTTAAAAACCTTTTTTGTATTTAGGATCATCAACTAGCTGCATATCGAAAAATTGGTTATTTGTAAGGATCATTTCTGAGCCGATCTCTAGTCGAACAAAAACCAGCAGAAATACAGAAAACACAACCAAAAATATAGATTCATAAGCTGTGGTTAGCATGCAGAAAGGTAGAAATAGTGAGCCAAACCATATAACCAGGCTATCCACAAGTTTTTGGTCAGTTTTCGTGCTTAGCATAGGAAGTAGAAATGCTAGTGGAACTGTTGACCAAGCAAATAAATTTATAAATAGAGATTTGAATAGCAAGTTAAATGCATTCAGCAGTCCTGAGATCACGTGCAACAAAATAAGTAAAGGATTATAGTAGCATTGCTGTTTCTGTGTGTTTTCAACTCATAATAATGGAGCAGGGCAGCGCTTACAAAAGGTGAAATGACGACCAATGTGGGTCGAGGAGTGCTTCCAACAGTGTCTAATTGTGGAAATACGGCTAGAAGAAGGCAGCAAAATAGCCAAAGAAAATTCCTGGAAAATATTTATATAATCTCGAGCAATTTAAAAAAGTCCCGGCCTGTTCGAATTTCTAAAATGTGACTGTGTTCGAAAACCATGGTTCTTTAAAGATTTCCGTGGATCTTAGTGAAAAGAAAAATTCGGCGCTAGTTTAGAATACCCCCTGAAAAATTTCTTTATAAAAGTCGCTGTAACTATCGTTACTAGTTAAGGCTGGACCCCTTAGGCTCGAAGGTAGGCCAGCGTACGGAAGGTTGTGACTAATAAATGTCTTGCGCACTTCCGGGTCGGGGACATTTATTTGGGCACTCTTTACTGTGAATTGTATACTAGGGACGAATATTCTTGTTTCCTCGTAAGCAGGTCGACTCGTTTAGAATCGTTTGTTCTATCAGATAGAATTCGGTACAGTCCATTCTTCATTTAACGACGGTTTCCTCATTTTCCGACACTTTTGTGGGTCCCAAAGGTGCGGTAAAACAAGAGTCAGTTTTAACTAGACCTTATCATTTTATATATTTTTCTTCACAAAAATCTAACCATTGTCTCTGTCCATTATTTGAAATTATCCAAATAGGTGATAGACAGACAAAAATGACTGAGAGCACAGATCGCTCAAAGAACACACTCACAAGTGTTAACAAGAACCCTGAAAATTTGAATTTAAATATTTAAAAATCAAAAATTTCAATACCAACCGGCAACCAAAGACCCTGATATCAAGCAAAGAAAGACTAAAAAAACAATAGTTCTCGATGTAGTATTGTCATTAGCCAAGTTTACAGGCACAGATTGGCGCAGTTGATCTAATTTATGTTTGAAATCTTCTTGAATAAATCTGGAAATGGAGTTCAAAATGCCCGCATTTCCAGATTTAACACCAAAATTGATGTTGTAGACAATAGAGACAGTGTAAATGGGCATCAAATAGTAGAGATAATTGGTCCATTGCAAGTGTTGAAGCCAGACCAAGAAGCTTGCAAAGCATAAGATGGCTACAAATGGTTGACAAGGTGCAAAAATATCAAAAAAGTCTAATGGATGTTTCTGAATGTTTCTGAAATCCCTATTTAATTATTTAGTCATTGAGATTGCACTCAAAATCATAATAAAATTAGATGGTCTTTGGCCCAGTTTTTGTGGCTAAAAGCAAGAAAGCTTAACACACCTGGTAACCAAGCTGAACAAAGCCAAATTCCAAGTCACATACAAAGCAACAATAGACAATCCCAGGCTGAATCTCTGATATCTATGGAAATACATAAGAGCATCCCTGATCCTAGGAATCCATTGCATGCACGCTGTCGCTGCTGCATCGAATCTATTTCCCTTGGCTAGCCGAAGAATCTCTGCTTCTACTTTTTCTAGCGCATCTAATCCAAAGCCTGGGTAGTCTTGGAAAAACAAGGGCAAAGAGTGGTTAAGTCTTTCGGCTCTTCTAATGCCATATTGCTCTAGCATCTGAATAAATTTGGATTTCACATCAATGGATCAACTGAACATACCTGCTTGAAATTGCCATAAGCAGCAAAAAACTTGTATTTAGGAGAAGCGTCCAGCAATTCTATTGGCAATATGCCCATACTATTAACCGGCACAGCCAAACCTAGTAAGGAAGATTGCAGGGGAGCCAGATCTACCTAATTATAAACTTTAAAATGCTGATCTCAGTTTTGAAAAAAAATTTACCTGGTTTAAAGATTGCTTATACTTATAGTTTTTGACCCCAGCTCCCCAAACCAGTAAGGGTGTGAGAATTTCATCATCTGTTCCAGCACCATGAGACCCCCTATAAAAGAAAATAACGGTTTAACTATCCGTTTTAGACATATTAATTTACCAATCAGTCATGCCATGATCTGCTGTGAACAAATATGCGGTTCTAAATTCACTTTAAGTTTTTACAAAGAGAAATAAACTTGACTAAAACCTGTGGTCTATAAAAGTGCTCTCAAACATCTCAACTATTTTCTGTACACCTGTGTCGACAGTAGCAATATTATCAATGTAATTGGCTGATTTAGGCTTCTTCCCATGTCCATTTGTGTCCAATCCAATTAAATGTAGGAAGAAAATAGCTTTTTCAGAGTTCAAATCTAATTTTTGTCTGTCATCAAGCGAGGAAAAGTATGTCTGAAAAAAGTTTTCGTATATTCAAAAAAAATTCGACTCTTGGCCTTTTAAAAGAGAAGTTCTGTAATTTTGTAGTTTGGTCGGACCCTTAAAAAGTTGGAAATTAAGTGTTTGGGCTCAAATGAAAGCCTACGATGTGCTGAGTACGATAACACCAAATTCGACTAATTTTTCTCACTAATTCGCCGAGCTGTGGCCTCCCGAAGTTTGGTACTCAGAAAACCAGTACATTTCTTATAATGATTTATACTTAGTGAAAATATGATGATCTTCACTTGTTTAAAAACTTATTTGACGCAGAATGAGCTGCTCTTCTTAACAAATACAAAAACTCCATAGTCTGTAATAAATTTTGGCGTAAAAAGTGTGTTTTTTTCAAAAAATCAGCATTTCGAACACCAATTTCGGCGAAAAAACCGCCATAAAAATTGAAAATCAACGTGCACCCTCTAAATTTAGTGCATCAAAAAAGCATTTCCTGGTGCACCTTTCTGACGGAAAAACCTCGAAAAAAATTAGGTGAGGCAAGACGAAAAAGACATTTGAAGTTTGCTAGCCGTCCTAACTCTTTTGAGTTTTTGACTTGAAATAAAAATTTATTAGGCAAACCTGAAATTCTGACACCGGATTCATGATCGCCTATCTAATTTACTTCTAAAACTACTCTTAGAGGTGCAATTTGAATGTCATATTTCAATTTCCTTTCAGGACAATGAGCTTTCAAACAAGTCAATAATTGGTGAATCAGATATTTATTGTTCTGAGAAAAATTTGAAATATGACATTCAAAGTATGCTTCTAAGAGTGGTTTTAAAAGCAAATCAGGATCACAATCACCGATCATGAATTCGGTGTCAGAATTTCAGGTTTTCTTGGTACAAAAATATTTTTACGTCAAAAACTGAAAAGAGTTAGTGATGACTAGCCAACTTCAAAAGCCTTTTTCGTCTCACCTCCCTCAACTTTTTTCGGGTTTTTTTTTCTGCCAAAAAGTCCCTTAGAAAATGCTTCTTCTGATGAACTAATACTCAGAAGGGTGCACGATGATTTTAGATTTTTATGGCGGTTTTTACGCCGAAAATCGGTGTTCGAAAAATGCTGATTTTTTGAAAAAACACACTTTTTAGTCAAAATTTATTACAGACTTTAATTTTTGTGTACTCATTAGAAAGAGTTACTCTTTCTGCGTCGAATAAAGTCTTGAACGAGCGCACATCATGATATTTTCACTAAGTATAAAATGTTTATAAGAAATGTACTGGGTTTCTGAGTACCAAACTTCGGGAGGCCACAGCTCGGTGCATTAGTGACAAAAAGACCGAATTTAGTTCAGTCCGAATTCTGTTAGTACTCTCTGTCCCATGTTTTTTATACGTGTTTTATTTTATACGAGTAATTCTACAGTTTTCAAATGTGGGGCAAAATCTCAGGATGAGTGGGTGCTCATCCTGTGTCCGAAAATTAAAGTGGAGCCTTGTAATATATAGACTGCGTTACATCTGTTTTCCTGTTTATACTGTTTATAATTTTTAAGTGAAAAACTTATTTTTGTGGTTTATCGGAAAAAATATAGCAACCCGATTTTCGAAAAACTTAGAGTTCAAAGATGAAAGTAAAACAAGCCGTTCACCTCTACTTTATCGAACACCCATTCATCCAACCTGGCAGCATTTTCAGTAGCAAAGTCTTCCTCCTGACTGGAATATGACTCAGCTCGCATCAGCACACCAGGATTGAGTGTGTCCACAAAAATCGAGACAATATCAGGACTGTAAAAAGGTTGTTGTAGTTTGTGTTTTGTAGTTTATACCCCCCACACCCACCTGCCCCACATCCAAGCTTTGTTGGATCGATTTAGAGTGCTGTCAAAAGCGACAGGATTGTGTTTCCAACCTTTGCATACTGCGCTCACATCTTCGTAAAAACCGGCCATCATAGCTACGTGCCCAGGACGTGATTCTGTGGCACATGACTCTTGGAAATACCCAAGTACACTGGAAAAAGTAATTAAATTTTTTTTATAAGGTGGCGAACGCTACTTAAAAAACTGATTTCAAAAATTGTATCTAATGGTAAGGTTTTTTTTAACAACTACAGTCGACTCTCCCAATAACGAACCCCCTGGGGACCGGCTCTAGGTGTTCGTTATTGAGAGAGTTCGTTATTGAGAAGGTCCGTTATAAGTACTTTATCGAATATCCAACCAAACCAAAAAAAGTGTTCGTTATTGAGAGAGTTCGTTATTCAGGGGTTCGTTATTGGGAGAGTCGACTGTACTTGTTTATTTAAGAAAAGTGAGAAAAACTGACTTGTTGTTTGCGTATCAAACCATGTAGGAACGGCGATTTTTCAGGATTTTCAAAAAAAGTCCTGCTTCTTAAACCGTCTTAAATATTTTAAGAATTTCAAGCTGTTCTAGAAAACAAAAGACTAAACTACCAGCAGAAAAATGACCAATCTAGAAGCCGGTGCAAGACTATTTTTTGTGATCGGATATGGTTTAGCATTCTGAACCAAAGGTGAAGAATAGTAGATGTCAAAGATTGAGTAAAGTAATATAATGTGGACTAAAACACCGAAGACAAAGAAAAAAATGCATTTTACAATAAAATTAGCTGGCCATTTTCAGGCTTCAAAATGAGCAGAATAGAAAGATTTTTTTCAGTTTAGCAGTAATATTTGTTTTACAGCGAAAGTTTTAGTAAACAGGTCATTATATTTTATTTTTTTGGTAGAATTTTAACAATAACATTATTTTCAGAAAGAAAAACCAATCAAACCAAAATCTTTTTACGGGTTCACTCGAAAAAACCAGCAATAAATAATGATTTGAATTCTCATTTTAAATTATGATTTTATAAAAAAAATTCTTTTTTCACTTCTGGATTCGTAATCCTGATAAGTTTAAGGTACTGCAAGGCTTTACAAAAAAATAGAAGATAAATATGAACTTTTATTACATTTTGGCGTTCACTAAAACCAGGTCAGAAAATTTTTTTGGCCACTGCAGGCCATGCCGCTAAAATTA
The DNA here is from genome assembly GCA_004194705.1 of Ditylenchus dipsaci. Classification (NCBI taxonomy): domain Eukaryota; kingdom Metazoa; phylum Nematoda; class Chromadorea; order Rhabditida; family Anguinidae; genus Ditylenchus; species Ditylenchus dipsaci. The sequence continues at coordinate 45,345 of SADC01000290.1, read as the reverse complement.
CATTGGATCTATTAAAAGAACAGTTTTTACAACTTTTTGTAGTTATCTGGATTTTTTGGCATTATTGAACAAAACGATGTTATTGCCTCGGCCCACTATTCTTTTGGAACTTTTTGGGCTTAGTGCAACTTAGAATATAATGCGCCTACATTTAAACTTTTTTTTGACTCGGGGGGGGGGGGATGAGGGAAGGGTGGTGATTGTTGTGTTTTGGTAAAGCATGTTTTTGTCACACATGAGAAAATCTCAAAATGACTCATTTTGACCATCCACATATTTTGAGTCTTTTAAGCCCCATCGTCAACTGTAGAATTTCTCATATAATACCCTTCTCCCTCAGTCAGATATAAAATTTTTTGAATGGAGGCGTGTTATGTATTAGGAAGGCATATAAATTTTTTTCAAGCTACAAAAAATTAGGAAAAAGGGCACTCTGGATGTTTTATTTTAAATGTTACTTTCCTTTTTAACCATACCCTGGTTTTTAATCAATTTTATATAATTCTGATAAAAGACTTACATTTCAGCAAGCTTTTTGCCTACACAATAATGCCTGTCCAACATAGCTAAGCGTACAAATTTTCCGATGTACTAAAAGAATTATGGAGAGCGTCAATGGCTGGAATTCGATGTCAGGCGTGAAGGGCTTAAGAAAATCTGTTTTTAATCTACATAGTTATACCATTCTCCAAGAAACGCTTTAAGTCATATGGAATGAAATCCACTAGCTTAAAAGTAATCATCCGTTAGTAGGATCACGCGTCTGCTACTTTATTTCTATAACGATCAAATCAGAATATCATCATCTAGCGTCTGAACTTGGAATATGTTTTCTAAAATAAGACATCGTTTTTTTAAATTTTGTGTGTTTTAGTTACTTTTATTATACACAATTTTATATTTTTGACAGCACAGTTAAAACACGATTTAACGAAACTCGATGCCAATTTAATTCCTAAATTTCAAATTTTGTAAAAGATTCCAATTTTTCCACGCAAGGATTCCAATCACCGAATTTCGATTTTACGAAAAACCTTTTTTTTCATCGAGTTTTCGTTTTTTAGAGAAAAATATGCTAGGTTTCTAAAAAATGATTGGCAATATCGTAATCCTTGCAATATCTGGGACCAGACTGTCAATACAGAACTAGCAAATGCTTGAAAAAATAGGGGTAAAAGAAGTGTTGAAGCAGATAACTTGGACGGTCCTTGAATTTAAGTTAAAGCGTGTTTTAACTGTTTCGTTTAGCTGTAGATCTAATCTTTCTTGAAAACTATTAAATTTTGCAAAATAATATTTTAAAATTCTGCAAGAATTTTAAAAATTCTGCAAAGATAAGATTTTGATAAAATGTAAAAAAGGAAAACTCACATTTCTGATCCGGTTTGAGTTAGAGAGCACATACTCTTGCGCACATACTCACACGGTTAGAAAGTTTTGTACGTGATGAAAACCTTAGTCAAGTTTCATTTTTAAAAAGTAGTTTTTGTCAGACCTCTTATTCTTGCTCTCTATTTCTCGAAAAATTCACCTGCCCTTATATATAAACTACGAAAAATGCCTCCAGGTAACTTGTTTTTGAAAAATCGAAAATCAGAAAATGAAGAGATCTATCTTCCATTTTTTCAGTGAACATCCAAAATTTCGTGATGATTAAGGAAAGAAATGAACGAAAATGTCAGGTTGAGGTGGGGTGGCTTATTAGAACACATACCCTTACAAGACTTACAAAATATTTGAAAACTATTTCTGTAGTATTTTTTATGCTTATCAAATTTGGCTCTCTCCTGATATCCAAAACTGTTACATCTAAAATGGTCTAGTTTTATCAGTTCTCGCCAAAAGTTCCAGCAAGGTTTTAGCCTTTTAAGTTCAATTATTTATGATACAATACTTCAGGCTTTCCCTCTAATACTATATGGAAAATAACAAAATTTAAAATGAAAAGCTAGAACCGTGCTAGAACTTTTGGCGAGAACCAGATAAAACTAGAACCATTTTTAGATGTAACAGTTTTGGATATAACAGGAGAGAGCCTCAAATATTAATCTTTGTTGTTGTGGACAACTTAATGTTGTTTTGTTTTAGACATTACTTATTTAATTGCTACAGCACAAATAACACCTCCATGCAAAGTGAATAAAAATCAGATAAACCATTTTGGAAATTTTAATCTGGTAAATGCATCAGCCTAAAAGCAGAAATACTAGCTTATATAAATCCGCTGTATGGTCGACCAAAGATTTCTACTATATGAAAAAGTAGGCAAACCTCTTGGCTTGAAATTGAATTTAAGCTTTTTGCCACATGGTATTGCTCAGCTCATAACAAATACTGATCACTTGGCACCCACTCTGGTGTAAAAATGCATTCAGTCACAGGTGGTCCGTGTGATTTATAAGTTTCATCCATCAAAACAAATTGCTTTTAGTAGTTGATGTCTAGCTGCTTATTTTTTTTAAATGTTTGAAAAATTATATATTTACAAAAGCCTTGCAAAAGAGTCTTATTTGAAACTTTTCCGCCTGAATGCCATTATATATAACTGTGTTGAGCGATTTTTTTTTATATACACTCATTTGGCAGCTTAGTTTTTTTGCAACAAGTGACGTTTGTTCACAGAAAGTAAACATTGTGTCTTTGTCAACAGAAATAAACACACTAGTTTTTGCACCAATTTTTAGCATTGGAAGTCTAGATACAAAGCGGTGGTGCATAAAATGCAAATAATTTTAGAGGCATGTGGGTATTAAAATACACATTATAGACAAAATTCAGCCCATCTTTCTGTGTCAATTTTAAGCCAACATGTTTTGTCATCGGTTTTATTTGTTCAATGTTATCATTGCGATTATCACGTGCCAACTGCCCCCCCCTGTCGGTACGCCCCTGGTCGCCTTTGTATATAGTTGGATCTATAAAAAACAATAGCCGCGGGTCTTACTGAGAAAAAATTTCATTTGCAAAAACAACCGGTAAAATCGTAATCTATGCGATTTTCGAAACTAGACTGGCAAATCACATTTGGCAAAACTTTTCGAAAATCAAAATTTAAAAAATCGTCAGATTCAAGGGGAATGAATTTAAGGTATGCGCACTATATCGAGAGGGACGCTCAGATATTGTACAAATTAAGCCTGTAAGACCAACATAATATTTTTTTACTCATGCACACGTTAAAATAAACAGCCAAAAGAATCGATTTAATCTGTTTACAGAGCAAGCCTGCATAAATTAGAGTGGCCTAAGGCAAGAATTAGGTGAGTGCCTATTTCTTATAATATCGACCTTGTAGCCTTTCAACTAAAAGCTCCAGATGCTAATTGGGCTTGACTTGTGGAAAACAGCAAAGAATGCTGTGCATTGCCCCTTAAAACAACTGAAATTGATTCAATAAATGGGCAGGGAATTGAGTTGTAGTCTTCTTTTTAATTTAAGCTCTCCAGCCCAACTTTTCTGGCTTCATTGGTAATTGCGCTCACCGAAAAAAGACCATTTTCTGCCTGAATGTTGGTAGTTGTAGTTGCACTCACTTTAGCCATAATTTATGGCTTGCGTGTGCAGCTCATATTGTTTTGTTAGGTTAGCCAGGAATAATATTTCCCGCATTCATTTAAATGTCTAAGGCGCCAATGCAAAGTAAGTTTGAGATGTCTCATAGTTGGCAATGCACATGAGAAAGTGTGTTTTCAAAAATTTTAAAATAAATTAAAATTTTTATCTTTTGTAATTTTCGCGCTTTCCATGAAGAAAATGACAAATCTGATATTGGCAGCTATAGTCTACTTTTAAATTTTCTATAATAATTGTCTGAAAAAAATATAGTTGATAATTTTACGTAAGTGTTTTTGTAATTGCTTCGTTGTCCTACTTGTAATTACTTTTTAATTAACAACTAAATTTTAAGAGCATGGATATTTTTAAGATTTAGACATTTGTCTATTTCAGAACTAGCATTTGTCTTATTTAGACAGTGGTCTAAAATGAAACCAACGCATATTTTTTTGATTTACTTTTTTGAAAAAAAAAGAGATTTCTATCAATTTTTCCCTTTATGATCTTCGAGAAACATGTTTGCGTCTATATACCGTATTTACTGTATTAAGTTCCCATGGGGAGTTATTTTTCAACCCTTAAAAAATCGGAAAAAAATATTTCGATTTCGATATTTTTGGGTGCTCAACCAAATTAAAAAATTAATCAGGTAAACTCGCGGCAACTAAGAAAATGCGAAAAACAGATTTTCGAAATGTTCGCTCTACGCTGAGATATAAGGTCCGTAGGGTGGGACTTATTAGAGGTGGGGAGTTAATACAGTAAATACGGTATGCTAGTTTTCCCTGTTCTTAAGCAGGATTGTTTAAGCGCGCTACCCGGCGGAGCGCCGGCGCTTAAACAATTCTGTCTTTAAGCGCAAGCCCAGAAGCAACAGCAGTAACCGAGTAAAAATGGCTACAATTCGATGATACGGTGGAGTAATATCTGAAAACAACCTTTAAGTATTTTTAGTGCCGAAAAATTGATTGAAAATATTTTGTTTAAAATGTTAGGGCAAGAGTACACTATTTGGCCAGAACCAAAATCTCGTTTTTTAAAGTCTAAGTAGTCTTAGGCCCTAAAAACAATAGAAACGCAAAAAAGTGTTTTGCGTAAGTCTAATTTTAATTGCTGAAATAGAAAATCTTGAAAATGAATTTAAGGCTCTTTTGTCAATTTTTTGCATAGGTACCATTTGTGATGGAAACGTTTTTTTGAAACGCATTTTCTTGCTTCCTCTAAATAATGATAAATTATAGCAAAATTTACTAGGAACAAAATTCTAAGGTTGACTAATTACTTCTAATCATTATATTTTTCATATTTTTTAAATAGCAGCAGTGTTTTTTTAATGCCGCTAAAGTGATTCATACTATAATCCCCAGAGCTTCAGAAAAATGCATTTTCATGCATAAGATTCTAATTTGTACAAAATAAAATACAGGCTTTTAATATAGATGACATAGTCTTGAAAATTGCTTATTTGTCTAGAGTAACTTTGATCTTTTAATGTGACAGTGCTTTTAATTATGTGGTATTTTAATGCTGTAAATTTGAAACCTAGTATGGTGAAAGGTGAGGTCACGAGGCTTTTAGTTTTTCAAAATTTTGTATCAAATTTTCATTTAAATTTCAATATTTAATCTTTTTGCATTTTTCCCCGAAGGGTGCGCAGGGACTTGGTTGGTTAGAGATGCGCGCACTCACTTACCGTAGACATGATTCCGAGCAAGGCTTTTGATCGAGAACGCATTAACAGGCTCTCTTTGCCCAGCTCTAGTGACCATAACGGGGTAGAATACCGTATTTGCTCCTCCCCCTCCCCCTCTCTTTGATTCAAACTAGTGTTTTTTGCACTTTTGCGGCTTGGTGTTTGTGTCATTGTGTTTTGACCTACTTATTTAAAACCACTCGCAGCCAAATTACTACTCATTCTGTAACCAGTGAGATGAGCTACAAAATAGGTGGTAAACTAACGTTGTTAATGTCTGAGAATGGGCTGCGAAAAACAAGTTAAAGAAACAGTGCCACAGACACGTTTTTTTCTATTTTTTAGGATCGTTCTATAGGATCAAATGCGGTCCCTCTTTAGGATGGTTGACCTTGGTCCCCCAGGCAAAAAGTAAAAATTTGGTCGAAAAAATTTCAAAAATGCCTTTCCGTGCCCTAAAAACATGTCCTATCTTTTTTATGGTGAAAAAACTTTTAGAAGTAGTTAAAACCAGATTTTGAACCGGAAGAAAATTTTCGCTAAAAAATTACGGTACAAACTCTTCTGCAAAATTATTAACGAAATACGGTAACTTGGTATTATGAACATCAACTCTTACTATAAATTTTGCGAATCACCGCCAATTTTAAGCGTCAAATTAAATATATATTTTTTTGCTTTTTTTTCTTACAGCAAACAAAAATTTGTGTTTCTAAAGCGTAAATTGCGTGCTATATGGTCAACAATAGAAGGCTTCGCTATATTACAAAAAATTTAGTAGAGAAAGTAGTCTACATTTATTTGACGACATTTTTCTAGCCATTTATTTTCTATATAACAGCTTATTTGTGTGCTTAAACTTTGTTTTTTTTCAAGAGATTATAGTCTCGACTATCTAATGTGTACCAGGGGTGGACGGAAGACAAAAAAAGTCGGAACAAAAATCGGAACCGGAAGTAGAAAATTCTCAAAACCGGAAGTCGGAAATCGGAAGAAAAAACTGCCGGAAATCGGAAATCGGAAGACGGAAATCGGAAGAAATTCAAAAAATTTCCTAGTGCCAAAATTTAATGTTGTACACATGCATCCGTAATTTATTTCAACCATAATCATAACAACAACAAGAGACTGCAATTATTAATATTCAAAGTTGTAGGCGGAAAGGTTATGGTGAAAGCTGTAACTTCCATTTCCTTGCAAGACATTTCTGCCAAAATACTTCGAAAATATTTTTCAAGTGAACTATTCTCTTCCGAAATTTCCGAAATTCGCCCTATTTTTTCGGAAATCGAAAACGGAAGAGAAAAAGTGCCGGAAATCGGAAATCGGAAGACGGAAATCGGAATTCCGTCCCACCCCTGATGTGTACAGAAAAACAGATGTGTACTAAGTGCTCCATGTTTTGGTAGTGTAAGGCAAAAATAAAACAGCTATATTATTTTTTTGGACGTTTTTCCTGTATTTGCACTTAAACTTTTAGGCGGCATGAAAAATATTTTTTTAGACTTTAAACAGGCATAGCTTCGCTACTATTTCGAACAAATTTAGTAGCAAAGGATTCCATGATACTCTTTTTCAAGAGTAATTATAAGTAGGGCTGTTTTATTTACCGGTAAATTTACTGGTAAATTAGTCATGATTGCCCGAAGACCGGTAAATTGACGAGTAACATAGCTATTGACATGGCTTTATTTGAGTAAACACGGTATTCAGAATGTATCAAACGCTTGAAAATGCAAGATTTTTTAAATATCATTGAGATCATTGTGTTGCTTCCTGAACTTTTCAAACAATTGATCACGTATATTTCAATTTAAAATCAATTTTCAAATTTTCTTGATATAAATGAAAAATGTCCTTAGGGATTAATTATTTTCATTCAGATTTAAAAAAGTTCTCAAACTGTCTAATAAATTTTTATTAAAGTGCTCATTGCCTTTGAATTTGTACATGTGCAAAAGGATTTTTACTTTTTTCTTAATTTTAGTTCAGGCATCAAGGCCGTCATTTTTAAAAGTTCTGTCTTTGCACATCTAAAGTGCACATTTAATACCTTTTTGAGATAGTTCGTAAGTGTATTAATGCCTGGATTAACGCTTTTTGCCTAATTGCTTCCTATTGAAGACTCTTCCAAAGTTTTGGACGAAAATATTTAAGTGATCCAAAAGTTAAAAAAATATCATTAATAGTTTTTAATTATACACTCTGTATCCATACGCGATTCCTTTTTTTTTGATGATAATAGGTTGTGTCATAAATACCTTCGGTTTTTTCAAATGAAATTTTTGTGGCATTGTGTTTTTCTTCTATAATTTTTTGACTATTTTCAAAAGTTAATCTGTCATTTTGTAGCTAAGATTGTAAGCTACAAAATTAGAGGTCAAGTCAGCTGTCAAAAATTTTCATAGATAATTACAATGTCACAAAAATATTATTTGAAACAAGCCTAATGACACAACCTGATATTTGGACTGTTAAAAATATTTTCGGTGCCAAGTAAACTCCCTCCCTGCAACCTGTATTATAAAGTCAACCGTTGACTTAATTTAAAACGAATTAAATTTTAGAAAAATGAGTAGTAATGCCCTAGAGCCTAGTGCTTTTCAAAGAATCCGCTAAATAATTTTTTACTTATCTAAGCATTTTGGAAGAGAATTAAAAAAGCCACAAAAAATTCACTACAGTCGAACCTCTTTATAGTGACACCCCTGGGAACTAGGGTAGTTCACGACCGGTTAATGCATAGTTTCGGTTAACCGGGTCCTGCTCAAAAATTTTGACAGAATTTCAACAAGCTTTAGTACCATTAGTTTCGCAAGGAATTTGAGTACCCCATTTAAAAGATCATCGAAAACTAAAGAAAATTATAATCCACCTAAAAATTGAAAAAACAGCCGAAAAAGACTAAAAAAACGACCCGGTTAACCGGGTGCAAATTTATGGTCTTTTTCGGCTGTTTTTTCAATTTTTAGGTGGATTATAATTTTCTTTAGTTTTCGATGATCTTTTAAATGGGGTACTCAAAATTTCTTGCGCATCTAATGGTACTAAAAGCTTGTTGAAATTCTGTCAAAATTTTTGAGCAGGACCCGGTTAACCGAAACTATGCATTAACCGGTCGTGAACTACCCTACTGGGAACCGACCCCTAGGTGTCACTATATCGGGGTGTCACTATATCCTATATCACTATATGTCGGCCAACCAAATCGGGCCCGGGTGTCACTATATCAAGGGTGTCACTATATCGGGGTGTCACTATAAAGAGGTTCTACTGTACAGAATTTCTTAAAGAAAAAGTCTTAAAAATAGCTCTTTTGGTTTGAAAGCGCTTTGATTTGGTTGAAAAGTGGCTCAATTTTTGATTTTTAAAAAAGAAAGCGTCTTAAAGAAAGAATTGCGTCAGCACTCATTGCGAATGTGCCTTCACTATATCAAGCTCTTCTAACAATCCAAGTTTTTTCATCAGAGTGTCAACTTTTTTTATGATCTTTGTAAAAAAATATATATATTTCAGCTAAGCCAGATGCATCCTATTACCCTTAATGGAATTTAGTAGGGTCTCTTTGACATCCTTAAATCTTCAAGATTGCTCACCTCTCAAATATGTAGACCCTAACCTTACCCAATTTGTCATCGCTCATTTGGGGGAGCGATGTGTTTCCCCCACCATATTCGCTCCTACTGTCATTATTTATGGGCTAATTCTACTGCTCGGTATTTCCGGCAATATATGCACCTGTATTGTTATTGTTCGCAACAAGTCTATGCACCAGACAGCCACAAATTACTACCTTTTCTCTTTGGCTATTAGCGACATTTTGATGCTCGTCTTGGGTAAGTTGCTAATTTAATTTTGGATATGGCATTTAATTTGGGTTCTTGCCTCTCCGAAATATTCTTTGTTTGTAGCACTGACTTATAAGGGGACACTGCGGACTTGCTTTTCGCTCGACTAGGGAAGTTTGGTCACATTGAATAGACAATATGTGACTTTAAATCTAATCGCTTGAGATCTCGAGCCAATAGGCTGAAATTTTGGAATAAAAGGCTAGTAAAGTATCGAAAAACAATAAGGGACGACAAGGATAATACACATCATAAATATGGTCAATGCTTTAACAAAATTTTGAAGCAAATATTTTGTAGCAAATCTTACAAATGTTATTTATAGATAAAAATTTAGGACTTCCTATGGAGCTATATGGCGTGTTTGATGTGGTAATTTAAAAATTGAATTGAATTGTTATTTGAATTATCTTTAATTACATGCCACTTGCCTAAACCAAAAGTATGTTTTGGAATCGTATTTTTATGTTTTCTGCAAACTACTTATGAATTATTTCCTATCTCATTGTCTATAATTTAGATGGTGGTGTGGGGCTCTGCTAAAATATGTAAAAATCACGGTTCCCAAAGTGAGATTTTCTACTCAGAAGGCGGTAGCTAGAAATCAGTGCTAACAACTCAGTAAATTAGCGAAAACCTACAATAAAAATTTGTAATTTAAATGCAATTTAGTTTATAACAAGCTATCAGCCTTCACTAAATAGTTTTAGGAATATAGCGACTACGTTTTTGAAATTATCTCTATCTCTATATTTGTAGAAAAAATCAATTCAGTTGAATAGCTTGCTAGAAAGCTAAGTCCAAGGCTAGATTCTAGTGCCGGAAAAATAAAGAAAACAAAACCTAAAAAGAAAATTTGCTGCAGTCTCTTATTAGTTTACTATTATTGGGGAATTGGAATATTATATATACAATATGTTTAAAAAACCATCATTGCTATTTTTTAGCTATATCCATATCGTTTTGGAGAATTTGTAAGTTTTTTAATATTATTTTCTTGTCTTTTCCAGCTAGTTTTCCGGTTGGATCAGCCTCCCTGCTCATAATTTTTAATTTGTTTAAATACCGGCTTTAATCCTTCAAGGAACACAAAGGACTTGTCTTAGACATGGTTCTGAGCAAGACTCTGATCAAAATGCATATGAAGACTCTTTTTGCCAAGCTCCAGCAAGAAAAATATGATAAATCTTTGAATAATAAACAGCGCATATTACGTTGAAAAAGTAAAATCTTAATCGTCAGATTAGAAACTGTTCAGAAGTGTTTTTTCATGGTATCAAGCAAAAAAGTAGTTTAAGACGTGTTTTTAGGTCATTTTTCGAAAATTAAGGGGTCCCACCGAATAAGTACCTGTCCATACCCTATAAAATTGGAAAAATGTCCGCTACAAAAAGATTGGTTTAGATTTGCAAAAGTCGTGCCTTTCTGATCGAGTTCACCAGCTATGCATCTATACTTACTATAACCTGCTTTTCTATAGAACGCTGGCTAGCTATTGGTAATTGAGAATTAAAAAAATTGTTCACTACTGAGTTATTAATTTAAGTTTTCCTCTAAGAGTCAAAGTGTTTTCTACGTTTGATAGGGCAGTCAAGGTTATTGTAGCTTGGTAAATTTATTATCAGTGTTGTTGAAAATGTCTATTTAACAACTAAATTTAGCTGGATCAGTGCCTTTATAGCTGCTTTGCCTGTTTGTTGGATAGTGGTTAGTTTCTTTGCTAATTTTTTATCGTATTCAACTTGTAAGTAAGACATATTAAGGTGATCAATAGACTACCTCTTCCTGAATATGTGTATGAAAAAGCCTGGCTTACACAGGTGATTTGTGAAAAATCTTTTTCAGGACGTTATAAAGAGTGAATCGTTATAGAGAGCACCGACTGTGTAGGGACGGGGAGGTGATGTAATGGGACGGGATGGGGGGGGAGGATGTCACGCTATTTCTGAATCTATTGTTTTACAACCCAATTTTCATTCATTTTTGGCACACTTATGTCTATTTTTTTCAGAACACTTAAGTACAACATCTTGGCTTTCTCTTAAGTACAAACGCGTACAATTGAACTTGCTTTTAAAATTTTTTCTTGCCCTCCAAATTGGAGATGATGGATTATAATCTGGATTTGTGTCGGATATTTGAATACAAACCCAATTTTCTGACAAATTTTGCAAATTATGTCGGCTATCTCTCCCGAGCTCCCAAGTTCAGATCTTAGCTCTTTTAAGCACGAACTTGTATAATCAAACTTGCTTCGAAATTTTTTCTCGCCCTCCAAAAAGCCCTCCAAACCGCCAGGAAAATACCCGAACCACCAGGATGCGGTCCGAACCACCAGGGAAGTGGCCCAATTAACAGGATTGGGCACGCACCATGTGGATACCGCTTAACTACCAGGATGGGCTCGAACCATGTAGTTACGTTCCAGGCACCAGGATAGGCCCGAAACACCAGGAACCCCAAAGTATCAAGCCCGAACCAAATGGAAACCCGCTAGCCACCAGAATAGGGCTCGAACTACCTGGATACCCCCCCCCTTTTCCTAACCATCAGAAGAGTACCCGAGTAGGAGGGTGGAGGGTAAGTTTATGAGCGGGAGGGGGAGGGGGTACCCAAGAAAAGGGTAGCCAAGACGGTTTACCCAGGAAGTGGTTATTGGGGGCGGGGAGGTGGTTATGTGACGGATTAATATTTATTCAAATTTCAAAATACGATAGAGGCGCTTGCTGTCTCTAGTGCTAAACAATATTGTCGGCAAGAAAATTGATGCGCGAAAAGAGAATTTCGAAAATTTTTCTAACAAAAAAGTTACACCCACTTTAAAAGGCTGAAATGCTCTAATACACCCTGTAATCTGAATTGTTCAAAAAAGATATTTAGATCACACATGACAACAAAACAATCATGGGCACCGACTACTGCGCAATGGACTTTACCCGTTTAAGTGCCCAAAAAAACTTCATCTACACGGCTTTTTTGATATTTTTCCTGCTGCCTGCTTTGCTGATTACCATAGTCTATTGTCATATTATGATTAGTTTGGCTGGTTCCACTCAAAGCGCAATGCTGGATAGTGCAAAACAAAAGATGCGCACCAGAAAAAGCTTGCTCAAAATATTGGGTAAGTAGATAACTTAGAATATAAAAGATGTTAAGAATATTTTTTTAGTTTCTGTAGTGGTAATGTTCTGTAAGTTGAAATTAGATATTGCTGGTGTGATAAGAGAATAAATAAATTTATTTGCAGTCTTGTGTTGGCTTCCGTTTCATGTTCAAAGACTTTTGACCATCTACCTCAATGAGTCAGACAGCTCATCTTTTACTTCTTCTAATTCCGCCATTCATTCAGTTTTCAATTTGGTATTCTACATATCGGGTTAGTATATTAAAAAATTTAGTACACTTGATACTCCAATTCCCTTGCGTGAGGATGGAAGAAATAACATCATATTCGTGTTTCTCGACCCGATTTCATGAGAAAGCCGGCTGTTTTTTTGATTCTGAGAAAAAAAATTTCGAACCACAGGGGGGTTTCATGGTTTTTAGTCAAAATTTGAAAAATTCAAATTGGCGCCTTTTGAATTTTAAAGGGATTAAGGGTGCATAGACGTTTGGCGAATATGAAACTTTTTCAAATTCGCGAAACGTTTGGCGAATTTGAAACTCAAAAGAGTAAAATATCTCTAAGGGTATATATGGAGATACTTATTTAGACATATTAAGGGTATTTGGCCGCTTCGCGGCCAAAGACCAGCACACTCTACATTGCAAGGGATAGGGGTACATGCATGTGTTAACCCTGACCCTTGCAATGTGGAATATGCTAGACTTTGGCCATCACATTCAGCCAAATACCCTTGATATGTCTAAATAAGTATCTCCATATATACCCTTAGAGATATTTTACTCTTTTGACTTTCAAATTCGCCAAACGTTTCGCGAATTTGAAAAAAGTTTCATATTCGCCAAACGTCTATACCCCGGATTAAGGGCTGTCTTGGGAGGGAAGGGAATAAAAAGATGCCACTTTTATGGCAGAACGTCAGAAATTCAAATGTTCGTATTCTTCGATTGCCTCACCATTTTTTTCAACTGGGCCGTGGCAAAAAGAGACTCTATACGCATTTTTTGATCAAGAGTCTAGCTCGGAAACATGTCTAAGGTAAGTGAGTGCGCACATCTCTAACTCTCAAGCCCTCTGCGCCCCCTTCGGGGGGCAGGGGCTTGGAGTTGAGATGCGCACACCTCCAAACCTTAGACACAAATCACTCGAAAGTGACTCTGGATGCATGAAAAAGCATGCATACTAGAGTTTATTTATGCGGTAGGCCCCAGTATTGAAAACTATGTTCAACATCTTCTTGTTAGTGGCCCCTGTGTGATTAGTGGCCCCTTTTATTCCCTTCCCCTCCCTATACAGCCCTTATTCCCTTTCAAATTCAAAAGGCGCCAATTTAACATTTTCAAATTTTGACTAAAAACCCATGATACCGCCACCCCCCCTCCCCTGGTAGGGTCACATTTCATTTCGCGACATTTCAGTTCGCAGCTTTTATTGGGTCCGAAAGGTATTTTTTAAAAACTATTTTAGTCAAAATTGTTTTTAACGCTTTTAAATCCTTTTCCTTTAACTTCTATGTCTATTTTATGGAAAAATGACTGAAATGCAAGTTTTCCTAATTTTTTGGAATTTAGTCATTTTTTCAAGAAATTGATTTCTATCAGTTAAAGTAACGAGTACGTATTCAAATACGTATTCGTTATTTTAACTGATAGAAATTTAAATAAAATTCCAAAGGCTAAAATAAATCCTTAGCATCATGTTGTAGCGCAGCTCAAGAGCTACAAAACCTATGTTACAAAATGTTTTTTGAAGATCCCAATGTTGAGATATGGCTTTTCGAAAAAAATCAATTTCTTGAAAAAATGACTAAATTCCAAAAAATTAGGAAAACTTGCATTTCAGTCATTTTTCCATAAAATAGACATAGAAGTGGAAGGAAAAGGATTTAAAAGCGTTAAAAAATTTTTGACTAAAATAGTTTTTAAAAAAAATACCTTTCGAACCCAATAAAAGCTGCGAAATGAAATGTCGCGAAATAAAATGTCGCGAAATGAAATGTCACGAAATGAAATGTCACGAAATGAAATGTGACCCTACCCGCCCCCCCCCTGTGGTTCGAAATTTTTTTTCTCAGAATCAAAAAAACAGCCGGCTTTCCCATGAAATCGGGGTCGAGAAACGCGAATATGATGTTTGTTATCTCTTCCATCCGATCACTTCCCGTGGTAGGGATTGTAAACTCAAGCCGAAAATACAAACTGACTATATGATGTAAAAAAAAAGCGTTCCGTTATAAAAAATTTGATGAAAATGTAGGGCGACGATGAAAAAAATTAGGACGGCGATGGACGGCGTAACCACTATGTCCACAAGCATACCGACTTGTTTCGAAAACCTGTAATTTCACACACACTATTTTCTACCATTCTACAAAAACAGAATTGCGACAATCTCAAAATAAAAAAAACTTTATGAGTCTAAGAATACCGAAATTTCAGGTATAAAATTGTAGGTGCTGCTATAAAGGCTCATAATTAGGTTCTTTTCGGTTAACGGGACCTCACCTGAAATTGCCATTTTTCGCTATACGTCAAATACGTCTCTTGTTTCACGACAAATTCCACCAAAGACCCAAGTAGTAGGAAATAAACGACCTTTATGATATTTTCGTTGGGTGTATGCAGATTCATCAAGTTCAACTATCATTCCAGGTCCACCTGTGAATAGTAATTTTTGAGTGTGAAACTTTAAAAACATGATTTACTGATTATCTCTGTTGTACCCCATAGAACCTCGTGGCAAATTTGGCGCATAAATGCATTGTAGTCAACAGCAGAATCGTGATTTATTTCAATTTCTCTTTTGCACCAATTAATAGAAGTCAATTCGTATGCCCGGCTATAGAAAAAGCAGATAATCTTTTCGAATGGCAAACGAGTGTCCTAATTATGTAATACGAGCTTAGGACGGCTATAATTTTGAAACCAAAACCTGAAACCGATTTCCTTTCCACATATTGATCTTATGATAGCAGTCTCTTATAGTGCACTTCCACAATATTCTTGTACCAAAATAGAGTTTCATTGAATGGCCATTTTTGCAAGTTCTTCTTGTCGGAAGCAGCCCACGATCTTGAAGAAATTTTACGCTTGCTTCTTCTCCTCCAGGCAGATCACGAAACTTCATATCTGAAATTTCAAAAGACACTACTGCTAAAAGAATTTAAAAATAACGCAAAAATGGCAATTTCAGGTGAGGTCCGCAAGACTCTTGATTGAAAATGCCTATAGAGACTCTTTTTGCCCAGCTGCATTAACCAAAACGTGGTAGAATACCCTTAAATAAGGTGATTTACCTTGGTCAAATTTTGGTCAAAAACTTTTTTCCAAAGTCATCTTCCACCACCTTAAAACATGTTTTATACACGTTTCAGGTGCTAAAACACCCATAAAATTAGTCGAAAGCCCTTTTTTCGAGGACTACTACGGTGTCCACAATAGAGGTGGGAGATGCGAGCTAAAGGTCTTTGAGGTGATATAGCTCAGTAAGATTTTGTCATTTTACTGATATGAAAAGTTTTTTGACCTATTTTCAAGGTCCACTACTGAATAAAAGAAACTTTCCCATTATCTTTCCCATAAATTTTAGGAACGGACCTCGCACCTCGCATCTCACACCTCGCACCTCGACCTCGCACCGCACACCTCCGTTGCGGCCAAGGCATACACATACTGTACTAATGCCGCATACTCTTACGAGAAGAGGCTATTTTCGCTTTTGCTCATGTTGAAAAAGATGGTAAAACAGTCAAATTGTCGAAAAACCAAAATGCCCAAAGCTCAATTTTTTATTGACCAAAACTTTGTGAAATGCTCGATATTAATGTCTGGGAAGACTTTTCAAAAAAAAGATGGAAGGTAGGCTGTATATCAAGCGCGGTCTAATTTTTTTATTGGTTTTAGAATTTAGAATTTATGTTGCTTTTTTTGAAATTATAATTAAAATTATTACAGGTTACTGTTACTACTCCAATTCGGCCTGCAATCCTATATTGTAAGTGTAGTAAGCACAGCATATATTACAGTTATTAACACCTCAATTTAGATACAACATTTTATCCAAAAACTACCGGATCGCTTTTTGCCAGACCATACTTAGCAAGAGGTGGACCAAAAAGTTTCTGCGGGGCAAATATCATTCGTCTTACCGGTCTTATCTATACACCCATCAGCACAGCCAGCAGTTTGCGATCAGCAGCAAGGTGTCTACAACTCAGCCTCCAGGCTTTAATCTCACCGAGCATAAAAGAAACTGCTCTTTGCAACCAACCAGCAGCACTAACGGCAGTTTCCGAAGGGGTATTTACCAGTTAAAACCCACTTTGAGTCAGCCCCTCATTAGTTCATCTAACAAGTCGTCCAGGAATGGGTCTCTTACAGACTCGACAGTGACCCTGACTTCCAAACCAGCCAGGACATCTATTGTTTCTCTAAAGCCTGAGACTAGTTTGCTGGTTGACAAAAGTTTTGAAGAAAAATGGCCGGGCTGCGAAACAGGAATAGATGTGATAGGCAATTTAAGCAAGACTTTGCCTTTGATAGATGATATTTGAAAATAATGATGTTGTGTTTGTTTTGCATAAATATATTAGCGAAGAACCAGAGAATGCACAAAAATTTGCCGAGCTCGAATATTATTGCTAAAAATGAATTTTTTAATATTACTTAAGTTAATCTAGGTTTTTACATTAGCTACATTAAAAATTACATACAGTCGAACCTCAATAAACAGACACCCTTCGAAAACTCCCTAAGGTGTTCGTTTATCGAAGCTAACGGGTTTTTTTAATTCGACTGTTTCCGCTTGTGTTTTATACTTAAGCCTCTGTAATACACTCGAACCTGGATAAACGGACACCCCCAAAAGTTCGTTCCCCAGCTGGGTCCGACACTTTTTTTAAACCTCCTTTTGAAAATTTTTGTCAATCCTGTTTCGACAATCTGGTCTCAAATATCGCAAGAATGCAAAATCCAAAAACTTTTCACTCTAAAAACGCAAAATCTCAATAAACGGACCCCTACTTCAAAAATAGGTGTCCGTTTATCGAGGTTTTGCTTTTTTGAAAAATGATCGGTAAAATCGGCATCCTTGCGATATCTGCGAAGAGCCTGTCAATACAGAATCGACAAAAAAATTAAAAAGAGGTCTAAAAAAGTGTTGGACCCAGCTGGAGAACGAACTTTTGGGGTGTCCGTTTATCCAGGTTTGTTTTTATGAAATAAACAGCAACACAGACAAAAGCTCGCAAAGAAAGAATTTTCTGAAGACGCAAATTATGAAGGAAAAATGTCACAAAAGTTAAAAATGACCCCGATTTCACTGGCCAACATAAAATTAAAACGAACCTACCTCCGATTACACGTCACCTGGATAACACGTCACCCAAACTGGTCTCCAGAGGTAGCGTTTCATCCAGGTTGGACTGTATATAAAAGTTAAAAAGATTATTTCGTGTTTACTTGGTTGGCATCTGATAATCTCATTTATGTGCATTAAATTAACTTGTCACGCTTGATACTAAGAGTGCTCGTCCATCCATCGCCCGCTTGTGTACATTTTACTTTATTAACTTTGAAAATACACATTAAAACGAAATCCTACGCAAACTTAATTTATATGTGATCTAGCTTAGTGCATGTCCATCAACCAATTTAAACCTGTGAGCTGTCGACTTCTGACTTAGAGTAACTAGTCCACCTATTTGTAAACCTTACTTTAAATTTGTTTTTCTGACATAAGTTATTGCTTACCATTTATATATGTTGATTAAACTAGAGGTAGAGATGAGAAAAGCAATCCAGTAAACAGCAAACATTTCGAATAAAGTGCAAGTCTTGCTTTCACTCTCGTGTTTCCAGTGCCCAAAAGTGTTAGATGAGCTCCAGTTGTATTTCAGAGCACACCACATCGAGAAAAGACCACCGATAGCAAATCCTGTGAGCAAAGTGATGGTCATGACAACGACAAAGGCTAATATTTTCTTTAAGGTGAGCTAGAAAATAAAAATACAGACTCTACTACGATACAAAATTTGTTCAAAATAAGGACAACTAAATGTATTTTAGCAAAAAATACGTTATTTGTTCATTCTTTATTGCTCTTTTAGTGCTAAAAAACAAGATTTTGAAAAGAAATAGTAGCGTCAAAATATGACAGTCGATTTAAGCGTTAAAGATCAGTTTTCTAAGGCTCCCCTCATACTCCCGCGCAACACGAGTCGCGCAACAAAATTTTATAGGGTTCTACAGGAACAATTTTTATTTCGGTCGCAGACATCTTATACTCAAAATGACGGCTAGAATCTAGCAAATATTTTAATAATAGAAAATTTTCAATCTGATATAGAAATGTTTTAGGAATAATCACAAGTATGTGGCAAATCGGCGTGTTGCGCAAGAAAGTGACGCAACACGCCAATTCGCCACACACTTGTGATTATACCTAAAACATTTTTATATCAGATTAAAAAATTTTTAGTACTAAAATGTTTGCTAGATTCTAGCCGTCCTTTTGAGTATAAGATGTCTGCGACCAAAAATAAAAATTGTACCTGTAGAACCCTATGAAATTTTGTTGCGCGACTCGTGTTGCGCGGGAGTATGAGGGAAGCCTAAGAAAATCGGGTACGCTGATCACGAATCTGGTGCCGGAATTCCGCACTTGATAATTCTGCTAAATTCAATTTTACTAGTCGAAAAATGACCACAGAGGATACTTAGGCGAAAATGCAGAAAAATCGCGATTTTTTAAATTCTGATGGCGAAGAACATCAATTTTTAAACAAAATATCATTAATAATAAAGATCAGATCTTAAAAATTGCACCAAAACAGTCATGCTAGCGTTACTACAACTTATGTTAATACCCAAAAAAAAAAGATTATTACCAGACTGCCAAAACATCTCCATCTAGTAAACCATTGCCATCTGCCTTGCATTTGATTGCTAACTCCGCCGATATTTTTGATTATTCTATTCTTTGTAAGCTTTTATTAGATTTCAGTCCCTCTTCAACCATATTGCTTTCTTTAGGTTTGGAATTGTCCAATTCCACATCAAATATTATCATAGAAGGCGTGGGCGACAATTTTACTCCAGAAACGCTGTCTCTAACACTAGTCTCAGATACCTTATTTTCTTGTACTGCTAAAATACACTCTAATTAAAAAATTAAAAAAAAATTTAATCGCCTAAAGACTGAAAAATATTTAAAAATATTATAAATTTTAAAACGGTTATGAGCTTGCTGTTGGGTATGCTAGGAAAGCTGATGAAAATGCCAAAAAAAGTTAGTAACTTTGTCTGACAATATCACAACATTTTGAAGAAGTTTAATTTTCTCACATCATATAGTACACTCTCGTTCAGTGTTGTCAATTTTGGTTACTAACTTACCCTGCTAAAAGCTTTTGGTCATTTTTTAGCGGTTTCCTCAAAAAACTTTTCTGGCATACTGCTAACAAGAGTTTTCAGGAAAAGCATTCTAAAAAAAAGTTGAGAAAAGCTTTTTGCAAAAGCTTTTTGGTTCTAAATACCAAGAAAAGCTTTTTGCAAAAGCTTTTGGGGTACCAATGCCAAGGAAAGCTTTGAAGCATCAGATGAATGATTTTTATTGATCAGTTTCAGAATCAGCAAACTTCAATCTGCAAATGATTAACAGCCTTCAAGAAAGTTCATCCCGCAAAAGAAGTCCGAGGAAGTGGTAACGCCTCGATCAAAGAAAATGCGACTGGTAGAAAGTGCAGCTTCCCAAGAGAATCTAACAGCTGTAGAGGACGACGCAGAGGTCATTGTTTCAAAGAAAGCGCGAAGATTCGACCCCGTTTGTAAATGGTATCCCTTTCAATCATAGCTCGTTTCATTGTCTCATTCGCTTCATTGTCAATGTTTTCAGGTTCAAGTTCGTTATTATCGAGGGCGTCGAAAAAGCAATCTGTCCACTTCACAGCGTTAATCAAGAGCTCAAGGCGAAAAAAAGTAATCTGAAGACTCATTCAAAAGCTTTTTGAACTGCAAGCTTCAGGTATTATGTCCAGTCTGGACAGAGATCTGCTGTATGAGAATGCCGAAAAGTTGGTTTACAGCCAGGCTGATGAGTGTATGAACGCGTTCTTGTCATAGTTTTCGAGGATCAGGACTTTCAACTTTGGTCAGATTTTCTTATTAATACTCTTAATACGAATTAATGCTATAAGGATCCCAACCATCTCGAAAAGTGGCCCCTGTATTATTCCCTTTCCCTGCCAATACAACCCGCAATCCCATTTAAATTGCTTTTCTGGTCCTTTTATGGCGAAATTATTGCATAAAAATGATTTTTGACCATCCCTAAAAAGTCGGTTTTGGGGGGGGGGGTATATGACAGTAGGTCGATTTTTAGGGGGGGGGAGGGTTTATTACAGTGGCGCTCGATTTTTCGGTGAAAATTTGCAAAAAAGCCGTCTTCCGTCTCAGTTCCATTTATGACTGTTGTATTTTTAGGTTGTATGCGTTGCTTGGGTGGCTGCGGATCGAAGTTTCGACTCTTGGCTGCTGCTATCAGTGTGCTGAGCTATGGTTCTGGTGTGAGTGATCTTTCTTCCACGCCTTCCGATGGTTTCCATGGTGACTTGTTGGTTGGAGAGTTGCCTTTTTCAGTTGACAGCTCGCGAATCATGTCAGTGTCTTTTCATTGGTTTTCATTTAAGTTAAGTCTCTTTATCTTTCAGCACGCTGAAGCTCAAAAAGAATACAGGAGTGGCAAAAGTCGGGGTCGAGTTGGTTATTCCAGAAGAATGACATAAGCAATCAGGCAGGATATCTGGCTAACTTCACGTTGTCCGGCATTCTCGACTGTGATCTTTTCGTTAGCTTTGTAAGTCACCCATTTATTTTACTTATGTCCGTCTAATGTTTTTAGCCCTTTGGATACAAGATTTTTGAGCCTCTGGTTCAGCAGACGACGGAAGCTTCTTCTCAAGCGCAGACTGGCTGGCCCATTTTTCTCCTCTGGTGGTGCGTGCCGTTGGCAAGCCAGCTAAGGAAATCAGCAACCAGCCTGCCGTCTTTATACCAGCTTCAGTCAATGATGGGTCATCATGTTCCGCCAAGGATGTCCTGCGCTCTTCAGACGCTGTGGTCGCCAAAGAAGTGGAATCTCCATAATTAGAATCTCTCGTACCAGTTTTGTCTTTGTATTGTGATAACAAGGCTGTGGTTGCCGGTTCCCCGGCTTGCCATGGTGCACTAATAAAGCACCAGTTAGGAAAAAGTCTACTTTTCTAACTCCCGTCTCTACCCTTCTGTCGTCCCTTTTCTAAATTACCCCAATTTTAGTCATGATGTTCATATTGTAATTATGGGCATATTGCTGAATTCCAAAAATTGTACTTCTAAAATATTGCAGGATACCGGAGGTGTTTGAAGTAATTTGAGGTATTAAGGGTGGTTTTTAACAGTTTGACAGTTTTAACAGTGGTTTAGAGCCATTGAAATTTGGGGGTTAAATGTACTTTTATCTGGTTTCGGTTTTGAAAGATTTAAGGTGGTTTCGGATGATTGAGACCATTTGGGGTGTTTAGTGTGGATTTGAGGTGATTTCGGGCGGATTAGCACTATTTAGACCACTCAGGGTGTTTAGGGTGGTTATGAGCAGTTTAGGATTTTTGATAAGATTTGGAAATTTTCAGGGCGATTTTAGGCAGTTTCAAATGGTTTGAAACCATCTGGTCTGTTTCGGGTGGTTTTGGGTGTTTTCGCATGATTTGGACCATTAGGGTGTTTAAGGCGGTTCTGAGTGGTTTTGGATGGTTTGAGACCATTTGGGGTGTTTAGGATGGTATTGAGTGGTTCGGCGTGATTTGGGATCGTTTGCGATCATTTGGGGTGTTCTGAGTGATTTGGTGCCATTTAGGGGTGTTCAGTGTAGTTAGAGTGCTTCAAGTGGTTTAGGCTCACTTGAGGTAGTTTAAGATATAGTTGATAGAATTTGACTCGCTTAAGAAACGTAGAAGCAGGTCTGAAGCATACCTCTGATCAATCAAACAGTTGAATAAAATGGTCTGAGTACACAGCATAAAAAGTCCCATTGGGGACAGAGTGGGAGTGAGAGTGAATGTGAGAGTAAGAATGAAAGGGTGTCCCCAATGAGCGAGTGAAAGTGAGAGTGAAAAGGCTGCATTGGGGACGCGCCTTAAGTGAAACGTTAGGCTGTTCTCTTTAATTTTTTGATAGTCCACAACCACGAGTTTCAGACAAAAGCATTTAAAAACACGATAAAAGAAAACCTTTTTGGTAAAGCATACAGTGTTCAAGATTCCTAAAGGCTTTTGACAAAAAGCTTTTCTTGGCATAAAGAACTCAAAAGCTTTTGTAAAAAGCTTTTCTTGGCATTTAGCGTTGAAAAGCTTTTTGCAAAAAACTTTTGCGGCATTCTGCCTTGAGATGCTTTTTGTAAATTCCTCTCTGGCATTATGTTCGGGAAAAGCTTAATTAGTAATGCCCGAAAATTGACAACACTGCTCTCGTTACAGCCGAACCTCGCTATAAGGTCAGCTTTTTTTATCAGGTTTAGTTTACCAATGAAGAAAATTTACGGTCACCTTTCAATCAGTCTCCGAGGTGATCCTTATATCAAAGTTTGACTTATAAAAAAAAACTGGCGCTAGGTTTTAAACACCCCAATAACCCCCCCCCCCAACAGCCTGTAACGTAAAAACGAGTAGCGTCAAAAAGCTTCTCACATAAGGGAAGTGTTGTTATAACGTCAATCATTTTATAAATTGGTTAGTTTTATCCCAAATTCAGTAAAACACACCCCGAACTCTCGTAATAACGGATGCTCGATTGGACAAATGTGGGCTAATGTTGAACAAAATGCAAGTCTTCCGAACTCTCGCATGGTTTTGTCCTTTGGCTTTTCTAGGACGTCCAGATCAGTCTTCGGTTACAGTAATTTGATTTTGAGTCCAGTGATAATGAAAACATGTCTCCCCTGCCTGTTCTTTAATCCCCAAAGTCAACAGCATCTGATAATTTGTTGAAAGTTAACTAGTAATATAGTCTTTTCCCTATTTATTAATCGTAAAAATGCTGCCAGTAAAACCACTAGGTCTTTAGTTTTTTCTGGTACTGACTTCTTGCTTAATATAGTGCATAACACTTTATTTTCGCCCACGTTTACTACCGGGTGGTTCAAAAGTTCCCGTCCTTTTTTTGAGCCAATTATTTTGAATAAAATTTATTTTATATAAAAATCCAAATACCGTATAACCTCTATTAATTAGGCACCCCCCTCGTTCAAAATCGTGTTTGTGGCATTGTGTTTTTCACCCATTTTTTGGAAAGTTCTCTGAGGCAAGTTACCACTCATTTTGTAGCTAGTGAGATGAGCTACAAAATGGTTGGTAACTTGCCTGAGAGAAGTGACCAAAAAGTGGATCAAAAACACAATGCCACGAACACGTTTTTTGAATTAGGGGGTGCCTAATTAATAGAGGTTATACGGTATACGATTTTGTATGAAAACTTTTCCTCCATCAAATAATATATAAAATTTGGGGAACTGGGAACTTTTGAACCACCCACTAAAAAGCAAATTAGCATTTTTGACAAAATTTTGAAAAATAACTTACTACTATTTTCTCGAGCATTTTTTAAAACAGTATCCTCTTGATCAAATATATTGTCATCCATCAAACTGGCATTCCTTGTGATATTTTCCATAGCACAAGGGTCGGAATTATTAAAAATGGGCTATATCAAAATGAATAATTATAAGTCTATGTTTGTGTAATAGTGTCTAACTATTTTTGCTATGCACCAACTTTTTCATGCTAGCTACCAAGTATTGTATGTCTGTCTGTGTGATTCATTGCTTTTTGCTGCTCCTGGTTTTTTCTTAAAAATAGTTTCAAGTCTTTATTCTGCGATAATAATATCCATTTGCCATAAATTATTATAATTGGTGTAAAATTGATAATAATAATAATAATCAAACTATGTTTTTTTGAAAAAAGTTGTTAAATGAACTAAATGTTATGAGAGAAAAAACATATGAAGAATCATTTAATCCAAAAATGGTTAAACAAAATAAAAATTACATTAGATTTGAAGCAGTCTTTACTTCATTTTGGGATGACTGAAATAGACAGAAAACAAAAGTGAAATATTTTCGGAAAAAATAAGTGGCCGGAATTAAGGCATAATGACAACATTTCAGCAGTAGAACTCGACGAAAATAAGGGGGAATTATTAGGTCATGCCAAACGTTCTTTCCGTCTTTTTCAAATGAAATTTTTGTGGCATTGTGTTTTATCTATAAAGTTTTTTCAGAATTTTTTTACAGTTGACCTCTCGTGTTTTAGCCAAGATTGTCAGCTACAAAACAATAGGTCAACTGTAAAAAAAATTCAAAATACTTGATAGGAAAAACACAATGCCACAAAAATTTCATTTGAAAAAGGGACCGAAGTTTTGGGACGACCTAATAAAAGAGGAAGCTTCAATTTTTTGAATCAACTGTTTGTGAAAAACAGCAGTATCAAAACTCAATGAATTTGTAGTTTAAGTTTTTTATAGTTAATTTTATTTTCAAATGCTTTGATACAGCTTAATTTAAAGAATCAAAACGCTGGTATCAAAAAATAACAACAAAATAGACCAAACCCTGCTTTTTATACAAATGAATATGTGATCACCAGGGCCCAAATTCTATGCAAATGCATATTTTTCTGCGGATATGCAAGCAATAGTTATGCACAAAAAACGCACTTTTAGCCCTGTTTGAGTACTTTTTTAGTACTTTTATGCAGCATGTTTTGCATATTTTCCATTTTAGTGCATATTTTGCATATTTTGCAATTTTGACGCATATTTTCTGCATATTGTAGAAAATCTCCGAAATTTTTGGGTTAAAAGATGTTGCAGCATGCCAAATCTCGTCTTTTGTGTATAAATAAGTCAATATTTTAGTTTCCAAAACCAGGACACTTTATTTTCAAGCGTGTAAGAAAGAGATTTTTTCACTAAATAACCTTTATTGAGGTAGCTAACGTTTCAGTACCGTGCAATTCATATTTTCAGTTAAAGTAGCAAAATAACAGTGCAAAGCACCGATTTTGTTTGTAAAAGATATTAATTTCGAAAATCGCAAAGATGCACATTTTTTATATTTGCGAGAAGATGCGAAGAAGTGGCAGGAGTACAGAACCACTAAATGTCTCGAAATTGCTTTACAAAATATTTTTTTTGCAACTTAGCTAGTAAATGGCGGTCAACACTTTTCAAAAATCTTTTTCGACTGAAATCCTGCGGCATCTTCATGGGAGCAGAAAGTTTTTTTAAAGCTATGTTCAAATCCTAGGTCAAATGGGACGTCAAATAAATTAAATCCTAAAGTCAAATAAATTAAATCCTTAGGTTAAATCACCTTGCTTCAGCAAAGCCATATGTCAAATTTTGGTCAATTTTTTTTTGCAAAAAGATTTAGCATTATCCAAAAAGTATCTTTTAATCATGTATAAGCAGCCAAACCGTTTAAAAGCATGTTTTAGATCAATTTTACGACATATAGTGATTCTTGACAAATGTTATGCGGTACATTTAAAAGGTTTAGTTTAAAAATTATACTGCATATTTTACGTTTTTAGCGCATATTTAAGCATTTTTAGCGCATATTTTATGCGCATATTTCGCATTTTTTAGTGCATAGAATTTGGGGCCCTGGTGATCACTCATTGGTTCTTAAGAACAGTCAATTCTGCTAACTTTTCGCTCAGTTCTTCTAGTTTTCGATCCACCTCAGTGCGGTATTTCTCAAATTCTTGTCTGGAAATCCATTCAGAAGCAGAGGAAATAGAAGGGCAGGCGGTGTTTATGGCGGAAAATCGAGGAGCCGCGCTAACTGAGCTAGCAGCTTGAGGTTCTAGAGGTGACTGTACCAACTGCTTGACTGGTTGCTTAGTAGTGGCTGAAAAAACTGTTTTTATGAAAAACGTAAGTGTAAAATAATAATTTAGATTGTCATAGGGTTTCACCCTAGCTAAAGAAATTTGATCAAATTTAAAAACTTACCATTTGTCTTTGACTGAGCTACACCAGACACCTCTTTGCCCAAAACAGAAGAAGTACTGAAGAAAGAGTCAGGTCGACCCGCTAAACTGCCTGTGCTGGAAATGGACGAGTTGAATGAGACTCCTCCTAGCACTGGGGACTCGTCAAAATTGATCGCGTTACCCGTCTAAACACTCATAATTATTAGACCAAAATGCGAAATTTAAATTCCAAAAAACATACCGGTTGTTTAGAAGCACGAAAGTTCATGGAGGGTGGTCGTTTATTCGCCTGCTTTGGTCTCGCTTTGGTCAGAGAAGATAGCTTGCTCAAATCTTCCACAGAAGATGATGCACTTTTTGCCTCTTTATTTTCATTACTACTAGAATTATTGTGAATAGCAGGGCCAGGGGGTCTGTGGGGTGGGAGTTTGCCAGTTGGGAACAGTTTACTCTGCAACCCAGCTATCATACTTTTGCGCTCTTCTTGCACTGGTCTAGGGACTGTTGCTGCTGATGTAGCTGATAAGGAGAGGTCGGCTGAAATAAACAGAGGAAAATTGACATAAGGAAGAAAAAAGGTTTTCTGCAAGTGATAGATAAATTTTTCATTAAATCAGTTGTCTGTAAGTTTTTTTGGGTTCCGTTCTACCTTTTTGCTAAAAAAAAAGGTTGGTATCATATCCTATACCGAAAAATAGGACCTTTTGAACTTTAGAAAAATTAACTTTCCAGAAAAGCACCCTCGATAATACGTACAAGTGTGAAATTTACTCACTCTGGGAAACGGAAGAATCCCGTACACTAGCAACAGGTTGTTGTGTTGCGGAGTGCAGAGGCTTGGTGGGTTTGGCGGGCAATGTCGGTGGAGGATGTGAGCCGACCGGTGAAGCTTTTTCGGCAGCAGTGTTAGTCTCAATAAGCTTCACAAAATTTTCCGGAAATAGTCCTCTCTTGCCGTTGTACTCCCCCTCATACCATCCATCATCTTCACACTTTTTATTTATGACTGTAATAACGGCACCTTCAGGCAGGGACAACTCGTCGGGATTGGCCGCTTCATATTTGTAGATCACTTTGGCCATTTCTGAAAATTAGGAAGTATAAATGGTGTGATGAATTTTCATTATTTTTTTTGACCTTTAGTTCTGCTAACTGCAATGGCTGATTCAGAAGGAGGTGGTGGGATGGCCGGAGGATGGCTCTGCAAAAAATTTATTTATCTAAGATTTAGTTTGTGTAATTAGTTAGCTATAGGCCTATAGTTAATCGTTTGTTTATAGTTTTTTAAATAGATACGCAGTTAGTTGCTAGTAGAGAATCGGTTTGTAAAATATGCCTTGATCCCCCCATGTTGTTTTTTGAACAGCTTGATCCCTCCTGTCGTTTTTTTTTCAAAAGTGTGATCAAATTAACTATAATCATCCTAATCATTACAATCACAGTATCAATATAATCATAGTCCAGCTGTTTTTCACCAAGCTGTTTTTTTATAATAATCAACAGAAGATAGAAGGCATGTTCTGGTAGTAGTTAGTAGTAGTCTGGTAGTAGTAGGTAGGGAGTAGTAGCAGACAAGCGTACGTTAAGACGGTTTCTTTTTGTAGTTTGGAAAAAATGTTGGAGCAGTTCTAACATATAAAGCACGTCGTAGTTTTTTTTCCTGACTTTAAAGGGTAGGGGTGGAAGTGTGTTGTATTCGAGTTTTTTTCAACAATGGCATGCAAAAACGCTTAAAAATGTTGACCGCGAAAATTTTCCCTACAATTTAAAAAGCATTCGGTGATATTTACACAAATTACACAATAATTTGCATACCAAAGAAGGAGCAGTAGAAACCATTCCAGTTGGTGGTGAGCCTGATTCAATTGAAGAAGAAAGCACATTAGTTCGTCCATTGCCTCTTACATTGTTTAATGTGGATTTGTGGATTGTTGAAGGCAGGGTGGCTGAATGTTGCTGGGAATGGTGACCGTCTACCATACTATCCTTTTTAGGTATTTCAGTAGAGTCCCCATTGGAATGGTTTTCTGCAAGCAAATATGTATTTCAGACTAAAAGTTCTAAAAAGTATTCTATTTACCGGCTTGACCTTTTTCTTCTAGTACTCTTGGCAAAGATGATGTAATTGAGGTAGAAAACACTGCTGCAACTTTATATTTTTTTAACCGAAGGAAAGAATGCTCACATGGATTATGAACCGGCATCTCAGAGGCAAAAGACACAAAATTGGTGGGGAAAAGTCCAATTTTGCCTATTGAACTACCCACAGTCCCTGAACTTTGTATAACTTCATTCATCCCAATGATTTGACCCGAGCCCAGCCATCTTCCACATCCTCTAGCACTTCTAGTTCGTCCCCTTCTTTTAAGTCAAGCTCATCTTCTTGTTGGGCTAGATAGGAGAAACGTACTACCGCTATTTTCGATCCATTTCCACCCGGATTTCCTGCTGAAAATTGTAAAACATATATATCAGTAAACTTTGAAATTATCAATCAGGCAATTTTCTAAATTTTGCTATTTAAAGGGCCATTGCCACCTGTTATGAGTTGTCCCCCGCCAATTCAAATTTTCTCTCCTAATCATTCAACTTGTGTACGGATTTTTTAGCTTGGTTTCTAACAGAACAAGGCCTAAAATTTAATTTTAAGGTGTAGTTTTGATAGAAACGAAGCTGAAAAATTCGTACAGAATTTAATGATTAGGCGAAAAAATTTGAATTGGCGGGGGACAACCGTTGTCGGAGACAGCGATGGCCCTTTAAAGGACCATGAAACTTGATAAGCACAGCAATTTGGAAATTTCGAATTCGCGCGGGACCACCTTAATTTTGTCAATAATGTTTTCGAATTGTTTTTTGTTTGCATGTAAAATTTTTTCAAAATGTAGAACCATCTACTAATCGAGCCCAACGTTGCCCGTCAATGCCAGATCGGATGACTTTTCCTACTTACACTGCACCATAACAACTTATATGAGACTGTGTTAAAAATTTACTCATAAATGGTGTTCAAATTTTAAATGCACACAATAAAAATTAATTCAAAAACATTATGGACAAAATTAGGGTGGTCCCGCGCGAATTCAAATTCTGCAAATTGCTGTGCTTATCAAGTTTCATGGTCCTTTAAGCTTACATTTTAGACTGAGAATCGCACTTAAAGGGGCTTGCCCGTGCTTCACATGGAGGAAAAAATGCCAAACGAGTAAAAGAAACCATTCGAAAAAAAATGGTAAAAACGCCTTAACCTTTTCAAAGACTCGAACATTAAGCTTAAAAAAATAATATTAAAAGCTACCGTATTTCCTCTAATAAGCGCCCCCGCTCTAATAAGCCCCCCCCCTCGACTTTGAGGGTCTGGATCTCAGTGTAGAAGCAATATTTTGCAAAGCTGTTTGATACGTTTTCTTAACTCCCACGAGCTCTACCAATTTCACTTTTTAGATTTTGGTGGAGCACCCAAAAATCTCGAAATCGAATTCCAAATTTTCCGATTTTTGGGGGTTTGAAAAATAAGCGCCCCGGGGCGCTTATTAGAGGAAATACGGTACTTGAATTTGAAAATTTTGCATTTGTGGCGCAGTGGGTAAGCGTTTGTATTTTTTCGCCCTAAATCACACAGAGGTCCAACCCCACGTGGTGGCACGCTATTTCTTTTAGCTTGTTTGACCAATATCTAAAGTGTTTCGACTTTTTTAGCGTCAGATTTGGGATCAACGATCCAAATCACCCCTGGACATTGGTAAAACAATCCAAAATAAATAGCGAACCACCACGTGAGATCAAAGAGTGGACGATTTTGTGCCAAAAACACAAACACTTAGACACTGTGCCACCGAGGCCGAGTTTTTGAACCCGAGGAGCTTTTCCCCCTCCTTTAACAGGGTCTTTTTTAAATTTGTTCTCACCTTTTCTTAAATGAACTTCTCCAGCTTTGAATGATGGATTATTTAGCAGAGTGATATCCTTGCTTAATCTGTCAACAAGTCTGGCCACATTTCCTCTGGACTCTGCCTGCAAATTTATTATTTAAAGAAGGTATTGAGTAAGTAAACATATTTTTAGTGAACTTTGAAGTTTTCAATCAAGCAATTTTGGAATTTTTCAATAAAAGCTTACATTTTAGATTAAAATACCGTATTCTCTCTAATTAAAGCACCGGTGACGTTTATTTTTCAACCTTCGTCCCAGATGTGAGTTAATTATAGAGGGCGCTTTAATTAGAGAAGGTGCGTTAATTAGAGGGGGTGCTTTAATTAGAGCTTTAAAGTCCAAATCTCAATTCTGAGCTATGGACTCGCTAATCCTTGTCTTACCCGAAAAACAGACAAAACTTACATTTCCATGCTGTTCCAATGAGGAAGCCATGTCTGTAGCTGGACTCCAAGAATAATTAAAAGATGGAGTTTGATTAATAAAATCCGGCAGCAAATTAGCAAGATGACCAGATTTTGGCCAAGCACCTGAAAAATCTAGCAAATCTCCAGTGAAGTCTTGTTGCTGATGCATTTTCAATAAAATAGAAGCAATGATAGTCAAAGAAGAGAAGAATCCAAAGTGACAGACAGAAAAAAAGACGAAGAATTGTGATGAATAACAACTCTTAAGATTTTGGATGGGTCTTGGGTGGTAGGTGGATGGATCATCACCAACCCTTTTCACGACAAGAGGGACAGCCCTTGAGCAAGTGCAATGAGAAAAGAAAATAAGAAAAACTTGTGAGTCACCAACCCACACATCTAAAACTGCTATTTATTCCATGCATGCTAATCGCCGTCTTTTTGCCTTTTTAAAATAATTTTTCAAAACAAACAAAGAGATTTTTTTGACCAAAAATCCATATTTTTAAAAGATGATTTTAGTAGAAGGTCTGCTAAAAAAAAGACTATTTGAAACATTTTTTAATACTTTTAGCAAAGTTTGTTTTTTGATTGCATTTTTGATTGCTCTAGATAAAGATTGATTTTATAACAAAAAATTTTTATATTTTTTCATAAAGTTAATGCAAATGTCAAATATTAAGGAAAAAATCAATACCGAAATTTGTTTTTTTTTGGTAGAAACTTGTCTGATTTTTCATTGTTGAATGCAAATGTCAACTTTTGTGAAAAATAATGGAAGCTCTGGTTCTCATTGATTTTTTTCTCAGTAGGATAAATTACGCCTTAAATTATGGCTTCAAAATGTGATTACTTAAAAATTTGCTTTTGTTTTGTTTATTTAAAATTCACTCAAAAATCTAATGTTCTAAAAGAGGAACTAAACATCTAAAACAGAAGTAAGACAGGAAAAAATAGGGTGCGTTTGAAAAATTAATAGAAAAAAATTGAGATGGAAATGTTTTTTAGCAAATATACTTATTCTCGTAATCCTGAGTTCGTAGTATTGCCTTAAATACAAATCTTACAATGAGAAGTGTAATAAAAAAGCATTTTCGACCTGTTTCACCATAAAACTGGCAAGAATGAATATTTGATACTTATAATCTGCTCAAAAGCAATATATTTACAAACATGGTTTATAAACCCTAGTTTAAAGATAAGCTAGTGGTAGAAAACAAAGAATTTTTTTCAAACAGCAATTTTTGAATTTTAACAAATAAAACTTGTTAACATTTTCAAAACCTTATTTTTTACATTGTTAAAAATTTCAAACTGGAGTCAAGAATACTTTATTAGTTCAAGTTTTCAATAATACTTATTAGGAGAAGTCAAAATTGATTAGCACAGAGAGAAAAAGACAGGATGCAGCAGCGGCAGTAAAACCTTTATTAGTTTGAAAGAAGAGGGATGAAATTGGACGGATGCAAAGGAAGAGCAATATATACATAGACACAGAGTGAAGATAGAGAGAGAACATGACGAAATGAACGACCAGCCAGCACTTCTTTTTCTTTCTTGCCTTTGATAGTTCTCTTAGGTTTGTCTTTTTTCTTCTTCCTTGCTGCCCAAACACAGCCAGAGCGCAGCATCAACAAAGCTAGCCAGAGAGTGAGCAATTCTTCCAAAGTAGCCAAATACACACACACAGTTCATTGGCTGATTCATAGAAAATTTGTCAAGGCGGTAGTTTGAACTGAAATAGTTTGACTTTCATGTGCTCGAAAAATACATATCTATTAAGAGATTTTGCTTTTTAAAGGACCATGCTTGTAGATGAAAATGGGGATTTGGCAAATTCAAACGCACGCGGGATACTTCTTTATACTTCGCTTAAGCCGCCTAGGCTTCGATAGTACGTACCCTCGATAAGACGTACTCTCGATAGTACGTGCTCCTTGGAAGCGGTTTGCTTGGTTGGATTGACCTTAAATAAGGCAATTGGTGCCCCCGATAGTACGTACTCATGATATTAAGTACGCCTAGTCCCGGTCCACAAGGGGTACGTACTACCGAAGGCCGACTGTATTGATAATAAATGATCATAAGTAACAGAGCAGACACGTGAATCAAACCTAGGACCCAAAACACGCTACGCTATACCACTGAGCTATCTAGGCCACTTATATAAGGTAATGTTTTTATTTTCATATACCGACAACACATAATTCGAAAAGTATTTTTGGAATGAAAAAAGGGTCTCGCGCACGCGTTTGAATTTGCCAAATTACCATTGTCATCAACAAGTATGGTACTTTAATCGTGAGAAAAAATACTTCAAGTGATAGTCCCTAAGGTAAAAAAAGAGAAAATATTTTGGTGCAAGAGATGACTTGTCCAAAACTTTTGCTTTCAAATTGACGATTTTTAATCAAAATTTCCAAAAAAAATTCATAAAATGTCGCTAATCCATAACCGTTCAGATCGTCTTTCAAGGGCAAATTTCTTTACATCTATATATACATGTACTTCATAACCTACTTATTTTAATCTTGAATTTTCTAATTTGAATTTTTTGTGGCAAATGTACAAAAACCAAATATCAATCAATACTTTATAACCAAATAATACAAGAGTGTAATCTCAAAAATGCTTGAGACGATAACAGCAGCAAAGTTAACAAAAACAAAAGTCACTATATTTGGATTCAAGCATGTTTTTGCTCCATTCATCCTTAATAATACTCAAGCCATTTTCATCCTTTGTACTTGTATTTGAGCAGGTTGTTAGCCAAAGAGTTAATGATTTTGACCTCTCGTTTGTAGGAAGAACTAGAGCTGTTCTCTGAGCTCAGAAAAGCTGAAAAATAAACAATACACTGAAAAATACATACTATTTTTATCTACAATCTTTGCATTGACACAATGAAATATTTTTATGGTGAAAGTGACCACTGCAGCTGATTTTTTTTACTTTAAAGGAGGGGTAAAAGCTGTTAAGGAGATAGTCTCGACACGAAAGGATTAAACATAGTTTCTTGTTTTTAAATTTGGTTTTAGATCAATATTTTGTCGATGACTCGGTATTGTACTTCCGGACAAAGTTGTGCAGAATTAAAAATTGAATTATTATCATCAATATCAGAATCTCTTAATTAAAAAAACCCCTAAAATCGAAATTCAATAGGAGATTAATCAATTTTTTTTTCGATGGTTTTTTCACTTTTCCATTTTAATTTTTAGGGTTTTTTTTTGAAGAATTTAGAGATTCTGATATTGATGATGCTAATCCAACTTTTAATTCTGCACAAATTTGTCTGATATAGCAACACCGAGTTGTCGACGAAATATGGCTCTAAGTCCACATTAAAAAAACATAAAGCTTGGTATGATCCTTTCGTGTCGAGACTATCTCCTTAATAGCTTTCACCCCTCCTTTAAGAAACTGGATCTCCTTCATTCACCTCCTGATTTAAGTACTTTCTATACTGAATCCCTGAGAGGTCAATCACAAGGGAACCGCCCGAACTGTAAATGTATACTCCTAAATGTTTAATCTTTTTAACATTTTTCCAAGTTTTTTCGATGCGTTAAAGAAGCACGCCCGTCGTCAATGGAATATTTAAAAGGTGGCTACCAGGTCAATTCAAAAAAGTATTCATTTTGCGATGTTTATTAGCATCAGTGGCCTAGTGGTAAAGCACCGGCGGACTGTAAAAGTTAGTCGTCGGTTCGATTCCCGCGAGAGGTACAATTTTTCTTCGAGTTTATCAAAATTAAGTGAAATTAATTCTCTTTTGAATTCCACTGGTACCCGCCTTTCAAAATGTTCGCATCGGCGACGGGCACGCCCCTTTAAATGCGAAAATTTTGCGTATAGCCATCCTATTCCATTTTAATTTCGATTATCCTGGTCCCCCAAGCTGATATTTCAGCTGTTTGGTATCTAATAAAAATCAGCTTGGGGGACCAAGGCATTGCAAATTTACAATCTTTGTGGTTGATCCTGGGAATGGCCATACGAATGATTTTCGCAGTGAGCGCGTGTTTAAAAAAATGTAGAGTTTTACATGTCACAGTTGGGGAGGTTCCCTTGTAATTTGAGGTTTGAGTGCGTATCTAGAATGTGCAATATTTGTAAGCCGAACCTGTAAGTGCTTCATTAAGCTGTTCCAGCATATTTCTTATCTTTTCGCCGGGTTGTCCTGAGTTATTTCCATCCAAATACATTAGTATGTTTTCAATGTAACGGAACTTGAGGTGTGTGTCAGTATCCAGCTTCAGGGACAGCTGTTGCAATAATGCTGACAAAAGGTTGATGGGCAGAGTGGTTTTAGTGGAGAAAAGGGTATCTGGGTCTACTTTGTTGCATACAAACACCACTGAGGCTAGTTCTTTGAAGGAAAGTGCCTAATAATGCAGAAATTATTGCTGGTTCTATTTTATGTTTAAATCTTTTAAAAACTAACAAGTTCAAAAGCTGGGATAATCTGACCACTTTCTATAAGTTGAATGATAGCACTGTTGTGGTCTAGTTGGAACAAGGGCGTAGGGGTCTGACTGGCTTGTTGAATTTGTTGCTCTTGCACTTTTCGCATTTGCTCAACGAATTCCTGCAGTTTTAAAAGTTATTTGATATCATCAAAAAGATTATTAAAAGAATATTAACAAAAAATTAACATAAATTACAAAAATTCACCTCAACCTTCTTTACAAATGACAAAATTCACCTATTTCAGCTTGTCTCAAGAGTTTAAAAAAAAGCTTAACAAAAAGATAAGAAGAATAGGAAAGCCGACCTCAAAACTAAAAAGCCAAGTTTTAAACAATCATCTTAGCAAATCAGTTAGAAAACTAATAGAGGACACTAGAACACTTCTGAAGACTGTTAATAGAAACATCAAGAAGTTGGAAGAGCAAGGAACGTACAGGAAAAATCAATTCCATACACACGCGAATATAATGGCAGCGCGGTGACAAAGAAATTTGGTCCAGACAAATATGAAATCAAATGTTGGATAAAGAAAAATCAGAAATAAATTTACTTTGCCAACATTCTGACATTTCACGAAATCTCTTTCTAAATCCGAATCTTTTAAAATCATGTCTAAATAATTTTATAGCCTAAGATATTGCTACTTTGAGTAAATAAGCCAGAAATTTTTAAACCATTTCGATATTTCAGCTCATAAATATTATTTTGATCTGATCTCAACGAATTTGGATTCAAGAAGAGCTTTAAGCATTAGGGAAGACTTTCAGAAAACTTTCGTCCTGAAAATTGACGTTTTTTTTTATACAAATTTGCAAAAAAATCACAAAGTGTCGCTAATCCATATTTTACCCATTTTACTTGGAAGTGTTAATTGATGTTTGAAAGTTTAAAGATCCATGTTTTCAATGTTTAACCCACACGTTTGAGTCCGTCTTAACGCGCGCTGGCCTACTCTGAGACTGAGCCTAAGTGCGTAAAAAGTAAAGAAACATTAACAGGGGAGACCAAGGCAAAATTTGGAAAAATGTTTTGCTCATTTTTGGACATTTGAAACAACGTCCCTATACCATATCCTTTATTCACTAAGATCCGAAACTAACCTGTAATCCGTCTTTGAATGTTTCATTTAGTTGCTGGAACAGTTGTTGACATACCCCCTCCACCGCTGGCAACAACATTTGGTTAACTGTTGAGCGGACGGTATCCACAGTGCTTGACTGCAGACCTTCTCCAATTGATTGGACATTCAAGGCATTGGCATTTAAAACAGTTTCCATGGCTCGAAGCAGGTGTTCCTGAGATCTGGAGTTAAGTTCACTAATTGTGGTCTCGATCCTCTCGTCTCGCATTTTTATCTCATTGGCTAAATTTGTGATAATTTTTTCATTAAAAACAGTAATAGTTTACTCACAAATCTTCTCGAGTACATTGGACAAGTTATCGGTTTGCTCATTGCGAAGGTCCCTGTTTTCTTGCTGCAGTTTTTCAACTTCTATGGAAAGTTGACCAATTTTGACGGACATGTTGTGCATTTTTTCATCAATTAAGTTGATGATTTTGTTTGAAAACTCCTCCAATATCGAAGTGTTATCGCTAGTACCACTGTTTAGATGGGCGTTTGAGTGGGGGTAGACAGTCTTTTCTGAGCTGAAATTTTCTTTATGTTACTCAAAATAGCTAACGAATTAACTATCGCTTAACTTTAATATTTCATGTCTTTAAATTTTTGAAGGGCGAAATGCTCACAAAGCGTTGCTTACGGAATGAATCTGAGCAGTTTTTAAATAATATATTATTCGGAGACCCTTTTTGCATTAGTTGGTAAAAAAGAGCTTAAGTATAATTAATCGGGTATCCCTCTGCCCACATCACTTTATATGGAGATATCAAGTCAAAAAACGGTTGATAGGAAAGAGGTAAGAGCTACCTGTTTAAATTTTTAGACTACTTGATTAACCACAAATATCTTAAAATGACTAATGATGACTAACTTTTTCACGATTTCTGGGGCTTCATCTCCTATTACCACCAACTCCACATCTGCAGCTAAGTTAGTGTTTATCTGCAAAGCCTCTTCCATATGCTGTTCATCTACATCTAATTGGCTTCGAGGCGTATTCAACCAAGCGGTTGGATCAATTTGACAGCGCTCCAAATCAATGCTGAGCTCTAGCAGTGACCTATGTGTAATAGCAACAAAAGTGGCTGTGATCGAGCTAGGTGAACTGTCGTCCTCATCCAAAGACAGATCTAAATAGTATAAATAAATCCAGTAAAAAATTCGTGAAATAGTCTTACCGCAATCCAAGTTTTCCACCAGACCGCAGGGTACCACACTCAGCAAGGGATTACAAAAGTTGACTTGGGTGCAGGAAGCAAAACACGGCATTGTGGTGACATTTGCAAGCTCCAGACAGTATAGACTCTGAAAATTCAAACATAATTTATTTTCGTAATTTTGGTCAAATCTACGTACTGAGGCATCATAATCCACGACAAACAAGAAATTAGCTGTAGAGTCGACCAACAATTCCAAGTGATTTATTTGTTGAGGAGACTCAAAGCGCAACTTTCCAAGGCACTGCCAGCTGTCACAATCGAAAATGGCTAGACGTCGACCTGAATCTGATGACACCACTGCAAACTTCCAAAACTGCTCTCTGAAAGATTAACTTAGGCTTAGGTTTAGCCATTTGAAAAAAAACTAACTGATTTTGAACTGCTAAGTTGTCTAGAAAAATGAGCTCTTCGACAAAGTGATTTGGCATGGGCTGTACAGTGTTAGCAAATCGAGTTTTGTCCGTTTCTACTACGAAGAATGTCACATTTTTGTCCACTGTAGAAACAGCCATAGCAGTAGCATCTGGACTGAGTTTGATCGAAGTGACCTCCTGAAAATGACGATAGGTTGGTATATTTATTATTTATCACTTGCAAATTTATCATCTTCTCAATTTACTAAGGCTATTTGAAAGGCTAATTTTTCTAAAAATATGATTTATTATATAAGTTCCACCGACCGAGGTTAACGTGACGCTCAGCATTCCACCAGGCACTTCATCCGCGACCAACTGTTCATAATGAACTTCTGATTTATTCAAAGCTGACTTGATTGTATGCAGGAAGAAGATGTCGATTTTAGATCCCTAACATGCTATCTGTTGATATAAATACTTATTGTAACAGCGAGCAATACCTGAGCTACAGCGAGCATGTTGCATTCTGTGCGCTCTCCTTCTGCGCCATTTCATCTTGTTCAGGAATGTATGGACACCAAGCCAACTTTGGAGTAGAGCCCACTTTTTCTGATGGACTTTTCCTTTCGGTACTTTCAGTTCGGATTATGTTGAGATATTTGACACTAAAGGGTTTGTATTAAATGTATTTTACACTTAAATATTTGTTAAAAACTTACAGGGTTTTGCATTTTTCATCTACTTGATAAACATAAACATTAGCGTCAGCGTCTAAGACTGCAAGAAAAGGAGAATGAGTAGCCCATTGCAAATCTACAGTTGGTTGTCGGAAGTCCTTTATCAGATGTCTTGCCCTAAACATTATCTTGAAAAATTATTTCTTTCCTATACAGTCGAACCTCGCTAACGCGTGACCCGCAAAAGTCGGTTCCCGCGAGGGTCCAATACTTTTTCAGCTCGATATAGTTCTCTTTCTGCAGTTTGGTTTCAAATATCGTAAAATTCCGATTAAAAATCATGAAATTTTGTCATTGAAAAGCAAAACATCTATAACGCGTCACCCTTTTTGAAAAAACGATCTGCATTGCTATTAAAACGCTTACATTTTCATAACAACTGATTAGAACCAAAGTCATGCCTATTTGTTAGCTGTGAAAATAGTTCATTAAAAATTTCAACTCGCTTTATAAGCATTTAAGCTTTTCGGTTTTCAGGTCAATTACCAGGAGATATAAAAATACCAGGCTATCCTTATAATTAAAAGTTACACAGTGAATTTATGCTCTGTCACAAAATAAAACCAACCTAGTATCACGCTCTAACACTCTAATAGCTTCTCCGGTAGTATTAAAAAGACGATAAGCGACCAATTTCTCTCTTGCAGCCAAAATGCGTCCAGTATAAGCTGCCTTGGTTTCCCATTTGTAATCTGTCAAAACTGTGGAATTAGCTCTTGCACTGTCTCTTTCACGAAGCTTGTTGCCTAGAGGATTGCCATCTGCTGTACTTGAGTCTTGTTGATCCACATTCAACACTACATTTTTCCCAATGGCAAACGAACAAAGTCTTCAGATTCATTGAGTGTGCTGGAAAAATGCTATTTAAGCTGAGTTAATTAGACGATAATTGACTATTGGCCAAAAAGCAGAAAACATACTGCTTCTCCACATAGGTCGACGGTGACAAAAGCTCCATACTGATTAGGTTTTTTGTCAGTAAACTTCAGACAAAGGTGTGATACCAAGCTTCGAGTGAAATTAATTATTTTGAATTTAGCAGATATACAAATTTAAAGCTCCTCTAATTTCATATAATATTTATTATCTCGTTAAAAAATAAAGGTAATTTATCAAAAGATAAAGATATTTTTTTATAGAAAAAACTAATGCGGAGGAAATAGATCCCTCAAGCCGTTCTTTGTGAGACAAAGGTCACATAAAAAGGTTTTTTGTTGTATTGAAGTAAATGATTGTTGTGATCAGGTATAAATATATTTTCGATAATTGCAGAAGTTGAAATTTTAAATGACATGACTATTTGCACCTATACGTTAGTCATTTCCAACACGTAAAGCATTATCTGAACCCCTCTCCCATCAAAATTTGCCGTTCTTAGTAAATTAAAAATGAGATAAAAATGAATAAAAGAATGCAGTTGAATTTCGATATAACGCAACTATCAATATAGCGCGACTATTTGACTGATTTGGCTGACCTGAAAAGAAAGTCTACAAATTTTAACGCGATAATAAATATTGTCTGTGCTGAAAAAATCTCAATATAACGTTTTTTCAAAAATTATCGCTCAAGTCCTGAGTCATAACTCAAGGTCAGAATTTCTTTTATCCCCAGCGCTTAAAATACCCCAATAGTATTACGGTTAACTTTATATATAATGCGGTCGCTGAAGACGCGAAAAAAGTGCATTTTATCGAGAGTCAACTGTATAGCGAGAGTTGGCTGTAGCGAAAAACCTATATCCTAAAATTATAATAAAATATGACAGTCGCACTATCAGGAATACGTTTTGTCGTCGGGAACGGAAAATAGCGCACAAAATCTGAATCGAAACGTACTTTTTTAATGTTGTTCGAAATAGGAAAAGTTTGAAATAGAAGAAAACCTCAATATAACGCGATTCTCACAATAACGCGACTTTTGACTGGTCATAAACATAGCGACCGCGCCGTCCTCCGGGCCCGTCCCGTCTCCGTCCGGATAGCGCCGAAAAGTGAGACGGTCGGACCGTCGTCCGAAAAAAATTGAACGGCCGGCCAGTAAATTGTTTCTTTGGAAAAGATGGCCGTTCGTGAAAAGTCAGGACGGACGGTGGCCGGCTGGTAAAAAAATTAAGACGGCCGGCAAATCGGACGGCGGTAAAAAATTGTGACGGCAAAGTGATAGGTGGTATATCGCAATAACAATTTGGAAAAGATCCATCTTTTAATGTAAATTTTTATTGAATAAGGCAAAGGTTTAACTGTAAAACTGGCAGAAATAAGAAAATGAAGACACACAAAATTGAGATCTTGTAATAGAGCTTCGAAATTAGGTCATTTGTTGCGAGACAATTCAGCTAGATACTCTCGCACGGCTGGTCTTGCTTTTTCTTTTTCGTCTCCATCTAGGAAATCCATCGTTTCATCTATGGCTTTGGAAATGCCCGACAGGGCAACAAATTCAACGCCTGCTTTATAGAAACGTGAAGAATAAATGTCTAACCACTGATTATTAATCCAAAGATTATCAATTCACTGCAATGAAAACAGACGGCCGAAGCCCGGCGAAAAAAATTTGCTTTGGACGGCGGGTAGACGGCCGGGGCTAAATTTCAGAGCACGGCGAAATATTGGACGGCCGCTCGAATTTGGACAGTGGAATACAGTGGAATAGGTCCTTATTTTTTAGGGGGGGGGTGTGAGTGGATACCCTGGAATAGCTTTTGGGGGGGGGGGTCACAATGGAATAGTACCGAAAGTCTACTGTAATAATAAACAAAGAAAAATGAATAAATAAAAGTCGTCGATTGACCCAACAACCCCTCTCCTGCCCATAAAGACCGATTTTTTGAAAGGGCGCTACCCTCAAGCTCTTCTGCATGACTGCGCATTCGTAAGTAGCCGGTGAGAAATCAAGTTTCCGGCCACCTACAGTTGGCAGAAAAGCAAATACTCAATGATTTGCTCGAGAAATTATGTCTTTAGAGCTGAAAGAATGGTTTATG
Source organism: Ditylenchus dipsaci (assembly GCA_004194705.1). Lineage (NCBI taxonomy): Eukaryota > Metazoa > Nematoda > Chromadorea > Rhabditida > Anguinidae > Ditylenchus > Ditylenchus dipsaci. Next base: position 3,861 of record SADC01000290.1, on the reverse strand, counting down.
AAAAACTTCACTTACAAATTTTTATCGTTTATTTTTGTGAGTGTGTAAGCGTTTGTTAATTAACTTGAAACCTATTTTCAGTTTTAATTTTTTTCTGTTCGGGTCACACATTTGAGCCTCTCCTAAATACGCTAGTATAATTCCCAAAGAAGTGAGAATGAAGAGTTAATAAAAGAACAATTAATATTAAAAGTGTCCTAACAAAATGAACCTTACGAAAAAAGTGCATGTAGTTTTAGGCAAAATGGCATTCTAATAATTTTTCAATTTTTTTGTCATTTTTGGAATTTTTTATTATCCTAAAAAGATATTTAAAAGATATTTATCTAAAAAAGATATTGTCACTTTTACTAAATTTTACATGTGCTGTCTAAAAGCAGACAAATTATTTTTAAAGTCTTTATTAAAAAGCCCTATCTCCGTACAGTATTTGGCATGTGTGGGTCGCTACTTTGTAAGCCCAATTTTCTGTAATTTTTGCTGCAAACTGTTGGACATTGCTTTCTTCTTTAGCACAAATACGTATAATTAAAAATGCTTTGAATTTCTTTTGTTGCCCTCAAAATTGTAATTGGTGTATTTTAGAATGTATTTTAGTCGGATTTTCGTGTTTGATGTCAAATTTCATGCCAGCTTTTGAAAACTTCTGTCATATACCTACCCGGGACTCTTAATTAATAAGTATAAACACGATAGAGGCCATGTTAGTCGCTTGTAGCCCCTAGTTAATTAACATTTGAAAAAGAAATTTTTGCAAAAAGCACAAAAGATGCCTTTCTTTTGTAAAAAAAACAAATATATAATGGTAATATGCTAACAAAGCACACGAAAACAAAAACAAATTTATTAGAATTTTTTAAATAAAAAATAAATTTCATGCATGTGAATCTTTGTTTTTAATTTCAAATGTGTTTATTATTTCAAATTCTAAACAGCTTATCGACCTTTCAATTTTTCTGTAAAATTTTATGTCTGTGTCTGTTATTTTGAATTTAAATAACAAATTTTCAATAAAGAATCAATTTCAATAATTAATTTTTACAAATTCAGCTAGCTTCACTGTTTTTGTTTATATCTAGATTTTTTTCATACTTTATTTTGCAAATTATGATATTTTAACATTTTTGGCCAGCTAAAAAGTAATAGCCATTTCTATTACATCAAATTTTTCTTATTCCTTTTACATTGAGCGATGCCATCTGTTTCTTAGTAACTAACTGCTTACTCTACAAAACTGATTTGTTCCTTTTTCAGTTTTTATGAAAAGGGTATGATTTTGAAGGTATACGAGTAAATTTTTGGGGTGTAGTATGGTTCAGCGAATTTTTTTTTGAATGCATAGCGTGTGCCTAAGAGCACAAGCAAAAAATGATGTAACCATCCACCGATAGGGACAAAAATGTTATGATTTTTAAGCGATTGGAAAAAACGTGCACAAGTAACTAAATTTTCGGCATTGCTTGTCAAAGTAAAAAAATTAGGCTGTAGGTGAAAACACCCGTCAAAATTATTAAATCTCCGTCAAATTTTAAAAACTTTTCGTTCTCGGTGTTTACTTTATTTTGTCTATTTATTCTATTCCATTTCATTTTGTCTATTTATTTTGTAATGAGCCATCAACTGGCTGAATAAAATATGCAAAGTTAGGAGAAAAATTGTGTTTTTAAAACCACACCTATTTTTTCAAAATAAATTGTTCTCCCACTTTTCAATATTGTATTCAGCCAGTTGATAGCTTAGTAGAATTGTGTCATTTTTTATTTATGGCGAAAAAGGGTTCCTAGCTTACTTAAGCTGTTTGCATTAAAATCAAAAAGCTAAATCAAAAATTTTTTTTGAAAAGCTTTAAGGCTGCCCTCATGCTGGGAAAAAATTTTTTGAACGAAACTAGGGCCCCCAAAGTCACGGGAGACGGTTAATTTTGACCGTTTTCTCTTGACATTCTGGTCGCAAATATTGCAAGTAGTCCGATTTTGCCGATCGTTTGTCAGAATCATGAAATTTTTCACTTCAGAAAATCCAAATCTCGATTCAACGACTTTTTTTTATCAAAATGGTGTCGTTAAATCGAGATTTGGATTTTTTGGAGTGCGAAATTTCATGATTCTAAAAAATGATCGGCAATATCAGAATCCTTCGATATTTACGACCAGACAGTCACAAGAAAACGGTCAAAAGTTTTTGAAGTGTCGAGCTAAAAAAAGTGTCGGACCCTAAGCGGGAACTAATTTTTTAGGGTGCCGTTAAATCGAGCGGCAACTGTATATTATTGTTGTATCGTGTAGAGCAGGGTCGATTAAGCCTTAAATCTCTTGCCAGGATATAAAATTTACCGTGTCCCGTGGCTTTGGGGCCCTAGTCTCGTGTCCCGCGGAGTAAGAGGGCAGCCTTAAAGGTTTTCAAAACATTTTTTGGTTCAGCTTTTCGATTTCAGTGCAAACAGCTTAAGAAAGCTAAGAAAAGTTCTGAAAACTAATAAAAAATAAACAGATTAGAGTCAGACGCGAAGTAACTATAATGTAAAATACAGTACCATTCACTAGTCGAGCCTAACGTTGCTTGACATTGCCAGATCGGACGTCTTCGGCTAGTTTCACTACACCATGACTACTTATATGAGAGTTTAGTAATACCTGAAATAAGACATAAAAATTTAAACTTGGAATGTAAATAAAAAATAATTCACATTCAAATTAAATTGGTCTCAATGATAAAAAGTGTCCCCCGCCAATTCAAATTTCGTAAATGTCGCTGCGTTCAAAAACCATGGTCCTTTAAAAAAGAACTAAAATTCAAGATTTTTCAATTTTTTCGGGTTTTGTTTATTTTTTTTAAAGAAGCTATTTTTTTTTCAAAATACCGTATATCATCTCAGACTTTCAGCTCAGACTTTCAAAAATTATTCTGTGAAATGAAGTTTGTAGCTCTTGAACTTTGCTACAATACAGTTATGTGATGTTGTTGTTGCGCTTAACACTCAATAAAACTTTTGACCAGTTAAAGCTATGAAAACACTTGTCTTATTCTCTAGTGTTCAGGTCCAAACCTTAACTTTTATAGTGCTTCTTTAAATTTCATATGTTTTTTTGAAAGAGAAGATGCAAGCATACAAAACTGTTTTTACAGAATTCCAAAATGACAAATAATTACTATCTAAAAACGTCCTCAAAGTTTGTCCAAGGAATTTTCGGTCACACGGTATACTCCAGTATCGCCCATCTTTTTCATATTTCTGCTTAGTTTTTCTGTGTGAAAACTCAGCTCAGAAAACATGTCTGCTGGTTAAATTTTTTGCAATTCTCAAATAGAAAATTAGTTTTTTGATTATTTCTTATTGAAAACTAAAGAATTTATAAAATTTTAGACGTAACAACTTTGTGTGTTGGTGCATATCTTTCAAGGACTTTATTTGCTAAAAGTATGGCCGACAAGGACAGCTTGTAAGCTATTTTTATATGCTGTATTTCTTCTATAAAATACTTAAAAAGTGTGAAAGTTATGAGTGCGAGCATCTTAACTCCGGGTCCTCTGCCTTCTCCGGGAAAGGAGCTTCGAGTTGAGATGTGCACAACACATACTGTTAGTTCTGCAGGGAGAACTAATAAGACCGATCAAGCAACTAAGATACTAAGATATTTATTAAAGATCTCTCCCATTTATATACAGCGAGAACAGGTTAAATCAGCATGATGCAAATTTACACTAAGTATGAGCCATCGAATTCCTTGATCATCTAACACCTCCTTCCTTAATCCGGCCTATGCGATGGTGCATGTACTGTTCTGACTTGCTGGACTGGATAAACGTTGTCCTGATGGTTCATGATCATGCGTGATCATGCTGGTTTTTTGACGTGTAGAA